>JAKWBJ010000145.1:0-320000 GCA_023159175.1 Wohlfahrtia magnifica | reverse complement strand
TATATATATATATATATATATATATATATATATATATATATATATATATATATATGAGCTGCACCCGATTCTATGTTTAGACTCATTGAAGTGGACCTACAGTTTAACGCCAGCTCAGAACGGCAAATGCATTTAGAGAAGATTTCAATAGTAGTAATATTCATAACCAGTTACTAGCTAATGTTATGAGGTGATAACGCTGTTGAAAAACTTTTTTCTTTTTTCAGATGGTCTGGCTTGATATTGAACCGACGGCCTTCTGTCTGACTAAAATTCTGGTGTCTGACCAACCATACCACAGCGGCATCACATTTATTATCGTACATCTAAATAAATATATAAACAGGAGACTTCGAACTTCGCCTTTGCATTTGCTTTATAAAATTAGCAAAAAACACGTAGAATTGGGTAAAAAGTAAATTTAATTCCCAGTTATATACTTATACATTGTACATACATTGTACATGTAGTATTTAAATATTTGTATTTTATGAGTATAAAATATTTCCAATGAAATTACTTCTCCCCCTACCTAAGACCAAATTATAGATGTACTCAAATGTTGTTGTTAAAATGCTGTGCATGTTTCATCAATGTTGTATTGCTTGCCTCTATATTCACTTGCATTCGAATACAGTAAAAGTTTTATAGTTTTTTTTTAACCAGATTTCTTTCTTTGCCCTGGAATTGCAGTGAGTACGACGAGTTCGTGTATATCTTCATCGTCCTGTTTGTTGTGTATTTTTATGTGTACTACTTTTATTTTCTCATTTTTTGTTATCTTTTTCGATTTTATTTATTTTTTTTTCATTTTTGCTGTTGCAACATTTGAAATCATTATAGTTCATTGTCTCCAGGATCCCCCGGGAAATTGATGATGAACATGTGCAAATTGTATAAAGCAAATATGGATGAGGAGTATTGCAAGAGATTGATATTCAAATCAAGATGGAGGAATAGACGATAAAATAAATAAATAAAATCAACTAGAAAACAAAAAAAGAGAGATTTTTTCCTTAGGGACTTGGAGTGAGAAAAAAAATCCATCTTATAATTTAAAGTCTATTGAAAATTTTATAGATTTTTAATACTCAGGTGGTTTATTTCATTGTTTGTTTTGAACTCGACGATAGTTGTTATGGTACTTTATTGTTCTCATAAGAGATTTGCCTTTGTTGTCTCCGGAAAAAATTTTTATTTATTTTAGAAGTAAAACAAGAAAAACAGTTTGTAATTTAATGCGATACAATTTGTTTTATTTTTGCCAGAGTAGTTGAACTTTTTAAAAAATATTAAGACGGTATTTCAAATTATGATTTAAATTCATTTTTTCCTTTAAGAGTTTATATTGTGATTTAGTTGTTTCTTCAGACAATTGTATATACACTGTGTCTGCAGTAGTTTAAGTTACAAAAAAAATATTTTTCAACCGCCTAACATAAGAATACCAAAGCAAGTTACAACGTTTAGAATACCATAATAAAGACTAGAGATACAGTGAATAAACAAAAACATAACTTTCTTTATGCCTCCCAAATGTCCAGTATTAAGAGGCTTGTAAGGACGGGCAGTTGAAAAACAATATGTATGTATGTATGTTGCAAGAATATGTTTAAAGACTGAGTGAAATATAGTGGCAAGCTTACAACAATGGTAATAATTTTGCTTTTAGTTTATGGTCCTTTGTTGACTTACCTTAAGCCTTCCGTCACGTCTAGCCGCACCAACGGAATTTATTTTCGAAACAAATACACCTTCATCTGTTGGATCTACTGGATTGCCACGCTGGCCATTAAGACCTCCCTTAATGTGCATTCCAAGGCGTTCGCCATCAGTTTTGCTGATGATAATTTCCTGTGATTTATAATAATAAAATGAAAAGAAAAAAGACACAAAATAAAAATAGAAAAAATATATAAAATTATTAATATATAGTATTTAACCATATTTGTATGTGTTTTTAAATTTATATATAAGTACATAAGAATTTAAAAAAGCTAGTTAAATTGATAAGTAACTAAAATCAGTGATGGCAATTAAAAGAAAGAATAAATTATTTTTTTGCAAAAGTTGTCGAGTAAATTTTGTGTTATAAGTCATATGAACAAATTATTTATTCATTTGAATATAATTCATAAAAATGTAACATTATTAGTCTGGAGATACTTGGGTATTGTGTAACAACTTCTATTGGTTTGGCGCTCTTCGAAAAAGTATTTGCAATAACTACATTGGATGAATTTCATTGTGATTTCGGATCTATTGGAAAAAAGTTGTACACGAAAAATCAGAAGCATATCAAAAATTGTCGTTTAGAAAATTAGAGGGTATATTATAAGACATTGCTAGAAATGAAACATTATCTAAAAATTAAGCTCAGTTTAGTAAGGAATTATGAAATAATTATTTATTTTGTTATTGATTTGTCGCTTTCCCAAAACTTTTTGACACGTATTTTAAACAATGAAAAGTTCTCATTCATCCATATTTCATATATGTACATGTATATATGTAGAAAATCCTTATGCTTGCTCTCTCATATTGTGGGTCGCTATAATCGTCCTAGCAAAAGGTCTAATCGCAGTGCGGTGGATAAATTGAAGTCTACTGTTTAACCACTGACGACCCAATAAAAAATCCGATGAAAATATTGTCGCTGTCCAAAGAAGTATGAAGAAAAATCTGAGGCACTCGACGACCATAGACAACGACGTGTTTTCACTGAATTATTTGTCTTTTTTTTCTGGCGTTTAAGACGAAAGTCTATGTGCCGCTGTGGTATGGTAGGTAAGACACCCTCCTACCAACCAGAAAGTCCTCGGTTCAATACCACGCCAGACCAACTGAAAAAGAAAAAGTTTTTCAACAGCGGTATCACCTCATAAAAATAGCCAGTAACTGGTATTACTATTATTGAAAACTTCTCTAATGCATTCGCCGTTCGGAGCCGGCGTTAAATTGTAAGTCAGTTCAATGAGTCTAAAAATAGAATCGGGTACAGCTCATTGACAGAGAGAAGTCTCCGTGTTCCTTCATGGAATGTTATGGGAATTAATATGTAATATATGAGTCGAAGGTCTATGCAAATAAGTCACAAACTACAAAACATTTTGCATGATATCTCACTCACATTCGGTTTTATAAATTTCAAAATACTAATCCAATAAAATTGTTGTTTCGTTTACTATTTTAATATTTTATACAGAAACTTATATAAACGCTTTGCTTTTAGAAAACACTATGTATCTATACAAATACATAAATAAAAACAACATAATTCCCAAATGTAACATGTGGGACTTTTCTTAATCAATGAGCTACACCCGAGTCTATTTTTAGACTCGTTGAAAGTAATCTACAATTAAACGCGGGCTCCGAACGGCAAATGTGTTAGTAAGAGACGTTTTTCTAATCGTAAGTACTCACAACTAGTCGCTATCAGTGCCATGAGGTGATACCGCTGTTGAAAATTGTTAAATGGTCAGCCCGTGGATTGAACCTTTCGGTTGGTAGACTGCAGTCTTAATTGCCATATCACAGCAGCATACAGAAAGATAGAATTGTTATATAAGATATAGTTTCGGTTGGGGACTCCAAATTAGTTTCGTAGTTACTGTACTTGACTTTTTTCATATTTAAATTCGTAATAATCGCCATTAAGACGAACTCTGTATGTTAGCGAAAAGCGTAACTAGCGAAAATTTTAGACTCTCTTGACAGTATTTCATTCTGCTTGATTCGAAATGTTAGACATTAACAGAATCTTTTTCAATGAATAATTGCTTACATTTTGAATAATTTGTGTGTATCTTAAGCTACTTATCAATTTAACCACTTTTATTTATATTTATTTTAATAACACAGTTAAATATTTATAATAAAGTATTTACACTAACGTGCACGATTATAGAAAGAAATATAAGTTATTTCTTATCTTTAATTAACTTAATAAACACTTTATAAAGATATTCCTACAAGATGTTTAAAAGAATTATTTTATTAAATTGTTTTATGTAAAAATCATTTGAATTAACAATGCAACAGAAATAAACTACAATTTTAAAATACAAAAAGGCAAACTTACTCTATATGTTCCTTACAAAAATAGAAAAGTCAGCTATTGCTGTATGCTTTAAAATCAATAACCAGAAATATCATAATTTTTGCAAGTGAAAACAGGCGAACTATACGAAACTAAATCAAAGACAGTTACTTTAAAGAAGTAGCCAGTAACATAATAAGAGGACAGTCTAGAACAAGATATACAGACTGAGAGAAAGTCGATTTAAGAAAGTCGAAAATAAATCATAATGGAGCAGAGTATTCCCAATAAGAACTCAAGAATTAAATATTCAAGTACTTGAAAATTTTCTGGAATTCAAATTGCATTCCCATATTTTCAAGTAAAAAAAGTTTAACAATATTGTTACACCTTTTATGTCAATAAAAAAAATTTTGAACTTAAAAGTCGTGTCATATCTACTGTGAGCGTCTGTCAAATGAAGTAGACACATCATCTTATTTGAAAAACATATGGTAATTTTATATTTATAATAACGGAGATTAATAAAAAGCAATACATTAAAATTGATTGTTAATAAAGGTAAAATTAATTTTATTAAAAGCTACGTAAATCGTGGAATTACTGTGTGTATACAAACATAGAGTTTTTTTTAATGAATAAGTTCTATCTAATAAAATTTGTGTATTATTATTCCAGTAACATTCCATGAAGGAACATGGGAATTTCTCTCAGTCAATGACCCGCATCCGATTCTATTTTTAAACTCATTGAAAGGGACCTACAGTTTAACGCCAGCTCCGAACGACAAATGCATTTAGAGAAGTTTACAATAGTATTTTAAACTCAAAACCAGTTACTAGCTAATGTTATGAGGTGATACCGCTGTCGAAAAACTTTATTTTTTTAAAATGGTCTGGCCTGGTATTGAACCGACGACCTTCTGGTTGGTAGGCGGGTGTCTTACCTACCATATCTCGATTTACACAAAAAGCAAAAAATCGTGTAAAAAAAGTGTCGAGGAATAGGTATATTGCTCTTTATTTATCTTTGTTCTTATAAATATTGTTACGAAAATAAGGTTGGGCATCACAGCGTTTATTACATCGCTAAAATAAATTTAAAAAAAGCTGCAAAAACAACTATACGTGCTATTTACAAATAACCAAATCTACAACAACAACCATTAGCAGAGACAAAGTAAATAAAAATAACACGGCAACAACAATAATTAAGCAGCAAAGAAAACACAACAACAAACACGAAGAGCTGAAAGAGGTAGATGTTTACATACGCATGGCTACAAAAGCACTAAAAAGAAATTTAAAGAAAGAAATGGAATCTACATGAAATATCGAGAGGTTCGAGAGCTTTCGATGTGTTGTTTACTCAGCCATATAAAAAGCACATCGATGCGAACAGCAATCAGTTTATTTGTCGTAAACTCAGCGAGTGCAGTTTAAGTAAAGTAAACTTAGCGAGTGCAGTTTGTGTGAAGAGAGTTTATAAGGAGTAAACTCGTGAAGTGAATCGTGAAGTAAAAAAAGCAGTTTAGTTGGAGCTAACTCAGTAAAGAGAGTTAAGTGTGGATAACCTCTGGTTGAAAAGGTTGTGATCGAACCTAAGTTATAACTACGATCGGGTTGGAAGATCTTCAAGTAGCAAAATCTGTCGAGTAATTGTTGTTGTTTATAAAATTGTAAACAGACAGAGTAAATAAGAATAAAAATTGTTATTGCCTGTAAAAGGATTACAAGCAGTGGTGCACATAACTGTATTGAATAAAAGATTTTAATTAAAAAAAAACTAAACACAAAATTTATTTTATTTTAACTACAATCTACGAACTCATGAAAACACGTTTTTAAAAAGGTAAAAACGTAACAATATAATAAACATGTTTTTCATATAAGATGACGTGCTTTCTTTCATTTGACACTCACATTATACTAAACTAGCTTAACTCATCCGGAGTTGCCCGGAAATCGTTGTATATTGTTTGAAAAAAATAGGCAATGCCTAAAGAAAGGATACACCAAATTAGTACAGTAGTAGTATTAGCTATATACTTTGTTATGACATTTATTCTATTGGTTTGTGTCACGGATCTCATCGTATCTATCACTGCCATAATTATTAGTTTTAACAGTGTTACCACTTGTGTGTTTAACGATGTCGCCAGCTTTTTTTTTTTGGGTGGTATGATCATACATCTTTTGAATTTAACGTAGATAAATAGAAATTTGTAGCAACTACACGAACATTCGAAATTGATGTAAATTTACTATAAAGGGTGCTTAGTTATAGTTCGGCAGTTATAGTGTAAAGTCGTAGTAAGAGTTGTGTATTGAGTTGGTGTATTAAGCGGTTATAAAATAAATGGGATACTGTATAGTTATAATTTTTTTAAAGTGAAAGCTAAATAAACGAGTGTATTAAGTAAAAAGTTAAATTCTTTGCATTTATTTTATTTTACGCAAACGTATAAATATGTATGTATATTATAAATGGAATTCTATGCTGATTCTATCTTTTTTTGCCACCTATTTGACTTCATAAAGAAAATGCCCGCTGATACATTTATTGAGATGTACCATATTAAATATTATTTTTATGGGAGGCGTCACGCCCACTCTTCTTTTGGAATTAAATTTTAACTAGATATTAACCTTGATGATAGAAGACTATATTTTTAATAGTTCCCAAGATATACCGCACTTTTTTAACTGATGATTTATAGTGACTATCAAGTCATCTAGAATTAATTCAGAAACTTCCACTTTAACCGTTCTCATGATATACATACAAATCTAAATATTTAGTTTGTATTTAGAAGATATAGACAAATAAATAATTCTATGACGTTTACAAAAAGGCAATCAGTGAAAGTATATCTTTCCAACGTATATATGGTTTGTATAATGGTTAAGTGGTCCTTAAATTATTTAATCACGAACACAGAATAACTTATTTTTAGATATATAAATAAACTGTTAAAATAAAAAAGAGTAAAAAATTAAAAAAACAACAAATTAATAAAAGTTACTATAAGGGAAAAAAAGAAAAATCTTATGCCAAAAAAATTATTCCACTGCGTGATAAACTCGCGCATAGCAGCGCATACAAGGCTATACAGATGAATATTGAATTTTGTAAGCAGTTTAAATAATATCAGTACTACAGTCTCCAGTGACCTCAAGGCAATAAAGGTTTCGAACAAAAAGGAAAGCTTAGAGATAAGTTTTGTCGATAATTGTGAAATTGTGTAATAATTCACCACTGTAAGAAATTAAGAATTTTGCAAAATAAATATTTTTGAAGAAATAATTAACATTACTAATATTGTATAAGATTTTATGAAACAGCAAAACAGTAATTGGTAACAGCTTGAATTAAGCTTTTTTATAATCTTGAATTGGATTGTATTTCAAATCTTGTATTAAATTTGTTTTTCGACTTGATTTCACTTTAATCCAACGCTTGAACTGAACTGTATTAACACTGTAATGTTCAACTTGAATTCAAGTCTTTTTTTTGCTTGAATATGCTATTGAAATAAAGCGTAATACAAGTACATTTCAACACTAGAAATTTTAATTTATGACGGGAAATAAACTTGTTTTACAGTTGAATTGCAATTAGAATGCTTATTCGATTAGATCAGGCTACACCTTACATTAGGTTGTAACATTAAAGGATACTAATGGGCTTAAACTAAATTTTAAATTGAATTTAAATTTTAAATTTAATTTTTTAATTAAATTTTTAATTTAATTTTTTTTAATTTAATTTTTTAACTAAATTTTTAAATTTAATTTAAATTTAAAATTAAAAATTTAGTTTAAGCCCATTAGCATTTTAAATTTAAATTAAATTTAAAAATTTAACTAAAAAATTAAATTTTAAATCAAATTTAAAATTTAGTTAAATTTAAAAATTTAGTTTAAAACACGATCTTAGAAACCTCTCTTCGAAAGTGGTCGAAAAGATTAAACAAAAATTAAAAATTCCACTGTATTATCTAAATGCAAGTTCTCATAAAAATACGTTAATTCACATTCTCTCAAATAACATAAAGTAGGAAAACACTATAGATTTTTTTTCTTGTTATGCCATATTTTTATGTTATAACACACACTTTTTTATCTACATATGTACTGTCTTATAATGTATGTATGTATATCAAATCATTTTGAATTATATTTTTCCCTATTATTTTATGTCACATTGAAATAAAATAAAATTAAAAATGCCATGCATGTAAACTAAAAACTAAAACAAAAAACAGTAGAAATACGTACAACATCAAGTCTAAATACAGCAATACACAAGAGTGGTTTTGGACTAGGATTAGAGGATTTAGGATTTAGTTGGAATTACAATAAAATACTCTGTTCGTTTTCTTTCTGAAGCTTACCTCAACAGGTATATAATCTACTTGTATATGCTTTTTGTTTTTGTTGTGTAAAAATGAAAAAGATATACAAAAAAAATTTTGTTTTTATAAATAAAAATAATATATATTTTTCTTTTTTTCTGTTTTGTTTGTTAATAGCGATATTCGGATAGAGGTAGTCATTTAATTGAATTTAAAACAACAGCAAAACAAACACAAAAACTTTATTAAAACTGAAAAATAGATTTAATAAAAAAAATGCAGCATTATTGAGCATCAGCTTTTAAAGCGAATTATTATTTAGCATGAAATACTGGAACACGTACAAAATGTGGACTCGTGTACATGTTATAGAAGAAAAACAAATAACGAAAATAAAGAATATGAGATCCATGTGTTCTTAAAAATCATTAAAATAAAAAAATAATAAAAAGAACTTAAAGCTTTGCTAAATTTATTTGAATACTAAAGCAAAAAAAAAAAAATTATAAAAAGTACTCGTTAAAGCAACGTACCTGGAAACCAGCTGGCAATGGATCATGTTGTATTGTCAGTTTTATTTCATGACCAGGTTTAAGTAGTTCCAACACTGCATCCTGATGAGTGGCACGTGAAACATCGGCATCATTAACTTTTAAAATACGGTCACCCATACGCAATTTGCCACATTTTGATGCAATACCACCTGGTACGATCTGAAACAAAATAGAAGAAACAAAAAATAAGTATTAAGAAAAATTGGTAATCCAAAATGGGAAGTTTCTTTTATCACGAAAACATCGTTATTTTATTTCACAGCACATTCCTTTTGCAGAGAAACCAAAAATAGAAAAACGCATAAACACCCACTCTTTTTTCTGCAAATAAATACCAGCATCCTTTGTATGTGAGTGTTATTCTGTAATAAATTCTGTTTTCTTTTTTCATTACTTTAATTCCAACTAAAAATACTCGAATATAACGACTTTTAACATATCATTGTAGTTTTTGCTTTCAACACTTTTACATTATTATTATAATTTTTTTTTTTAAGGATCATTGCCGTCGTTGGTGGTGCTCATTTTCGGTCATTTATATTGTGTTTACGGTTCACTGAATCAGTAACTGTTATAAAGAGACATAAATTTATACTCTAAAAACTCATTAGTCTCGCATGTCATATAAGAAAATACTCGTATATACTAATTTTATTAAATTTTATTCACTACCAAAACACAAAACATCCCAGCAGGGAAAAGCAAGCTCTTAAGAACAGAGATTAAAAATTAATGTTAAAATGAAAAATTATATAGTTTTATCTTGCCCTATCTTTCAATAGCGATAACTAGCTACTAAATGTCAAACTATAAACTGCAATTTGTTTTAACTTTTCTGTTCAGTAAGTTTTCGATAAACACTATGAGCAACGTTACACTCTACTAGAGCTTCAAAATTTTGGAAAAAGGTCAGTGCAGTGATCGACGAACAGAATGTCGAATAATTTTTGTTTAGTAATGAAGCTCATTTTTTTATTCATTGTATGTAGATAAGAGAATATGAGAATTCCATGCCAAAGGCAATATCGGTTCATATTTCTTTTGAAATGAGCTAACAGTGAAAGATGTACACCAGTAGCCCTGCCATAAGAACACATGTGAAGTTTTAGCTGATTCAGTTAATTAATTTTTGATTAACAACACATTCAGTATGGACGTCTTAGCATATTTTGTTTATAGATTAAATTAAATATCGTGATGAAGTTCTTCATTTCGGACGCAGGAGCAGTGGACGGCAAAAAATCCATAATCCACAAGTCTGATTCCACAGGCATCAGAATTATTCATATTGTTACGTTTTTACTTTTTTAAAAACGTTTATTTATTAGTTCGTACATTGCAGTTAACACAAAATAAATTTTGTGTTTGGTTTTTAATTAATAATTCTTTATTAACACAGTTTTGAGCTTCACTGCTCGTAACCATTTTACGAGCAATAACAATCTCTATCCTCTTGAGACCTGAACATGAAGCGATTTTGATAAAAATTTATTTTTTTATATATCGTTTCTTTTGGTCATTATTAAAACACTCGTGGGCTTACCCAATTGTAAAAAAATGGCAATAACTTTGGTTAGTGATAGTTTTAGAAACCCTAGAGTATATGCCAAGAAGTCCAGCAGTTTCTCAACAATGTCGCTACTTGTGATATATAACGATAATTTAAAGTACATGTTCTTATGTGTACCCGGGGTCTCCAGATGCTAGGCTATTCTTCTTACGCCGTCTGTTTACAACTTTGTAGACAACTATCTATCTAAAGATCTTCCATTCCGATCTATGTTACAACTTCAAACTTTTCAACCAGAGGTTGTCCACACTTAACTCTCTTTACTGAGTTAGCTCCAACTAAACTGGTTTTTACTTCACGACTTACTTCACTAGTTTACTCCTTAGAAACTCTCTTCACACCGAGTTCAAACCAATAAACTCTCTCCACGCTGAGTTTACAGCACATAAAATGACTGCTGTCTATATTGATGTGCTTTTTATATGGTTGAGTAAACAGCACTTCGAAAGCTCTCGAACATCTTGATATTTCAGATAGATTCCAGATCTTTCTTTAATTTTTTTTAGTTCTAATGAACCAATACTAATGTAAACATCTACTTCTTTCTGTTCTTATTGTTTAATGTTGTTTGTTATTGTCTGTTACTTGTTTTCTTTTCTGCCTGTCTGTTGTTGTTGTCGTTTATTTTTATTTACTACATTTCTGCTGTTGCTCTTGTCGATTTGGTTATTTGTAAACAGCACATATAGCTGTTTTTCCGGCTTTTGTTTATTCTTTTTAGCAATGTAATAAGCGTATGGGTGGCCAATCTGATTTTTGTAACAATATTTTACATCAAAAATTACACATGAAAAAGTTTTGTGTGCAACATTTATGTTGGTTGGCTATTACAACCGACGTACGGTCTTATCCTCAAATCCTCTTATCCTAAAATCTCGATCTATTTAATTTAAAGACATTCATCACTTGATCATTCAGTTGACCTCTTCTACGTGATTCAGTAGGTGAATTGGAGACGTTTACCCTTTCGGTTATAATTTGCTCGCCCATACAAGTCAGATGACCAAAATATCGAAAACTTTGAATCTCAATTAGCCTAGTAACTTCCACATCCGTGTAAAGATAATACAGCACTTCATTCCACCTTCTACAGTAAATCCGCAGAAGAATTCTTCTCTCAAATACACTTACTGCTTGCTTATCCTTTCTCGTCAGTGTCCGGGGTTCAGCTACATTAAGTAGGAAAGGTAGTATAAGTGACCTATAAAGCAATATTTTTGTACGATGAGAGAGAGCTCTATTTTTCAATGGCCGTATAAGCCTATAATAACATTTGTTGACAAGAACGATTCTCCTTTGGAAAATACTTTTGGCGCTTAAACTATTGCCACTGTTGATGCTCAAAATTGTAATTAGCAATGGTTGTTCGTACCGTCTCTTGCCTTTTGATGAAGATATCATGTACATACTTCGTTTTGTCTTGATTCACTTCAAGTCCCACTTTTCTAGACTCCGCCTCATACCTGGAGAATGCTACACTCACGGCCCTTTTGTTAATTCCAACACTTCTATCGAAAATAGTGCCATTCGTGTTTATTACTGCAGCTCTTATAATATATTCCAGCACGATGTTAAAATAGTTACAAGATAAAGCCTCTGACTGAATCCTCTGACTATGACAAGTGGCACCGAAAGTTGATTCTCAATTTTGACAACGCTCTTGATGTCATTTACCGTTTTACTGCTCAGTTTTACGATCTTCACAGGTTTCAAAGGCCGACATTTCAGCAAAGAGGTGTTCCCTTATGACACTATCAAAGGCAGTCTTATAATCGATTTTTTTCTAGTATCTGACGCAATGTAAAAATCTGGTCCACAGTAGATTTTCCAGGTCTGAAACTGAACTGATATGGTCTGTGTTGACATATGATTCTAGTTTTTCACACAGAATACTAGACAGGATTTAATACACTGTGTTAGCAAGGTTAATCCCCCTATAATAGGCGTAGTTTGTTGGTTCACCTTCTTGTATATCGGGCAGAGCACGCTCACGTTCCAACCCGCTGGTATTCGCTGCTCACCCCATACCTTGCTCATGGTTGATGTGAATGAGCCTCACGCTAAAGTGAGGCTCAGATCGTAAATCCCCGCAGAACTTCCGGACTTCAACTTTCTTATTGCCAGGCGTACTTCGTCCAGCTCTGGTTATGGTACTTCAACGTTGTCGTCAACTATTGTGTAGTATATTCTCTCAACTTCATAGTCGTCATTTAGCTTTTTTGAGAAGTGTTTGGACAAAACTTTCAGGCATACCCTGGACATCACACACCAGATTTCCTTGCTCATCTTTGCAGACTGACACATAATACTATTTACTGAAAGAATTTTCTTGTATTATTGGTAAGTCCGCACATCTCTATATCTTGATATTTCAGCCTTTCTGCTTCCTCATTCTTACATTTATATAATCGCTTTTTCTTCCTTCTCCTTTACTTGTATCTTTCAACAACAGTAGGCGTAGCAATAGTGCAAGTGTTGCTTTATATGCGGCATGTTTTTGAGCAGAATAAGAGTTGAATAGTTAAGTTTTTGACAGAATAAGCTACGAACAAAATATAATAAGCTATAAAAAATGAAATTAAATACTATTTTACGATATCATAAATATTGAACACTTTCTTACAAATAGAAATAAATTGATCGGTGGCCATTCATTTAGACTTTTTTTTGCACAATTCATTGTAAGCAAACTTCAGGTTGCTGTGTTTTTCTATATCTTTTATTTTTTATTAGTAAATGCTTGAGGCCTTCAACTTTATCTAATTATCGTCTGCTTAACGTGTTAGTTAAGCCCGATGATAGTGTGTTAAAATAAAAAAAATGCGACAGCTCTGTATAAAATTTATACCGAATTTCGTAAAGAATCAAGTAACAGTTTCTGCAACATATGAGTCCTATAGACAACAATACAAACACAATTGACATATTTGAATACAAGTTAACACATATCTACCTTAACTTAAGTAAAAACAAAAAAATGAGTAGACTTCTAATGAAATTTATTTTATAATTTATAACAGTTACACTAACTAACAACTAGACAGCATTATTATATATATTTTTTTTTAAATTTTTTTTAAGATCAATAAAGAATTCCAACAACTCCTGTAACAACAAAACAAGAAAAGTAATGAAACAGAACAAGTGAGAATAAAAAAATCATAAGTAAAGTAAGAAAGAAAGAAAAATTATTGTGTCGGGTGACATAGAATCAAGCAAAAGTTTTTAATTTTTTTTTATTCACTCTTAAAACTGAGTAAAAGGAAAAGAAAATTCATTTTTTTTTTTGCCAAAAGTGAATGAAATGACTTGTTAAATTACGAACAAAAAGTTCATTAAGGGAAAAGAAACAAAAAAATAAGTGCAGGATCAAGAAATTTGTAAAAAACTTTATGACAGCGAAAATATGCGATTAAAACACCTACACATTCTCGAAAACATACACACTTACACACATGCATACATACATACTTAAATCAAAAATAAATTTTAAATGAAATTTTATTTGAGTAAAACGGAATGACATTTTATAAAATATTTTATTACAAGACTTGAAATACCTTGGAAAACACTTAGTGATGGGGACAAGGCGAGGCTGCTTAACATTTAAGAAAAAGCTCAAGGGTTATTTTCCTTTCTTGCTTTTGGGGTTTAAAGTATATGTATTTAAGTTGTAACTTTTATATAATAAAAAAAATAATTTATCTACCTTTTAGATTTTAAACCTGAAGTCAGTTGCAGGTTACGTTCTTCTTCGTGTGAACAAATGAAAATACAAGATTATATAAAAGAATAAAAAAAGGTATCTGGGAAATAAAAAGCTATTATCCGAATACACTGTTACGAAAATAAACAACGCCAAAAGAAAAGATACACTAAATTAGTTCAGTAGTAGTTTAGCTATAAACCTTATTATGTTTGTGTGTTATTAGTTTGTGTCAAAACACTCAATGTATCTGCTACACCACATTGTCAGTGGTGGTAACAGTGCTACCACTTGCGTATTTAACGGTGTTGCCAGTTCGATATCTTTTTGTGCATTATGATTTTACATCTTTTGAATTTAACGTAGATAAATAGTAATTTGTAGTAACTACAAGAATATTCGAACTTAATGTCAATTGTATATAGAAGGCGGCGCACATTGCACTTAGTTAGATCAGTTATAGTTGCAGTCATAAAATAAAGGTAGGTTGAGGCGTAAATAAAGGTAAAGTAATTTGTGTATTTAGTTGAAGACGCTGTATAAAGTAAAAGAGTACAAATAAAAAGGACTGCAATAAATTCGTGTATTTATTTTTTTTTAATGGGTTAATGGGTTAATTTAATGGGTTAAAAAACACTCTATATTTAGATTTGATTTGGTTGCCGTTGAAATTGAAACGTTTTGATAGAAGATTTGATGAGTAATGAACCTATAATAAAATGGACTTAATCAGTCTCTCTATTCAAGAAATTATAAAAAAATTACTAACAAAAAATTGAAAAGGTGTTGACTAAGATTTGTAGCAATATTTAGATTTGTAGCAGGCAGAAAAAGATAACAAAAAACTCATATGTACTGATTATTTTTAAAGATAACAAGATATAGTGAAACAAGCCTCTTCGCTTGCCTCAGTCCAGAAGCATTCTCCCAAAGCTAAGAAAATTTCGTCTCAACCCAGAAGTTAATCTTTCCTAAAAAAGAATACATACACATATGCACATGCATACAAAAATTCTTGAAAATATGGTCTAAAACTGACAACTAACAGGATGAACATAAACGTATTACAGAATCCTACAAACAAATTAAAAATGTATCTTAGTTAAAGCAATTTAATATCCCTTTTAACAAACACTAGTGTTAGTGATAACACCTTTTCAATTACACATATACTCCTTCACATGCATTAGAAAGTTGCTCATAAAAGATAATTATTACCCAGCAAAATTGTCTTTAACATCCTTCAACAAAATGGCTTAATAAAAACATTTACGAACACTTCAACATGACGTCTTAAGCATTTAAAATGAATTACAAATAGAAAGAGAGAAAGCAGAATTGAGAAAAAATTATAAAGTTTTGATTTGATAAAATTTAAACGAATATATTTTTTTCTTAAAAAAAATAAGTTCAAAATATTTCAAAAGGAATTAAAATTATTTTTGAAATCATGCAAATTGCATAAAATAAAATGTATGTGGCTTTAGTTTTTCCGAAAGATAAAATTGAACAACGTTTTTTTTTGCCACAATAAATTTAGTGTTTTTAATACTATTTAAATAATCATAGATTAAGTTTAATTTGGGGAAAAAAGGTTTTATTTGATTTTAGTTTTCTTTCAATTTTTTTTTTTTGCTTCTCAGAAAATATGCAAAAATTGAAAACTTTGATTTCAAATAAATTTATGCTGATAAAACTAAAAATGTTCATATTACAACAGCTGCTGATTGTTGAAGAAGTATTTGAATTTAAAATGGTTACGAGGAAAAGTTTAAGGAGAGAGGAGAGAGAAAAAGTTAAATAGACAAAATACTAAATGAGGTAAATATATTTATACGAGGGCGGATTGATATTGAAGCTAACTAAGAAGAAAAAAAATTTTTTTTTCAAAAGCCATTCATTTCTCAACATAGTCTCCTTCTAGTTCAATACACTTAGCAAGACGATTTTGCAACTTTTTTACACCATCTGAATAATACGATTTTGGGAACTCCTCAAAATACGCATTAGTTTCGGTAATCACTTCTTCGTTTGAGATGAATCTTTTTCCTGCGAGCCATTTTTTCAAGTTTGGAAACAGGAAAAAGTCACTAGGGGCTAAATCTGGACTATAAGGTGGATGATCAACCAATTCGAAGTGGATTTCTCGTAGTTTTAGCATCGTATCTAATGCCGTGTGAACCGGTGCGTTGTCTTGAACAAAGAGCACTTTTTTCTTGTTTAAATGTGGCCGTATTTCCTTGATTGCATCAACCAATTGATCAAATAATGCACGATAATACTCTCCTATGATTGTGTATCCCTTTTCAAAATAATCGTTGAGCAATATTCCGTGTGCATCCCAAAACACAGTGGCCATAACCTTGCCAGCCGATTTCGCTCTCTTCGCCTTCTTCGGAGCACTTCCACCAGATTCCACACATTGCTTCGATTGAAATTTGGTTTCAGGTGTGCAGTGGTGGACCCACGTTTCATCAACAGTTATTAATCTACGCCAAAAGTCAGCAGGATTATGCTTTATCATGTCCAAACACCGCTGTGAAGTGATCTCTCCAACTCGTTTTTGTTTAACACTGAGCAAACGTGGCACCCATCTTGCCGATAGCTTTTTCATATGTAAATGTTCATGCAAAATGTTGAACACTCGTTCATATGATATGTTTACCATTTCAGCAATCTCACGTATTTTGACCCGGCGATCATTCATAACGATATCGAGGATTTTCTTGATATTTTCTTCAGTAACCACCTCTTTTGGCCTTCCTGTTGATGGTATTGTTGCAGTGCTCGTTCGGCCCCGTTTAATTTTAGCAACCCAATATTTTACCATATAATCTGATGGAGCAGATTCGCCGTAATGTTTATCAAGCTTATCTTTTGTCTCTTTCTCCGTTTTTTCTTTCAAATAATAGTGTTTAATCACCACACGAAATTCACTTGTTTCTATTTTCCAAGAAACACAAAAGTTGCTTATTTCAAACGACTACAACAAATAAACTATTCGATGAATTTGGCTAAAATTTTAACAGCTGACCTTTGACAGATCGTAATTTCTATGAAAGAAAAAGTTTTTGTGTTTGTGCTGCCATCTAGCGCTAGGTAGCTTCAATGTCAATCCGCCCTCGTAGTATAGAAATTATATGAAATATTGTCAGTAATTATAGTATATATAAAGAACATATTTAGTAATGAAAAAAATATGTAAAATGTTTCAAATTATTATTCGAATTTCCAATAATTGGTTGAAAACTATCAGTTTTAATTGAGAACTTTTGGCAAACTTACACAGCCAGAAGCGTAAATAAAATTTCGATCGATTGGTAATGTGGCTAGTACAAAATGTGGAAAAACTGCAAAACTATCTTCAAATCGCGTTGGACATATAGAGTTTTGTTATGGGAAACATCAACTACGTATGTCATTTATTGATATTTTCGAAATACATACTTGTACGTTAGGCAAAAACTTTAAGACTAATTACTGCTGCTCAATGGTTTGTGTTAAGCAAATTTATTAGTAGACATCTCAATAAACAATCTGTAAGAGAATCAAGAGAAACCGCACACCCTTTGGCTACTCTTCGATTAGACTATAGCACTGCAACTTGAAATCTTAAACAAGATCATTTATTAGATTAGCCTTTAAGAGGTAATTTTGAAAGCAATTACATTAAAATCATTCTGAAAATAATCATCATACGTAGTTGGGTATGTGGTGTTAACCGAAATCGAATAAAATTTAAATCGAATGAAACTTCAAATTGCTATAACTTTCAAATCTGACAAGATTTTCATATTTTTTAATTAAATCGCTCAACTACATTTTAAATAAATCTTTCATAACGGTTTACATAACATAATAGATTACTTCTAAAAGGTATTTATTTTGTCCCTGGCAAATATCTTCCGTATTTTTGCATCAAAATTAATGATTGACGCTTCATTTTGAAGATAATGTGCTACTCTAACGACGAAAAATAATTATAGGTCTTAAAGGTAAAGCTTTAGTTAAAAAATTACATTTTGAAGCCTAAATGATAGTTTTTCATCATAGTTTTTCGTAATACAGTTTAACATAATACATTTTGAAAGTGCAAAAACCGTTCTTGATAATACTGTTGTCCGCATTGCGTTTTGTTAAACGTGGTAATGTTATGATTTAATATATAGTGTCAACTGATTACAACCTTCAACAGTTAAAGGGGTTTCATACAAATAAGCATACTAAATAACGTATTAACAATGTATTATTTAGAATAAAACAACTGCAAATATCTTCCTTACTACTTTATTTTGTCGGTAATATAGTGTTTGTTTTATCCAGTGTGGTAATACTTCGTCAGATTATGTTAAACGTTATATCAGTTGCATGGACCGGCATTCCAGCTAATCTCCTACCAGAGGGCCAAATATTACATTAGATTTTTAAGATACATATACACTCTAAACCACTTTTGTTGAAATTCGATCGATAATAGGAGGCAACACATTACCGACTATTTTTGACCTGAAATTAATCAATTACTATTTTAGAAATTTTGTTAATTTTTAAACAAAATATGTCTAATTATTTTACACAAATTATGTTTAATTTTCCATCCTTTGAAATAGATCTGTTTAAAATTAAACATCCCTTTAACAAAAATACTTAAAAATGATAAATTACATTTATTTAAAAGAAAGTCATTAACCGCCGAAAGTGCTTACCAACTACTATCTACAGAATCAGTTCTTCTAAATAAACTTTATGAAGTTCAAAGAAAGTCTGTGCGTACAAATGTAGTTAATAATTTATAAATTTCGACATTGTTTTTCTTCCACAAATTTTGTACATATTTTTCAGTTGTTTCTGGACAAATTCTTTAATATTTTTACTTTAAGCATATTTTGTTTAAAATAAACATTGTTATAAGCAAAACTGTTTTTTTTTTGTGTAAAATCAGGCAAATTATGTGTGTTTGTTACAAATAATTATAAAATTGATATAATTCAACAACTAATATTAGACAACACGAAATTTTCAACATCAATTTAGATAATATATGATCCTAAATTGAAACTAATGTCATAAAACAAGTCTTATAATTTGGGAAAAAATTTCAATGATACCCAAACAAAAACTAAACGTTGTCGATCGCCTTTTAAAGAACATTATGAATAATAATCTTCCTTATGAAGGAAAATAATTCTGTTTGGTGGAGATTTGGTGAGATGTAGCCCGTTGTTAGACAAACCAATTGTTTTAAAATTCATTAGTTGACTCAAAATATGAGAACATATGATCTTACTTTTACAGAATGGTTGCTAAAATTGTGTAACTGTGATTTAAAAACTCAAACAATAGCAAACAAATAAAGTAGCAATCAAGATTTCGAGGCTTTGTTAATATAGTTATAATACAATTATTTCCACCAATTTTAGCGCAGGAGAAAGCAATAAACAAAATATTTCCTAATATTACCCAACGTCAACTTTGTGTTCAAAAAACGACGAGTGTTCGAAATTTAATGAGCATATTATTTGCAACTTTTTAGTTTGAGAGAAAAAGATTTATTTTATTTCTGATTGTATTCAACAGGTGGTAACAGACAATGTTCAGTTGTATCTCATAGAATTTTTAAACTAATTTAATCTATCAGGGTTGTCACCTCATAAATTTATGTTTATTAGATATCTTAATGCTAAACAGTAATAAGCAAATGGTTAAATGTAGGTTGGAAAGTTAATTCTAACACACTTGGGTGCGTACATCATCACAGCAAAAACTATTCATTCCTATAAAACTGTACTCATACCCCGAATTAATCTTACAGCTCCTGATCTAACTGTGACTTTCCAGGATAATAGAAAACAATTCCTTATAAAAGTTGTTTTCCTTATGATTAAAAAAGAACAAAGCACAAGGTCAGACGCTTCTAAAAGCAGGATTGTTTTCTCGTAGGCATTTTTACATTTGTTTGATTTGGTAGCTTTTTTATAATAAAATACATTGAAGTCTATTTTGGTGACATTTAATATTTCCACTTTAATATGGCACAAAATGACAAATAGTGGTGCGAAATATTTAATTGTTGGATTTATTTGGCAAAATGTATCATTATATGGGAATTAATAATGGAATATGATGTCGGCAAACGACAACAAAGCTTCTTATCTCGTCAATGCAGCGCTGAATTTCATCTTTCAGAGTGTCAGTTGTTTGTGGTCTGTGCACGTAAACACGGTCTTTTAAATGTCCCCAGAGAAAATAATTTCATGCAATGAAAATGAATTGTTTGGCTGGCTCTGTGGCTTGTGGCGCTGTCCTGCTGAAACCAAAGATCACTAATGTCAACATTAGACAATTGTGGCCAGAAAAAAATTGGTTATCATCGTTCGGTAGCGCAGAGAGTTCACGGTGACGGCGTTTTCTTGCTCATTTGCCGCCTAACCACAAACCACACCATACGGTCACTTTCTTTGGATGTAATGGTTTTTCGAGGACTGTTTGTGGATTTTGTGAGCCGAATATGCGGTTATGTGTTTACATAACTGCCTAATTGATAATGGGCCTCATCACTAAAAATGATTTTGCTGAAAAAAGTGTTGTTTTCGTTCAGATTTTCAAACAGCCAATTCACAAACGTTCGACGCAAACAATGGCCGGCTTAAACGAGTTGAAATTTATAAGCGTGAAGATGAAGATCTTTATGCAAAAAGTTGCGCAAAGTTCCTCTAGTGATGCACAATTGTTGCGAACGGCGACAAGTTAATGTTCCAGGCTCATTCTCAACACTACTATACAGCGGTTATTTTTGCATCACTACAGCCACTACGAGCGTATTGCTTTGTTCTATTGCCAGCTACAATACCGTGATTAGCGATTAAATTTCTCACAGCGGTCTCAGAAGACCCCTGATTACGACGCAATGCTGCTAGAATTTTACGAAGTGATACAGTAAAATTTTTACCATTTTGTTGATAAATTTTCACAATTACAATTCTTTGTTCAGGAGTGTAGCGTTCCATAGTAACAATTTCCCGTTTTTTTACTAAATAAGTATCAAAGGTTGACGGCTCAATTTTTAACATTTAATCATTTGACAGCCAATTTACTTCCTAACCTCAAGTTCCCACCCTTTACAATATTCTTGCATTGAAAGGTCAAATGTTTATTTAAAATGTTTAATACTCACATGTGAAATAAAAATACCAGGTTCTCGAGCGCCAAACGGTACACATGAGTGATCGGTACCGCCAATTATGCTGAAGCCCAATGAGCCTTGATTTTTAGGTAAGATAACCTCCTGTAAATAAGACAAATATGACATTAAGACACTTTTCTTTTTAATTATCCACATTTGGGTGGTTTGTAAACGAGTTGTGTGTTATTTTACAAGGAAATGAAAAAGGCGAAATATTTCAACAACAAAAAAGGAAAAACGACCACAAAAAAATATGAAAATTGGCATGAAAAACCGCAACCAATGACATATAGCAGATGCGGTGGTAAAGCATGGTGGATGATGAGTGATTATAAAGTGTATGGAAGGATTATTTACAAAAATTAAAAAAGTAATAATAATTTGAATGTGAAAATGCGAAAAGACACGTTTTGTCAAATGATATTTCAATAAAATTAAAATGTTAATATAAAATATGTAAATAAATAAAAAAGCCTCTGCAAAAATCTAAAAACAAAAATTAGAAATATAGTATGTCAAGAATGAGTTTAAACATATAAATATAATAAGCTTTTTAAAATTTAATTGCCAATAAAATGTCAGGGTTTGTTACTACATTCATATTTTTTGTTGTAGATAATTTATGCAGTATCTTCAAAGGATTATCACCAAAAATATTCCAGTTTATTACATATTAAAATAGAAATACAGCAAAAGCAAATACATATACCCAATTTTTATTGTCAAATAACTCTTTACACACCTATTGTTTTTTACTCAGTTTAGCATTTATTTCAAGGTCCAATGTGGTTTGCCGTCATGTTTGGAGTTAGTTTTTGTTTTCTGAAATTTTGTAAATAAGTTGGTTATATATATTTTTTTAATGCAAATCTGATTTAGTTCGATATTACACAACTTAAAAGATGCCACGAAAAAGGTTATCTTATAGTTCATTTACTATAATTTACTATTTGTGAAAGGGTATAGCCGATTTATCTGAAATGCTTTCAGTAGCAAGAAAAACGATTTACAATGTACAAAATCGAGCTGAAAGTCGGAAAATTGAAGTTAAAAAATTGGGGAATTGGTTCTAAAACCATGATAAGTAAACATGCAGAGCCTATTATTATTACAACAATCGCTCAAAACTCTCAAATTTCTACAGGAACACTTGTGAAATAGCACGAAGAGGAGTGTGGTGCTGTCGATTGTCATAAAAGGGTCCGTCAGGCAGTTTTAAAAAATACAGCGATATATATATATATATATATATATATATATATATATATATATATATATATATATATATATATATGTATATATTAATATATATTTTGAACTGAATTTGTCCTATTTTTTAATTAAGATTTTAGAAGATATGTATATCATTATAATACATTGAAAAAATTTGTGTTAGGAAACAAAAAGTGCCATTTTATTGGTGATGAAGTTGTAAGTACTTCATTATTTTAAATGTGTAAACTCATTCTTGACACACTGCATAAATTAAGGAGAAATTTCTATTAAACAAATTATATAAAGTAACCGAAATTCTTATATGTACATGAGAGAATTACACCATAAATAAAATTAATTTTTCTTTTTACATTTACAATGGCATACATACATATATGTATACATAAATATAAATACAGATACCAAAATACGTACATACAAATAAATAAATATTTGCACATTTATACAAATACATAAATAAAATAGGAAATCCTTATAAACATACATTTATACATATATACGTACATAACAACTAAAACAACATCATGCATATTAAATAGAATACAGAGAGAGAGAGAGAGAGAGAGAGAGAGAGATAGAGAAGAAAATATAAAGAAAAATAATAAACAATTTTAAATGTTGCCATAAAATAACAAATAAAATAAAATAAAAGAATATTTAATAAACCGTGGAAAATAAAAACAACAGCAACAAATTTTTATAATAATATCCTACGAAATAAAATATTTAACATTTTTTTTGCTTTTGCGCACACATAAATATGCATATACATATATATGTACATGCCAGCCAGTATAATAACATCACACTACTTTACGGATAACGAATAAAATGCTATGGAATGAACCTTAAATAATAAACAATAATTTTATTTACAATAATAATATTCGCGTTGTAGTAGACATAAATACAAAATTTATTTGTAAACATAATTCCCTTCCTTTATTATATACATACATACATACATACTATTTGCTAAATTGAATTTTAAATTTTGGTTTTACCATCGTTTCCTATTTAATGTTTTACATCCACTTTTCTTTTAATTCGTCGAAAATTTTCGACGAAAACGATTTACATATTTTACCACAAAGTGTCATTGTAATATGTGCTACTGTCAGATGTAACATACATACAAACATACGCTTGCATGTATTTCAACTTTTATAGTTAATAACAACTAATTGGATAATATTTGTCTAGCTCTGATAGACAAACAAAAAATTTCCTTATTTACTGGAAACATTTCAAAAACCGCTCCAAGGTGAAAGTTTCAAAGTAAGATTTTTTCACTTTAATTACTATGACTAAATATATTACCACTACTGTAAATGGTTTATGTGAAGCTTGCACGAAATTGGCCCAGTGGTTTTGGAGATATGGTATATAGATTTTCCTATATATCCGTATACAAATATCAGCAAAATGCCTTCCGCTTTCCATATTATGATTATTTATTGTCACTTGAAAAGTTCCCAAACCATGTATCGTAATGTCTTATATGTACAATGTCTTATATGTACAATATATGTACTCGTACAACTTTCAGTCGTTGCTTCGATCGTATTTATAAGCTCTCAAAAATAAAATAAATTCTTGAAATTTTCATTCTTTTTAGTGTAGTGAAGTACTACAGACCCAACTTGCGTTTATAGTGCAAAATTTTGTTTTAAAGGTTACAAACAAAAAAGTTAAAGGTAAAACAACGATTCCTTTTCAACCATCATGAAGGCAAAACTACGTTTGCTGTGTCAGCTTGTTTATTATAAAGTGTTGTGATATAGTAAACATTTAAAAATCACAAGTTTAGTGCAGCTTGCAACTTGCTTGCAACATAAAAAGTATTTTTTTTAATATTTTTTGGCACCTTGTCTAATCTCCCAGTAAATCAATCCTATCTTACACAATGTCAAATTCTAAGCTATTACCTGTTTTTACCTTTTTAGTTAATCATCTCCAACAAGAACACGATGGAACGTATGTATTCCCTTCGAAGTGAAAATTACCATCGTTGACGCTTCGTCCTGTAGTCAAATGAATCAACATCAATTTGTTTTGCGAAATAAGTCCAACCTTCTGAAGTTGTCCGATACATTGCAATTACTTAATTTATAGATTTGTACAAGATTAAAGTTTCAATTAACTTGTGTTTCCATACATATATGGTATTCTGGATGTGATTGACAATGTACAAAAAACGAAAAATTATTCGTTATTACGTCAGAAATAAAACTCTGCACCTACTGCAGAGGGTGAATATCAGATAGATTAGATAGAGATTACGAAGTCGCAATGATATAATCAAGTATTAGATGTTTTAGAGCAAAATATTTGTGGTAACTGCATACGTTATCCAATCGAAGAAGAGAGTAGAGTGATAGCACATGAGTTCCATCACAAATTTGGAATGTCTGGTGTTGTGAAATGTATTGATTGCACTTTGTTAACATATCGCCGTTCGTAAGCTATTGTGTTCTGTATGAAAAAAATGTGTTTTGAGTAAATTGATGCTAAAGTTTAGTTGTTAAATACAAAAAATTTAACCGAAAAAATTATCGCGTCTCTTTTAACAAGGAAAGTTTAAGAATTTGTGCTTTTTTTTAAGTAAAGTTTGTCTTTGTAAATGTTTCTAGGAGCAAGGAGTGTTCTAAAAAAGTGCTTTGTTCTTTTTTCCCCACTTAAGAAAAATACTTTAATAATGAATATGGCACTCCATCAAAAATGATCTGAAAAAATCAATGGAAGAAAGTTTAAAGGTAAGAAGGAATTATTCGCAACCGGAAAATTGCGTTTGAGTATAAATTTTTTAATTAATATATATAATCTCCCAGTGAATTATCAGAAGAACGAAAAATATTTTAAGAGAACAATTATTCACGACTGCAATTTTTGTAGAAGGGAAAATATTTAGGGGCAACAAATATTCTTGATAAGAATGAGTAATCTCGCACCAAGAATGCTCAAAATTATTTTCACCGATTTATATATTTTGAATAAGATAGGAGCTATAGGAGTTATATGTACAAGTAAGCCTATTGAATTTTTGTTTTCCAAAATCAATTAATTATATTACACTTAAGAGCAATATTACAGCCGCACTAACTTTTTCATAAGTTTTTTTTTAGTTATAGCTGTGAGCTTAAAATTTCTTCTAACTTCTTTGGGGCAGTATTAAAACAATAAATAATTTGTAAATTTCACAAAAATATCTCAATTTTATTTAAAGTTCTCACAAAAAGTTAAACTTTTTGTTTATTGTAAAATTAAAGCCGCACTTTAACAAATAATAATGAGATAAACCTTCATTATTACAAATAAGTGGAAAAATTGGTTGTGGCATCCTACACACAAGGTGTAAGCCGGCTTGTTCAGCGATCGACTCTCAAAAAGCAATTAAGGCAGCTATTATTTCAGTTATGGTGCCGTATTGCTTGTTATAACTAACGAACCATGCTTGCCCATTGGATTCGAATCGAGTAAAAAAGCTTTACATTCAATTTGCAGTATATTTTGCGATGCCAACAACATGCGCCGTTTGAACTGAGGCATTATACTGCAAAAAAATTACAGAATACCAACGAATAATAATCTTCCATCCGCGTAACCAAGTCAAATCTTTTGCCGAGATTGGAGAAATAATCAATCATCGCCGTTTTACCATTTGGACAATCATAAATCGTTTTAAAGGCACAACTAACCTTAAAAGTGCTAAACGTAGTGGACGTCAGCGTAAATTAACTGAAAGAGAACGTGATCAAATAATACGGAAAGTTAAAGTTAATCCGAAAATAACATATGCACAGCTTGCTGCAAATATAAAGGAAAATTCTAGTAAGGAAACGCACTCTAAAACTGTTCAGATATTGTACATGAAGCTGGTTAAAATTCAAGAGTTGCTAGACGAAATTCACTGATATCTGCTATCAATTGGAAGAAGCGAATGTCATACGCAAAACAATTTGAAAAGGAACCTTGTAGCTTCTGGAAGCAGGTACTTTTCAGATGATAATAGTGTTTAATATTTTTCGACCTGATGGACATTCCTACACCAACGGTAAAGTTCGTTGGCGGGGGAATAATGATCTGGGGCTATGTATCCGCTGCGGGTGTTGGGAAACTTATCTTTATAAAGCGAAAATGTATTGCCATATCTTTCGTAGTCCCCAGACCTAAATCCTATCGAACATTTGTAGGATGAATTGGACCGAAGAGTGCGAACACGGATGTTTTCAAGCAAAGCGTTGATGGAACAATAGAATAAAATTGGCGAAGTTATCACATAGAAATGAGTACATTCCATGTCAAATAGGCTAAAGGCAGTTACAAAACAAAATGGATTGTCAACAAAATATTGAATCAAACTGCTGAAAAATTTTTCGCTTGCATAACAATGGATGTGCCTAGAGTTTTGTCCTATTGAAAACTGAGTTTTTTCGTTATTGTTTTGTTCCTGAAGAAAATTTTTTTTAATCATACATGCATATGTTTTGTAGTCATTATATGTCAATAAGTTTTGGAATACGTAAAAACTTAATATTTCATATTAAAATACTGCGTGTGCCAATACTTATGTCCATGACTGTAGAAGTTTAAATGCTTAAATGAACAACAGTTGTGATCTCATTTGGCATTATTTTCAAAAAAGACTACGGGGATACCAGCACTACACTCTTAATATTTTAATTTTATAATCGCATAGTTTCTTTATCTGTCCCTGAGGAAGTTTATCATCCTACGCTGTTACTGCGTATTGAGTTTGAAAGAAGGCGTGCATTGAATTTACGGGCTCATTTTGATTTGAAACGTACTGATTTCGTCCTCCTCACTTGAAACGATTTTGGATGATTTTTACAGAGTATTATTTCAATGTTTTGACGAGTGTGTTCCATATGTATACCATCGTTCGGAGCGTTCTGGTCCCCCATGGAATTCGGCTAGACTTGACAGATTGAGTAATAGAAAATCGAGGTTGTTTAGGAAACTTGCTAAATCAGGATCCAGTATTGATTATAGTCACTACTCGATGGCCCGTGTGGAATTTAGTAGGATGAATCATTTTTGTTATACGGAATACTTAAATAGAGTTAGGACAAACTTTGCTAGTAATCCGAAGTCATTTTATGACTTCGTTCATGTTAAACGTAGATCGTCTGCGTTTCCAACTGTAATGTTCTACAGGGAACTCGTCTGTTGATTGTCTTGACATATCGAATATGTTTGTTGATATCTTTCAGTCTACGTATAGGCAATTGAACTCTGTATTAGATTCGGGTGGCATTTTTTCGGTTTCCCTTTCTGTCAAAAGTGTATCGATTTCTAGTATTCATGAATTTGATACTGAGTCTGTTCTTCTGTCTTTGTTCAAGCTGAAGAATACACATTTACCGTGGCCTGATGTGGTTCCTGACTGTGTCTTGAGTTGCTTTACCGTAGCTTTGAGTGGTCCTTTGATGTTTATCTTTAACAAACATTTGGAAATAGGTAATTCTCCTTCAATTTGGAAGGAGCCTTTTATTATTCCTTTGCATAAGTCCTGTAGTAGATCAAACTATAAGGGTATTGCTAAGCTTACTGCTATTCTCAAGCTTATAGAAAAGCTGGTTACTGATTTTCTCTCTTTTCGAACGAAATCTGTAATGTCTCCGTTTCAGCATAGTTTTTTAAAGAGTAGGTATATGGTAACTAATCTTTACTACTAGGGTTTTTAGAGACTTTGTTGAGGGTGCTCGGACTGATGTTATTTATACTGATTTTAGTAAGGCCTTTGCTAGAGTTGAGCATAGGATTTTGCTTCATAAATTGGCTTTAATTGGTATTCCTGATGGGCTTGGATATACTCTTACCTCCCTTTTAGGACTCAGAGAGTTTTGTTCCGGAATGTGTTGTGTAGGACTGTTTATGTTTCTTCCGGAGTTCCGTAGGGTAGTCACTTGGGTCCACTTTTGTTCTTGTTATTTCTAAATGACCTTCCTGATGTATTTTCGGACTGTAGTGTTTTAATGTATGCCAGTGATGTTAAGTTATTTTATACTTCTAGTGATATTTCTGGTCAGCCTGCTCTACAACGTAGTATTGATATTTTTGTTGAGTAGTGTAAAGTTAATCTGATGGATCTTAATTTGAGAAAATGAAGGCATTAGGTTTTTTCCCGTAGGTGTGTAGTACCGTTCGAGATTACAATTGATTCTTGCCCTTTGGAGACCCTTAAAACCTTTCTAGATCTGGGTGTTTTATTGGACGGGAAACTGTTCGTTATTGATCATGTCAGTATGATGATTAGTAAGGCTAGAGCGGTTTTACGTTATTTGAAAAAATTGTCCAGGGAATTCACTGATCTTTATATTACAAGACAGTTATGTATTTCTCTTGTAAGGGCGATTTTGAAATATGCTTCGGTAATTTGGAATCTGTATTTCAGTATCATATTGATTCAATTGAATCCGAGCAAATGCAGTTTTTATTATTCTGTTTATGTGGAATCATGTTAAGGTGGAATCATCTTGATAGATTTCCTTCGTATGAGGCCAGGTTGGCCTGATTAAACTTCCTACATTGGAGCTTAGAAGGGCAGTTTCTTTTGTTTACAACCTTATTGCCGGCAGTATTGATTCCGAGTTTTTGCTTTGTATATTAAAATTTTAGTATTCCGGTCAGATTTTCTCTCCACTATTGTCATCTTGCCATGGACTTTTACAGGACGAATTATGCGAATTCATTTTCTTTCCGTAGATCGTAAGAAAGGAAAAAGATTTCAACTTGTATTATGAGTTTATTGATTTGAACTGTGAGTAGTGTTAAACGGAGTTTGCTTTAAATTTTATTATATGCAGTGTCATAATTAGAACGTTTATATTTTTGTTAGCTGTAAGTATGTATATCAATTGTTGTTTATGTTCAGCTTGTGATTAAGTTCTGTAGCTGATTTATGCTATTGTTGCCATGACTAATTTGCCTATATCCGCTATAGTTCGGACTGTAGTGTGTACGTGTCTCTACACTATGGAGATGAGCCCTCCACGGTCGGTTGAGGGTGGGTGAGTGGTGGGACTGTTCGTAAAAAAACAAAGATATAATTGCTAAATGTTGCATAAGGCGTTAGTAATGCCAGTGCGAGGTGGTTTTTAAAGGTATTTTTTAAAGTCACAGAAATCTCTACGAAATTTTAAATACAGTGACTCACAATCAAAGTCAGTCTGACTATATTTTCGAATAAAATTATTGATATATAATAAAAAGCAAATCGGATTGGCAAAAGTATTAAACATTTTAATTAAATAACTCCAAAGCTTAAAAAAACAAAGATTATTTCAAACAAATTATCTATTTAATATACAAAAACAAGAAAATCTCAAAAAATATGCATATGCACCTCACAGTGAAAGTGAGCCACCAAAAGTATGCATATTTATTTTATTAGACCGTCTTGTAGACATCTATGCATCGATTCCAATATATTTTGGGTGTACCACCATTCTGACTGTGCACATTTTCTGAAATTTTGTTTAAGATGGGCCCATCATTTTTCAATAATTTTTTAGTCAGGAGATTGTGTTGGAACTAGGAAGCGAAATGAAGCTGTTTGAGAACGTTGTATGGTAACCACTCCTTTAAAACACTTGTTGTATGGGTTATTGTCTTGTTGGATATGCCAAGCCTATTTTGTTTACTGATTGCATCGAATTAACTTCGAGTAGATTCAAATATTTGAAACGATCCAAATTTGATTCAATAAAAACTTAAATATCAACCCCAGCAGCCAATGCTCAACGTCAAACCATATCTAAGCTGTCTACATACATTATCTGCCGTTAATATCAAGTTTTTATAGCGAAACACCTGTAATTTCCGCCAAACTTTTTGTTTTTCGTCACATTTAAATACACTCTAATAAACATACTTTCATCGCATAACACAACCTTATACTAACGATAAAATATGTAATTAATACGATTGCCAATCAGATTTACTTTTCATTAGATATCAATAATTTTATTCGAAATTATAGCCTGGCTCACTTTGACTGTGAGCCACTGTAGAAATTTTCTGTTAAAAAAAAAGTTGTTATATCTTTATCTCAAAATTAAATATTGTTAACCCTGAAATTTGATAAGATTTTCCGATTTTTTTTGTGTAAAATTTATATTAAATGCTTTATCTTTAAAAATCATCTGCATTTTGCAATTTTTAAGTGAAAATTTTTTAAGAGAATTTATGCATCTTATTTTCTCCGCTTTCAAAAATTTTATTAAAATGATTATTATTATTTTTTGTGTTTTTAATTTATATGCGAGACATTTTACATTATTTCCTTTGGTAACATCTTATTTCCATTTCCATTATGACTACGGATTCGTCTATTATTTTTATCCCTCCGCATAATTTAAATACAGACATATTTATTTCAAAAACGTCATACTTCTTCTAAATGTCGAATCCAAGTAGATATGAACATTTTATAAAATATTCTACTTTCGATGTAATTTGGCTGGTTAAACAAGATAACAGAGATGAAAACGTAAGCTTTTGCTACAGTTAGTATCGACTACGTTAGGGCTGCTTAAAAAAGAAAAAAAAAATTGTTATTTCATTATATAATTCTATTTTGATTATACGCATAAACATAAAATTTATTTCAGTGCCAGTTGTATAAAGTTTGTAATGCACAGTCATCCTAGACTCATCAAAGAAAGTCAAATGCACTCTCTCCTTACAGCGAATTGAATCAGTCACACACATTGTGAAGTGCATTAAGCATTTTTAAAATTATATGGTTGCTATGTCATAACAATTGTATTTGCTTTTTTTTATAAGACTCAAGTAAAAAATTCATAATGAAAGTTGCATATCATAACTACTTTTGCATTTTGATTGTCGTCATTGTCATTAGGAACTGCATAAGTAAAAAATAAAAATAAAAAATCTGACTGCCTTATCTCACTGCATATAAAAAGTGACGATAGTGATGACAAAAACGTTGATTATATGTCTTTAGAGTTCTAATGTCTGAGTAAGACGTTGATATCTTGGTTTAAGTACTGTATGCATAACAGTTAATAGTCGTACTTTGAATATGATTTTTTTATATTTGTAAACAAGCACAACTTTAATAAAATACTCTTAGATTTTTTTCTTTTTGTCGCATATTTTTATTAGCTTTTAAGCAAAAAATAAAACGAAACAGTTATATAATTATAAATAGCACAAATTTGTTCATTCAAACAGTTGAAATTTGTGTTAAATTTTTATGTGACTCAATTGGAAATATGAACACCTTCCTATCTCTTTAAAAGTGCAGGTCTCAGAAATGTATCCCTCATCAAAAACCGGCAAAAGACACATACGATATAATATTAACCTCTTGACCATTCTTAACGTCACAACTTTTCAAAAACGCATTCGATAAGCCCCTTAAGAGTTCTAGTCCGTTGAAAATAAAATAAATTAGAGACTTAATTCCACTGAAGAAATTTGGCAGCATTAGCACCGAGTCAATATTCTCCCTGCGATTATGGTCTAAACCATAACCATTACATCTACTACCGAAGGGCGGTATCTATTCACCGGATAGGAAATGAAGTTCCTAGACATTTGACATATAGATGTCGTCGAACCATTATCAAAATGGTTCATTTTGACACCAGACGAATTAGTTCTGCTCTTCTAGTGCTGAATAACTTAGTATGTTTCCCATACTACTTCCGAAGACCTGAACGTATCAATCATTTTAAGCTGAAATATATTGAAACCTACTCTCGATATTATATCATAATCACAAATACGCCGCCATTGCTGTTCTCAACTCAACTCAGTCTGGTCGTCTGAAGTTGGATTCACTTATTCTGTTCTGATAGAAAATTTGTTCGGTATCATGACAATTTTTCGTTAAAGAGAAAAGTATTTGAAAGTACTCTTCAAAATCCCAAATTTCAGGGAGATAAACGGCATTAATAATTACTGGACATTTGGAAAATATTGAAAATTTAAATTAAATTGCTCAAATGTAGAGACTACGTATAAACATCGACAGATTTTTAGATTTTTAGTGTTATACTAGGATTACCAGGTGGCCTTGATTTCGCCTAATTCACAAGAATTTTTACAGCTTGTCCAGAATCAAGATAAAATATGGTTTCCAGAGATTTTTTAAGCTATTCCCAAAGTTTTATACAGACGATAGTCAGATCTTACAATATTGTCAGACTTGACAATTTGCTGAAAATGACCAGACAATGGGAAATCGCCACCACAATGTATATTGCAAGTTCACACGGATGTAAGACATTTGTCAAAAAATCTGGCAGTTCCATTATAAATATGTTTTTTCTGACAATGATTCCATTGTCAGATATTAAAAATTCGGGTATCTGAAAATATGACTTTGATCTGATAATGCTTTCTCTTGCAATCTTGAACAGAAAAATTGTAAGTTTACACGGTTGTAAGACATTTCCTGTGCATTTTTTGGCAATATTGTTAGATCTGACAATCATCTAAACAGAGCTTTACACAAAGTATTGCAGAAAGCTACTGAACATTTTATTGAATTAATAATGTAAAGCGTTTTGATTGTATTTGTTTCCTAGTTTAGTTTATCCTATATACATACGTACATATAATATGTAACAGGTAAAAGCAATGGATTTTAAGTATATTTTGTTTGTTATGTTAAATTGAAACGCAACTAAAAAAATTTATATAACAGGTGTTCAAATAAGTTCGTTTACAAAATCAAAAATATGATCAAAAATATACTTTAACATTTAAAATTATATTTACATTATTCTAAGAGAAAAACGAATCCAATTGCGTTTTGAGCACAGTGTACACAGTTAGAACACAAATAACAGCTAATAAAGAAGAAATCAGATGTTTTCAACATTACTAACTTTTCCACATCGAAATGACATCAACAATAAAATGAAAATACACTCTGTATGTATACACACACTCCTTTTTGCAACCCTCTACGTTTTAATTGAACTGCTTGCTTCAATCTCGTTAATTGTTGGCAGTAGAGATTAGAATCAATAGTTTGACCAGGTTGTAAAAGCTCATAATGAACAATACTGGCTTTGCCACCGTCTGCAAAGCTTTGCCGTGCTTCGTCCATTATCTTTTTCGCACATTATTGTCGTACGTGGTCCACTTTTCATCGCCCATAATCATTCGGAGCTATTAAGCAAGCTGCAATATTGTCTCCTGATGCAATTAATGTTAGCAGAGATATTTCATTTTAGAGCCATCTACCGACAATTTGTAACAGAAGTTTTTCGAACACCAACATTTGTGACTGTACGATTTTTTTTGTAAATTACAATTTTTCATTTAAATGTAAAGAATGTCGCAACCCTATTATTGACATATAACGATAGATGTCAGCATATTTTTTGAAACGTTGGTTATACGGATATGTTCTGATGATTTGATATTTAGTCTATGCCTAACAAAAAAATTCATTGCTGTACTAAAGAGTTCATTTCATTTATTTGTCCGCAACTGTTCTTAGCACTTGGTAATTGCTTAAGAAAATTATATGTCTTAGGCGTGACGTGACATGTTTACATAAAAATCTTTGCCTCAAGGCAATTATTGAAGTGTGTGTAATTCTTTTTATTTTCATTTCATTTTATTTCGTCAGCCATAAAGTTAAAGTCGTTAATTATTTTTTATTAAATTGTTAAATAAGTAATGCTGACTAAAACTTCTTAAAGAATATCGGACTTAAATGAAAGAAAATTATTTAATTAGCTTAAAGGCCCCAACGAAATAAATTTAATTGTGCGTAGAGTTGAACGAATTTTATATTCATATTTGATGTACAATATGATAAAATGATAAAATTATTTGAAGTGATAATTCATGTATAGATAATTCATCTTGAAATTCATCATATTATTTGATTTATTGGAAATATACTAAACTATTTAAGAGACTTAATCTTAATTTTAATAGACTAAATATATATGTATATACACATATGTATGTATGTATGTAGATAACGTATGCATTTTATAAACCTGATAATATTTTCGAGTGTTAAAATTTGAATTAAATTGTTTGTTATAAACTAATATACATACATATTTACTAAAATTTAAATAAAGAATTTAATAAATCAATTTGTGAAGAGAATATAATTGCAATTTTCTAATTAATATTTGTTTATATGTATTATTTAATTTCCAAAAAAAAGAGTAATCTCTTTAAAATTTTAGATAGAAAATCAATAAGATTTAAATAATAATGCCAAGACATCACTATTTCTTTTAATACATCTGTTGAGTACTTTATTCTTTCTATGTCGTTATACGAAAGGCAATCATCTGAAACCAAGAAATTGAAAATAATCAGAAAATATATATTAGGTGAAAAATAAAATTATAGCTCGTTTAACGGCCTATAATAGAAATTTACAATAGACATTGTTCATCATCTAGAAACTCAGTCTCTATAACGGGCGTAGTTCCTCAGAGTTCTCTAGTCAATGTTATTGAGTAGATTTATGTCCGGTACTAGGTCGCGACCAAACTGCGTTGTCTTATACCCGGAAAAAGCAAGGCATGTAATGATAAAATGTTAAAAAGTCCCAATAACCTCACCGCATATAGCTGTACTCTTAATTCAGTGTGTCTCATGAAAATGCGTAGCACCATTCTAATTAATTTAAACAATTCAAAATATTCTTCCATTATACTTCCTAAAAACTTTATAATCTTGTCAAATGGTTGGCAAAATAACAGATTTCAAATATTTATGGGCCTGTTTGTAAATGCATAGCTGCGTTGCATAATATGATTACTATGCGATGCTTTTACTAATGACCTGTTTGTGATTTTTAAAGTAAAAATAAAATATAATTGAAAAATTGTATTATCAACAACCAAAACCATTTGCGCCAAATAAACTGCAATGTTGCATTTTCAAACGTCTGACAGTTACAGTATTATCACTGTTTACATTCACAAAAGTGATGTGCACACTATGTAAATTGTATATGTACTTTTTTTTCTAGGGCGGCCGTTATATTAGACCTCAGTGTAAATAGTTGTAATGACTAAATTTATATGCACATAATATTTATTCCATTTTCGATTTATGTATTGTATCTCTCTTTTCAGATGTATTGAAAAACAAAGATGAGATCAAATAAATTCAAATAAGAAAAACAAAACAAATAACATAAATTTTATGTGCCTAAAATAATTTATAGAAAAATAATATGAAAGCAATTGTACGAATATATGTATATAATATGTATGTTTCTAAACAAATACGAATATCCCAACACCTTCTAAAATAATAATAACAAAAAAATGATAACAATAAATAATAAATATCTAAGTATATGATAAAATTATTTTCAAAAACACATAAACCAAACGATATAAGAGAATAAACGAGCACTCGAACAAGCCAATGTACAAACCAAACATAAAATATTTTATACTTTTTTTAAATTTTTATTGTAGAAAAGAATGGGTTAGAAAAAAAATACAGACGGACAAAAACCGACTATTACTAATACCCTTAAAATTGATCGAAGGAATTTCAAAAATAAATTTAATTTTATAAATTTTAAATTTACTTAAAAACAATGACGGAGATTCTTTTTCTAATCAATTGAAGTGGAAATAAAATGTGCAGAGAACAAATAAAAAGGAATCAAAAAAAAAAAATAATATATATTATTTACAAAACAAAAAATATTTACAAAAAAAAAATTTTTTTTTTTTTTTTGAATTAAATAAAGAATATATCAATAAATATATAGTCATGTGAAAAATAATAGGACATATTGCGGTTTTGATTAAAAGCTTGAGAGAACAAATTACTACAATTGAGAAACGGTATAAAATTTGTTTGCCAAATAACGATTTTTTACGGCATCGGAATTCAAACACACAGTTTTTAAAATTTTTTTGATAAATGTTTGATAATAAAAACAGAGTTGGAATTTGAACTCTTTCGATATGTGACCCTATTAAATTTGACGGGACTATATGTATGTATAAAGATATTAAATAAAATAGAAACATTTTGATGCAAAAAGATAATAATTTAATACTATATAATACTTTCTTATAATAAAGTGCTAATTGTGTAATTAATTGTTGGTAAAAAATTATATTAAAAAAATAAATCAATCAGGGCATAAAAAAATTAAATACTACAATATTTTAATAAAACACTTGTTTATTAATAAAAAAAAAAAATAAATAAATCGTTAACAAACCAAAGACAGACAAGAAAATATCCTTATATCCTTACACTGAACGAAACATTTTCGTGTTTACTTTTTTTTTAATTACACAGTTATCATAAAATACAGTGCTACATATTCGTATAAGAGCACTCTTAATTTGAATTTTGCTTTCTTCTCTTACTTTTACCAATGCATTATTCAAAATAAGTCCCAATTCATATTGGTCACTAAAATAACGGTAACTTATATTGAGTACAAAAAGTTGTTTCCGTTGTTGTTGTTTTCTACAAATCGTTACAGTTTCAAAATTTCACCCAAAAGCGGTACATATTCGTTTGAACGCATTGATTTAATTTCCGATAGGAACACCAACAACTTTTAATTTTCCATAATTAATTGATACACAAATTTTATTTATTAATTAAAAAATTAGATTTGACATTGGATTCACCAAATTCTTCAGCAACTGATGACCCAAATCTTCCTAAGCTTCCTTAGTAACCAACTGAAGCTTTAATACAATTTTTTAAAGTTATCTTCGGGCTTTTTGTCCATAGATTTTGCAAGCCATTCCATAAGTGGGATGTTGTGCTCTTCAAACCATTTCAATTAATCTGTAGAAAAGTGAATGACATTGTTATTCTGTTATTATTATGGTCTCTTTATTAATGTTATCCAACAATTATATGCACATGTATTGTTGAATTCATTTTGGGTGGCACAAAGCAAATATTTGCCGCCTGCACCATAATGCTGCCACCACCAAAGATTCCTTTGACATATGCACGCTCGTTATTGTTATACGCTCGTTATATTTATTTATTAAAAATATTCCACATGTAATTTTTTATTCTAATATACCCACTCATGATGGTCAATCAACTTTACGGGTTATCAATAAAAATAAATAAATAAATGAATAAAAATTATTGATGTTGGAATATTTTTGGCTCATGTGAACTAAAATTTTGTGATGTTATTTCAATAGTAAATAAAGCTAATGCCATACTTGAACTACAAAAGGGTTGGTCGAAAGAATTTTCGGAACACTTAATACAACTCTACGTGGCATCCATGTACATGAACAACAGTGAGTCTTCACAAAACCTGTTTCTTCTATTTTGGTTGATAGGACTTGGATGGATCTTCCTTCATTCCCTCCTTTCTTTGTAAAAAGCAGACCCGCACTTATTAACTTACCTCCTCTGAAAAGTTTAATATATACTGATAACAATTCTTTATTTCATTTCAGCAAAAACATTTTTATTTAAATCTACTTTAGTCTGTAAAGAATTGTTATCCATAGATTTATATAAATAATATGCATATATTCTTTAAAGTTTATAGAGATAAAAATTTTCTTTCGGATCTCAATATAAAAGTGTACGAATTATGGATCCATGGTAATGGCACTTCTACCGACGATATATACATATATTTGTTCTGATAGTCAGGTGGCGATCAGATCTTTTTCAGGTGTGACCTTCAACTGAAAGCTGGTCAGGGATTGTCGTGATACCCTTGTGGCATTATAACGACATCTGGGTTCCTGGTCGCAGGGATATCCCGGGTAACTGTGCTGCTGATGAGCTCGCTAGGGCGGCCATATTCTTTCGGACATTCATCTTGACGTTAGGGTTAAACTTGCGATCAAGCCACAGTATATGTTGGATGCTGAAAGAGCCTGGACGGAAGGTGACTCTTGCTTTATTGACAGACTCACCTGGCCCAGGTTGGATATGAAGCTTACCAATCAACTGTTCAGATCTAGATCTTCGGAGCAACGCGTTATGTGATACCACCACAACGGGCCGCTATGCGTGCTTAAGTGTGCCTTGTTTAGCAATGCCGCCTTCCCTCCTATCCTATCCTACCTAGAAATTAACATTCTACTTAGAGCTCACTTTACTAGTTACTTGTTGGTATTGCTCTTTGGAAGGTGGAATCAGTTCATTTAACAATTCGCAAAAGTATAGTTTTGGCTTAAGATATTACAACTATAAAGTGATGATATGGTGCGATTTTACTCAAAAATTTTAATTTTCACTGTATGAGTTGTTGTATTACTTTCTATTGAATACAACATAAGTGCAGAATAAGAGCAATACTCCACGCTTTTCGCTATTTTGAAACCAAAAACTTACATGTGAATTTGAGAATAAGGTTGTGAGACTCATAAAACTTCGGTAGCTCTAGACGTTCTAGATATAAGAATCCACTGCGGAAATTGAAACCTAGTCACATAACCGGCATTCAAATTTGAAATTTACTTTTCAAGAATAAGCTGGTGCATGAAGGTTTATTTTAAAATTGCTCGATTACGTACAAAAGAGATAACTGGTCAGATGAATAAAAATTTAACCAGATTAATAATCTCGATTTCGTACATAAGCAGTATTTCAGTAGGATGGCGACTCAAAGCACACGTCCTTAATCGTAAAAAAAGGACTCACCATTACAATTCTAAATGGTCAAACGTGAAAAAACGCTTTTTACAATACTGAACAACACCAATGAACCTTGACGAGCTTTGACAGAATGGATTTAAAGAATGGCTGAGTAAATCAAATAAAGTTATACATAAATTTGTGTATATTATGTAAAAACGTATATTAAGTGATTTACACTATAAGGAGCTATGGACTAAATACTAAAAACAAGCTGTACTCGTAAAATTTCAGTAAGTTGCAAAATTGGGTACATGCGTGTTGTTCTGCGATTTCGTTGTTTTCCATTTTATATATTAAAGCTCAGATCAACAAACTTTGAACACTGACTAAGTTGGTTTGTGTCGAATTTGTGTCAGTGCTTGAAAGTTTATTGATCTGAGCTTTGGAAACATAGCTGCAAGTGTGTTAAAAATAAAAAGCATACTTATGCTAGACACTTTCAAAATTTTCATTATGAATACGGCCGTAACAATTTTGTTAAGGATTAACCGTAAAATAAAGAGCAAAATAATTTTTTTATGTGCTTTATTATTTCTCATAGTACGTAAAAACTCGGCTCGTGAGCAGAATTTTTTTCGGTTCACTCGTTTTATGACTCGTGCTGGAGAATTTTATTTTGTAATTCGTGAGCACTAATCAAATTTACCGCTCAAATTATCTTTTGCTCGACTCGTGAACACAAATTTAAAATTTTTTTTTGCGCACGAATTTTATATTGCGAACGAATTAAAAATGGGCAAAAAGAATTAAAGACGTGCAATTCATGTTAAAGCATATTGTTTGTGTAAGATTAAACGCTATGCGTTCGTATGTGTATATGTGTGTATACTTTGTGTGCAGCGACCAATAATTATCACACACATGCATGTTTGATATTATACAAACAACATTTACAAAAAAGAATTGGTCGTTTACAACTCGTTTTGATACTTTCGACTCGGTTTGCGTTCCGAATTTTATTTTTAAATTCTTTCGTTTTGATTTTTCTCACAAGTCGTATTTTAAATTCTATTAAAATTCGGCTCACAAGAAGAATCGTCCTTTACGAACGAATTCAATTCGAGCACTCTTAGTACTCTGTTATTTCTATTCTTATGCAATAATAAGTTCACAAAGGCAAACATGTACTTATTTGTGTTCCCCTCCCCGCTTTATAAAATTTATTATCTGTTTTAGGGACTTATTCGATTAAACAATCATCCTAGAATTAAATGACGTAAAAATTAACATTATTTCGTTCAGTGTATGATGGTAAAGAATTACATTTTAAATATTAAAAGGATTTAAATTAAATAAAGTTTTATTTATTCTTACGGTTTCTTTTTATCTAAAAATTAATCAGAAATGTAAATATTGTGTAAATGAAAAATTAAATAAAAAATGATTTTTTGTCTTTAATAAAAATACAAAATTTAAAAACCAAAAACATATTAGAAGAGATTCAAAAAATATTTAATCAAGCAAAATGAAAGTGAATGACAAAAATGGTAAGGAATTGTAAGTGAATTAAGTGATAATGGAGTGTATAAGATATGGCGGTGTTTGGTAGCAATAGTGTTAAAATTATATATATATTTTGGGATTAATTTGCATATATTTTAGTTTTTTCTTTTGCTTTAGTGTTTTTGTTTTGTTGCATAGCAGAGAGAGAGAGAGAGAGACAGAGAAAAAAGTGGTAGTGGTACTAGATGGTAGTAGGATTGTAGATATTATTTTTATTTTTTTATTTTTTAGATGATCATGATGATGGGATAATCACCTCACTTATTAGGGGTTCCGCTAGATGATTATCGGTGACTCGTGTCATAACAGTCTCCGTAAATGTCGATTTTGTTATTGTCTCAGTAATGCGACCCAATTCGGTAGGAGCTGCAGGAAACATGGGCATATCGGGTACAGCCTTATTAACAGTTACAGTAACACCGGCAACACCAACTTCGTTAGGTTTCGCCACATGAACTTGATGCTGGGAACCACCACTAAGGAAATGAGCTGGTATCATAGCCTGGAAGTCTTCACTCGTCAATGGCCTTAAGGAAGCAGGCTGTGGTTATTATTATTGGCATAATTTTGAAGGATATCGATTGAAGAAAAAGTTTTATTTGGGATTTTAAATTAATTATTGTTGGCGGACGGTATTTTATTATTTTCGGTTATTTTTAAACAATAGTTTTGTTTAAATTTTAGTATTAATTCATTTTATTAATTTATCACTCACACATTTATACAAATAAAAAAAAAGAGAGAGAGAGAGAGAGAAAAAGAGAAAATCATTGGTTTAGGAATTTATTTTGATTAAAAATTCAATTCTATAGGATTTTTTTATTTTAAATTTCGTGTTTAAAACTTAAAAATTAAATATAAAAATGCATAAAATAAAGCCAATTAAAAAATACACATTCCTCTTCAATCTAATAAACTTAAATTTAAACAACCATAATATGAGTTTTACTCTTTAAGAAAAAAAAAAATATATTTATTTTTTTTAAATAAAAATTAATTAATTTAATTAATTAATTTTTTTTAAATTAATTTTAATAAAAAAAATTTTATTGTAACATTTAAATTTAGTAAAAAAAATTAAAGAATTTAAACAATGATGAACTACCTTCTATGCTATAAAATTATTTTATATTAAGTTGGAAATAGTTAAGATGGAAAGTTTGTTTGTAAGTAAGAAAAAAATAAAATTGATGAAAATTTGCAATATTTTTTTCGTCCTCAGGGTGGAGTTCTTTCTCAATTGTTATGGACGGTAGTAGTTGAAGAATCATAGAGGCATCAGTGTAGTTGGTTATGCTGATGACTACGTTATAACGGTCTTGTGATCTTATGACGACGACCATGGGAGGGAATGGGAAAATTGTGAACCCAGTATTCCATCAAAAACAGTTGTTGTACCTTTTACAAGAAGATGCAAGTTATCCTGTGGCAGTATTACTTTTATGGATAACACCATCACATTTTCTAGAGAGTTTAAATATCAAGGAGTCACTCTGTATAGGAGTCCAAAGCGGTTCGAGCAAGTCGCTTCTCCTTCGGTAGCACATGGAATCTTTTGCCGAGATTGACGCTATGTATATACACCGCTAGTATTCGGCGCATTAGCATTTATGCAGCGATAGCTGGGTGGAGAAAGACTGAAGAAGCTACCACCTTAAATAAATATTGCAGGGTACAGAGACTCACCTGCCTCGGTATAACTAGGGCAATGAGAATATATCTAACAGCGGCCTTGGGGACCTTGGTTGGTTTAACACCACTTGTGATGAGGGTGGCTTCATGTTCGGCAGTAAAGCTTTTCGCCAAGTGGTCCCGAATTGCGTCGGGAAGTCTCTCCATTCTACGCAGTATGGTTGGTTGCTTGTGTTCACGGACCCAACCGAGACTTGTCGATTCCATTGGGAAGATCGCTGAAATCATGGCAATTCCCATATAACCTAGGCAGTTGGCTCAAGGGTAAAACCGTTAATATATTCTCTGACAGCTAAGCTGCCTTAAGTATATTCGGCTCGAATCGTATGACTTCTAGACTGGACAAGCACCGCTACGATACGTTGCAAAGGCTTTTTCTTAGAAATAAGGTTCAGTGGTTTTTGGTACCTGCACACTGTGGGATCAATGTTAACGAAACAGCGGATGCATCGGCTAGGAAAGGAAACCGTACTTTGCGGCACCACTTGCTATCATTCGCAATCTAATCAAGGATTGGTAAATTGCCCATAATCAGATGATTGGAACATTGGAATGCTCAAAGGAGACTTCGCCACATTAGGGCGGCGATTAGTCCACAATTTGAACGTTGCTCTGAAGTTCTCAAGTATGGCAAACCGAACTTGAAGCTACTGACGAATTTTCTTATGAGACATTGTGGACTGAGAGTGAATCCGAAAACGATGGCGGTCATCGATGTAATGGGTCCGCCATCTAACGTTTTTTTTTTTCAACTAGTACTTATTTCGTGAATGGTAACACTTAGCTCATATCTGATTTGGCAGATAATTAGTTTTATCCTTCCGCTGAACGAATATGGCTCTGTATACGCTTGAACAACGCTGGGAAATATTATGACATTGCTTTGCCGATTTTGCCAAAAAAAAAATCATCTTTTCAGATGAAAGCAAAATTGTCGCATTTGGGTACAGAAAACCCGCACGCATACATTGAAAAGCCGATACACCCAAGAGGAGTCACTGTTTGGTGCGGATTTTGATCCAGAGGCATAATTGGGCCATTTTTCTTCGAAAATGAGCAAGGAGTGGCCGTTACAGTCAATGGCGATCGTTATCGGGCCATGTTGAACGAATTTTTGTTCCCAAAAATTGAAGAGGAGGTTATTAGCAACATTTGGTTTTAACAGGACGATGCTACGTGCCACACAGTCGAAGCTACACTGGATGTTTTGCGCCCTGTTTTTGAAGATCGCATTATCAGCCGCAGAGCTGATATCGTTTGGCCACCTCGGAGCTGCTATTTGACACCGTTGGACTATTATTTGTGGGGTGCCGTCGAAGATAAGTGTTACGCCAACAAAACAGAGACAATTGACGCTTTAAAGGACAATATTCGTGAAGCCATTGCTGAAAACAGCACACAATCGATGTGCTTAAAAATTGCACCGATCGTGTAGGCTACTGCATGGTCAGCCGAGGCAGCCAATTGAATGAAATTATTTTCCATTATTAACCGGAAGGTTTGTATTTACTTTCAAATAAAAAAAGAAATTTGAGAAAATATTCAGTATTTTTTTTAAAGCATTTTCAAAAAAAAAATAAACTTATTTGGCGGACCCTTTAGATGTTTGTAGACTGTCTTCACAGTCATCAGATAATAATAATTCCAATAATTCCACTATCGATTTTTAAAAGTATCAAGTTAGGAATTTTAGATTTTTTTAATGAAGGCAGTACATCACTGATCTTTTTTAAACATTTGCAATTAATTATTATAAAATTATAAAAAAAGACAATCATTAAATATGTTACTTATATTTTTGCAATTCTATACTTATTGTTGCTTTAAATAACTGCATAATTATTTCTATAATTAATTAGCTCATAATAATTATTTGTAATTTATTTATTTTAAATAATTTGCTTAATGACAATGACCAAATTTTTCTAATTTATTTGGTTTTAGTTCATATACACACGCACACAAACAATGTTGAAAATAACGAAAAGAAAACAAAATTATATTTATAAATAAAAATAAATAAATGATATAATTCCTTTGTTAAAATTAATTAAAAACAATAACAATACTTGTGTATAATTAATACTGTTGCCATAAATAAAAGTAAAGCGTATTAAATTATAACTTTAATTCACACACAAAGCAACAACACAATTACAATAATAATGCTAATAATTTCATATTAGTGTTGTAGTATTTTATTTGAAGTTTACTTTCTGTTAAAGAATAATTACAATTAATTAATGAATACAGAAATTATTATCAATTAATCGATTGTTTTAGAAGAAATAAAATTCGAATTTAAATAATAATTATTTGCATTTGTTTTTCTTTTTTTCTCAACATTTTACATAGTCAGTCAAAATTGAATTGAACAAGTGGTCATGGTACCTCCATTGTAAATAAATTGTAAGTTTCTGAATTTGTTCTAAATGACTTCGAAGTCAATAAAAACCATTAAGCGGAATTCGATAAGTGGGCGTGGTATCGCCTCTACATAGTAAATTTTAATTTTTGTATATTTTGAGAACGGTATTAAATGAAGTTTCTATGTATGGTTCAAACAACTTCGTAGAGATTGGATAAGTAGGCATAGCATCTCTAAATAATACTAAATATGGAATAATAGCAACTCCTCAAGGCAAATAATACAGGGGTTCAAGGCTTTAATAAGTGTATATTGGGGTGGGGAGAGAGGCTGAGCACCCCTAAAACGGTCTGTCCACGCCGCTGAATGTTGAAAAAAGGTTGAAGAGTGTTTTTTAACTTCTTGTCACATTTTGAACACATCTTTATTATATACTTTAAAAGGAAACAAAATCCTTCTGGTTTTCGCTATGACATTGTAACAATTTGCAACAACACAATTTGTTTTATTTTACGAAAACTGGTCGTTTATTGTGGAAAAGCTTAGTTAAATTAGTTAGAGTATTATGTAACAAATATGCTTAGAGAAATATTGCCGTGAACAAATGTGGACATTATTTGCCAAAATTACCTAAATTTAGGGTGTCTGAAAAACGGCCACTGACGATAAATAGGGTATCTAGTAAACATTTCCTTATTTTTTATTTAATAAACATACTCTTTAAAAAAAGTAGCTTCACAACCCATAATTTTTATTCAGTTAAGGAAAGCGTTTTTGATTCATCATCACTCAAAAGTTTTTTATGCGATGTATTTATTCATTCAATTCACAAAATTTTATCATCAAATTTTGTATTTTTGCCGTGGTTTTTTGTGAAAATGTGGCACTTTAATTCCTTCTCAAGACACTTAATTTACACATTTTTATTTTTATGCTCCTTAATATAAAGAAATTGTAATATTTCATATGCAAGGTATTATTGCAAATTCTTTGTAGTTTAAGTTTAAAAAGAATGACTTATTGCAATAAAATAAATATTTTGAACTATTTTCTTTGTTTTCTTATTCGTTTTCCTCACAGTTCTTAGTTATTTGAATACGTACGAATTAATATCAATATCACTTGTGCCCAATACAGTTACTGCAAGAAACTAACTATTTTAATCGATTGATTGAAGACACTAGAGCTCTGCATTGTTTGGTTTCTTTTTTATAAAAGAGAAGTCAAACTCTCATCCAATTGGCATAATTGTTGTAAACTACAATACCTTTAAGAAATTACTGAATTTATCCATGACATTTCCTGTCGATTATATTTTATTTAACGATAACATTGCAGAAACCATTATAAGCGACACTATACGGAGAGAATGCTTGAAACTCTCGATTATGAAATTATATTGCGGTCAATGTCTTTGATGTTGTAAGACGGCAAGTAGGTCTTTAAATTTTGAGGTTTGTGTCATAAACAACAAAATGGCTTACAGTCTTTGACGTGAATTCCTGTGAAGGGTCACATAGTCGACAAGGTGTTCAATATAGTCTTTATAAGCCATAATTATAACAAATTGAATGACAATGTTTTTAATGTTGTTGTCCCTTTGAAGATGCTGTTGATAGCATTCTGGATGACAGAGTCTTGGAGTCCGACTACGTATTTCTAAAAGAAATGTATTAAGAAGAAGAAATTAATTAAGGACTGTTTCAACTCGAACATACTAAATAAATTCACTAAATTAACGAGCAGTTGTTCTTTTCCTTTTTAATACGCATATTCACACACATTACCCGATCTCTTCCTTATATCCATTGATTTTCACACTTCAAAGGCTATTATACAGTTATGTGATTTCAAAACTTAAATTGAGGTATGTTCATTAATACAGATTGATGCCCTTATCAAGAAATTTACATCTATAAATGATTTACTAATTGATGAATATCTCTATTAGAAGCATTCGTAAGTTTTAAGATTAATTTCGTTAAATTTCGAACGTGTGACTTAACAGAACGTTTTCCTAAGCTACTTATCCATTAGTCAATAACGGGACAATACATCGTCTTTTATTCGCATGTTTGACAATACAAGAAAAACTGTAGTTTAAGACAACATAAAAATATAAAGGAAAAATTCGTTGAATTAATATCAATGACATAATAAGCGACTTATTCCGTATTTGTAATTCCTATAGATTTTGTTATTTGGTCTATAAAATTCCGAATGATTTTGCGTATTCGAAAATAAATGGAGTTTACTTTACAGTGAAAATAAAATTAAATATGTTATATGGTGTTATATTTATACTAGTTTTTCTTCCCAAATTTTGCCTGAGGAGTACTTTAATTTTTTTTTTTATCAAAAACAATTATAAAAGAAATTTTTCGAAATGAAATCATTTAATTTCAAAAGTGGTTTTATTCCGAAAAAAAAAAATCGTTTTACGTTTTCTGGGAAGCTAATTACGGAATTAATTCCACTTTCGATCGGAATTCAATTCTGTGACATACCTGATAATATGGTCTTGCACGAGTTTTGGAAAAAATCGTTGACGATTTATTGCTGTCAACTGGGTACCTACTATGTCAACATATAGTAAGTCAAACTTAATACAAATTAAAAAATATTTGTAATTATTGCATTTTGTCGTTGTTTTTGTTGTTATATTCTAATACACATACATATAAATACAGTCGATTGTTATTGTTGTCGTTATTATTATAATTTCATTCTTGTTTATTTAAAGTTGTATTTGTTTTTCTACTTAATTAAATCCTATGTCCAGGACATAGGCAGTAGCAGTATACACAAACAATCATAAAAATAATAGCAACAGTAATAATATTAATACATATAAAACAAACAACACATGCACTTATAAATGAATGAATTAAAAAAAAAACTCATAATGGGAAAAACATGGAGTTATTAAAAAAAGTAATAATAATAATATTAATAGTAACATATAAATGGTATAAAAAACGAAAAGGATTATGCGAATAGAAAAGAAAGTGAAAAAAGGAAAGGCAACGTTAAACACAATGACAACAATGAATATATACATATATTGCCAATGATAAATATTATGAAATAGTAAATAGAATACAGATATAAATATTCTTTTTTTATAATCCTAACAACAACAAAAAACATATACTATAATTAAATAGTTTTAGTTTTAGTTTAGTTTTAGTTTAAAAACAAAATAATAATAATAATTAAGAATGTAATATAATAAATTTTCAAATTATATGCGCTACCTTATTTATAATCAAAACTGATGGACATATTGAGTATGTATTTATAAATTAGTTTAATTTAAAAATGAAATTATATTTTGATGCTATTTTAAAACGTTTGTCTTCGTTGACTTTAATTATTTCGATTTTTTTTATCGATTATGTAATTCGATATTTAAAACATTATTACGGTGATGTATTGAAAATAATTTTTTTTTCAATTTTTATTATACATTTTAATTAATTAAATTCTTTAGTGATGGTATAGTAAAATTAAAAAAAAATCATAACATACACAAGCATAAACATACATAAATGCCAGATATAATGATATATTTGATTTTCAAATTAAATGACATTAAATTATGTTTAATTTGCCAAAAACATTTACAAATTTTTAATAAAACCAATGAATATGGCTTATATTCAAGATTGTAATTAAAGGCTTAAGAAGAAATTCATGTATATTTACGCCACTATTACGGTTTACAAGTCGACTCAGTTAAATGTAAATTTCTGTTGAAATTTTACAATTTGGTATTATCGATAACAACTTAACCTGATAAAATCACCAAAAATTACAACTCATCAATAGCAGTAGTAAATTTCAACAGAAATTTTAATGGAGGCATTAGTTGAATTAAAAAGTTTTTCTTTCTCTAATACACATTTCAATTAAGGTTTTTTAAAAATTAAAAAAATTAAAAATTTTAATATCATAGTTGGTTAAGGCATGCTATGTAACGCTGACTCCAACCCATAGCACAAAGTATTATTTAAAATAGGTTTTTTCTTTCAAGTTTGTAATAAATAGGCACCGAATTAATTTGTGGATTTGTGGCAGTAGTACCGGATAATATTTACTATAAAATATTCAAATTATACTATTTATTCGTATCATCTCATTAAAGTTGGCGTTCCACGACGGCACACAAGAACTTGTAAGCGAAACATTAAGGAAATAACACCAGAATTTCTTTAGAAAGGCTAAAACTACGTGTCAAACAGCGAAACTTGTATATAATAGTTCAGGGTTTTATTAATAAACTATTGTACTGTGTTGTTTTCTATCTTTAATTTTAAAGGGAAGTTTTATAATACCAACGGTCCGGGCAGAAATGATATGTACTCCTAGACGTTATTTTAACATTTGGCCATCAAATACAAATTGTGATGTTGAATTCGCATCTACAGCATTACAAAGGAGACTTTGTTGAGACACTTATCGTCAATAGTGAATACCAAATAAAACAATAAAAAATAAATACTTTTTTAATATAATATTGCGCATCTTCGCCTTATTGAATATTCACGTTTTATTAATTTTGTTTTCAAAGTCATTGATATCATAATTGGAAATAAAGTCTTATTTTGTACTTTGCAGACTCTTATAATAGGGGAAGCTCTCTGGTCCTGTACCGGGTAATTAGCACTATGGGGTGATCCTTCTAAAATAGAATACAGATTTGGTGCAAACCCACATTTACATCTGACATCTTTTTAGAATTCTAGCGGCAGTAAGACTGCGTATAAGATAACGTTCTAGCTATTTGTAAGAAACTGAGCTGGCCAGTACTTATATAACATTTCTCATTAGATTTTGCTAATAGTATGGAAAACAGGATTGTTAAAACTGCAAAAAATAACCATTTAGTGTCTATAAAAATTAAGACGTGTTTTGAAGCTTTTAAAGAAGTAAATTCACAAAAAATTCTGTTGAGTCAAACAAACTTAGTGGTTTATAAAGGTAGAATATACCATATATAGAATCATAACCCGACAGGCTCTCGTTTTCAGGTAATTTTTTTTTTTTAAACATAATTTTTTTTAATATTTTTGGCAAATTAAATGATTTAATGAAATCCAATTTTGGTAATTTAATGTTTCGATGCAATAAACTGTTACAAAAAGAAAACAAAAAGATTTGCTCAGTGTAAGAAAATGGGACAAATAACTTTTTGGCCGAATACAAAACAAACTTTCGACAATCAAATAAATCATATTACATCATAATGTTATTACAATACACTATTTGTTCTTTTTTTTACTAAAATTAAATTTCATAAAATTTTCCAATTGTTTTCCGCTTATCTTTTCTTTTTGTAACAACTTTTAACTTTAAAAAAAAAAAAAAAAAAAAAAAAAAAAAACATGTGGGGGCAAGGCAAACGAACGATACGATATACAACACACACAAAAATATTTATTGAAGATGCGTGCAATTTTCATTCTTACAGACTGAATAAAAGAAAAACAAACCTTTACTTTTTCGGGTTAGCGTTGAAAGTTCTTACCTGAGTTTCTGTTGAATCTGTTGTCGTGCCCGTTGAAGTTGTGGCGGCGGTGGGCTGTGTGGATGTGTATGTAGAGGAAGTACCGTTTTGTGTTGATGTGGGCGAAGTAATGGTTGTCAGCGACGATGATGAGGCTGAGGTTGTGGCCTCGGGACCATCACCCAAAGGTATGGAATTGGAGCGACGTGGTGCTGGCACCGGTATAGGTAGGCCAGTAACTTTATCTACTTGTTGTTGATAATGTTGTTGCGTGTGTGGTGCTGCTACAGACTGTTGCTGTTGCTGGTATACAACAGGGTTCGTATTGACAAAACCATTGGCTTTTATAGCAGCTGCAGGCACTGAGGAAGTCATTATTTTATTGGTATCATACTGATAAGTTAACTGTTGTTGTTGTGGCTGTTGTTGTTCTCCAATACTATCACCAATGGAACGCTTAAAGTTGGCTTTAAGAAAAATAATAAATAAAATTATAAAGTTGTGTGTTGATTTTAAAATGGATTACAAACTGTATGTATGTACCTGGACGATTAGTTAAATAACCTGATGGACTTAAAGCATTCAATACAGCCGGACTATGTGGACTTAGAGGAGCTTCTAGTGGGCCACGATATTCCCTTTGCAAGACTAAACGTACAAAACGTTGTGGTTGTGTTAGACACTGAACGGCAGCATCATGTTGCGCGTTTGTCATATCATTGCCATTAATCTACAGTTTGGAATACAGTAAAAATAAAAAAATTAGAAAAAAATCAAATAAATTATATGGCACAAAAGCAATAACAACAAAGCAAAAGTAAGACAAAGTCAATACCACACAGCGAGCAAGAGCCGCAGCTGCCTCGCACGTACAAAAATGATTGCAATTTTCACAATTAAAGTGAAAAATTTTAACAATACGAGTGCTGCTATTGCAAAAAGCAGGCAGGAAGGCAGGCAGATCAAATAAATAGCCAACACAGTTCATACTTCAAGAGCAAAACTATACTTAGTGGGTCCTGCCAACAACATACATTCATCCATCCATATCGTTTTGTGCGTTAAATATCCATTCAACGTATAATGCAACATTAATTTAATTTTTTCTTGTTATTGCTCTTTTTCTTCTTGCTATTGTAGCCTTAGTTGTTGTTATTGTTTGTCTAGTTTTTGAAAATTTTCCGAATCATACTTACAGCCATTACACGGTCTCCCACCATTATTTTACCATCACGATGCGCCAGACTACCTTCAGTTATGCGTGAAATGAAAATTCCATCACATCCATCTTTATAGGGTGGTGAACCTTTACCACCGGCAATGCTAAAGCCCAAACCCTGGCCAATTTGATCACGTATTAATGTTGTATGCAATGTTATATAACTCAATGGACCATCCTGTATAAAATAGGGAAAAGAAAAACAATAGAAAATGAAAATTAAAAACCATGAGAATAAAACAAATGTCATCTATAAATGAAATGCTAGAGAATAACGAATTATCGACGGTATGACCGAACGAGTAATCGAAAAGAAGTCGGGAAAAGGGAAGTCAGTATTTATTTCAACTTCAACTTTATAAAACTAAACTAATTCTTTTATACATAAATAGAATTCGAGTGTGATTAAAAAAACAAAAAAACACTGAAAGTTATTGCATATTAAAAAAAGATCAATTAGCAGTCTACAAAAGCTAATGTAGAGTGCACAGCAGTTTTTAATTTCAAGCATAACCTGAGAAAAATTAATAAATTCACAGTATGTGTGCATATCATTTGTAAAAAGAACAGCAACATAAAAATTCATGCAGTTACTTTCCAAATGGTGTCGAAGCTAAAAACTAAATCAATGTTTGTCTACAAAATTACTTACAACAAATGTTGAAAATTTGTAATTAATTTACAAAAATAAGCTGAAATATTAATCTCTTGTGATGTTGTAAATCAATTTATACACAAAAAACTTAAACATACATATATCAGGCCCGTCACTGAATTCAATTCCGATCGAAAGTGGAATTAATTCCGGTAATCAGCTACTACAGAAAACGGAAACACGAAAATTACTTTAAGTTTTAGATGTGGTTTCATTCCGAAGAAATATTTCCACAAATGTTGCGTTTTGATTTTTATTTACAAATCAAAAATTTCTTAAACCTAATTCTCAGGCAAAATATAACGTTCGAAATCTGCAGAACCAAAAACTAAATTAATCGGAATTGCAAATACGTAATCAAAACAATTTCGATGTGTGACATGCCCGATATACGTATGTATGTATGTATGTATGTATGGTATACGTACAATATTTATATATGAATTTATATCTTTATGTTTGACCTTTTGTACTTAAAAGAAAGCCTAACATTAAAACCGATTTCTTTTTGAAATTTCAAAACCGTCTTTCTAAGAATTGAGATCTATTTGGATTTGGAGAACTTCGATGCACCAGAGTCTTCAAATTTAGAACCTCTGAAGATACACTTGAATAATAACCATTCCTGCATTGCCCCATAGACAAAATCTAAAAATCACTCATAACGTATTTTGATAAAATATATTTCTGGAAAGGTAATTATCCGCTGAATATAATACTAAACGTTTTTATTTCGGCTCCTTCTCTATAGGTATTATCTCCAGAAGGCGCTAAATTCAACTAATTTATAATAAAAAATACTATATACAAGAATGGATTTTAGGTACGTCAGACAAATAGCAGTAAAACCTGAATGTGTTTAAGAAAATTTTAGAAGTTATGTTATAAACAAACAAAAAAAAGTTCTAAATTTTGTATGTTGTTTTCATTTTTTTCCTTCTTAAAAAAATCCACTCATTTCAATAAAAGGATTAAATTTACCAAACTTTAAACCAGTATTAAAAAAAAAACAGAATTAAAATAGATATCGTTTTATTTCTGTTTTTGAAACTATGTACATACGAGTATATAATATTTATTCTCAAATAATAAAAAAATTAGAACCAAGTTTGTCTTATAACTTAAAAAATTTTTCAATTTTAAAGAAGTATAATTCAGAAAATGTTTCATAAATTTTACTCATTTTAAATAGCTTGAGGCAAATAAAAGTGAAAAATTATTTGGATTATATATTTTATATATAATATATTAACTCAGAAATAATTAAAATTATTATTCAAATTCAAAATTTGCAGTACACATCGAATTTTCCCAGATTTTTTTGCAAGATCCACAAAATTGCATGCTTTAAAAACTTACTTATTTATACTTGTCTGTGCTACAGACCCTTTCGTCATTAAAAAATGTATATATAAAAAAATTTATTAAGATTTTTTTGATTTAAGCATTTCGAGACGGCTTTTATTAGCTTAGTAGTACCTATATGTATGCGCGTCCGTTGTCTTATTTTGTCAAAATTTCGTATATATCTAACAAATGTCTGCACGAAATTTTATTCATCTACGCTCATTATCATTTATCTGGAAGGCGTTATTATGCCTGCAAATATATGTATGTATGTTTTTGTAATTTTTAATACATATTTACATAGAACAAGTATGAAATGAGCCGAGCTATGTTTATTGCATTGAATTTATAATGCATTATCGTTTCCAAACGATTTAGAATTAATGCAGCAATATTGTAGCCGCCACTAGTGGCCGATGGAAATAATTAACGAAAATTTAGTACACTATGGTAGTCGAAATTTAGTGAATTAAATGAAACAATTTTAGTGGTAGTCGAAATTTAGTGTACTAAAAGATAAAAATCGGAAAATAACAATTAAATTATGATTTTTATAATATTAGTTATTACTGTTGCGGTCCATGATAAAAACGGATGTTATCTTAAAGATATTTTTTTCTATTGTATTGTAATTTGGATTTGTTTCTTTTTATCAGATATGAATAAAGTTGTAAATATAAATTCTTAAACTCAAATAATGCGATTCGCAATTTGGGATCAGTAATCAATAAAAATTTTATTGGTAATGCAAAAGAAATTTCATTATCAGTAGACTTTTTTTACTTCAATTTTACTGGTAATGCAAAGTGTTCACTTATGAGTCACTTAAGCTAAGTATATATGTAATATTATCATGTCTATGTATGAAAGTATATGACAGTTCATCCCTTTATGATAACGATAGTGGAACTGAAGCAGTGGAACTGATGTTGAATTCCACTACAGTGCGAATAAATTTCAAGTCCATTATCGCTAATCATTCATAATTAGTGCATATAATTTACACTACCACTAAAACAGTTTCATTTAGTGCACTCAATTTCCACAACCACTGAATGTTAGGGGCAATAATGCACTATTTTTTCCACTACCACTAAGAGTAGTGGAAAATGAACTTCAATGCAATAAGCCCAACTCTGGAAATAAGTAAAACAAACAATAAATTCAAATCGTTGAATATTGAGTTGACAAGTACATATAAGACGATATAGCGATATTTCTTCAAATTTGTATTAAATAACAAATTCCGGTTGCTTCACTCTACAAGATGTTACACGAAAACCTTTTTCCGACAAATTTCACTACTTCAATCGTCGAATGTCGTTTTAAAAAACATTAACCCTCAGTACATAGGTTTGAAATAAAATTTCATTCCGTTGTTGAAGATTTGGATGAAAAATGCTCTTCTTATTTCAAATATTTTCCAGTTTCAAGAAACCTATGAAAGGTGTTCTTTCTAAACCCTTTTTGAATAGTCTAAAGTCAGTTGATGTTCAGTTATTTGCTTATAAGTTCGTAGATAATTTTAACTATAACTATCTACAGAAAAATAGTATCACTTCCTAGATATTTCTGCTTCTTTGTTTTCTTATTTTATTATTTTTATTTTATCTTTTCTATGTACAGAATAAGAAAGTTTTTTTAAAATTAAGCATTCTATCTTTCAATTTCTTTAAAAAGTGTTTGAAATAGTAGAGAATTCAATTAGCTCATGCTTTATATTCGGTCTGTTCGGTGCAGTTAACATGTAAATTACAGCAAGCCTAGAAAAATTATAGAATATTAACACGTTCTTGGACGTGAATGCTATAGCATTCACTTTGATGACAATTTAGAAGGACGTGAATGCTTTGGCATTCAAAAAATTAAAGTAAATTATTTTGTATTTAATTTCATATTAAATTCAAATTTCAAAATAAAACGACACTAAAAAATATTAGCGTACATACAGTGGATATAGATAGATAAGCAAAAATATAATACATATACAGATTTGTTGGGATCTTATTTTTACTTTAGATATGTTTCTTTATGAATAATAAGACAGATAGCATTTCATCCTATATGCAATTACATAAGGTTCTGGGCTCTATGCAGGGGTTTCTTTAAGTTCGGAATAATTACGGATCAACTGAAGCTTTGTCACACCTGATGTGCGTTTTGGATCGTTATCTTGATAGAATTCGCGGTTGTTTGCAATACCCAATTTTCCTGAACTTGCTCTACATTTTATTTTCGAATATTGAGATAAGCAAATATGACCAGTTTAGTAAAAATAAAATACATTTTGACAATTTGCCCAACACCAGCACTCGAGTTGCAGTGCCTTTAGTTTATTTTTTTTTTTTTATTGAATTTAAATTTTAGTTAAAGAATCAGGTAATTTGATGGTAAATCATCTCAAAATAACCATTGATTGAAAGTTATCATTTAATTAAGGTTTTATTCACCCACGACAGCAATTCCAATTTGTATAACGTAAACCAAATGCCGAATTTAGTCATTTAAAATCAATTTTGTTAAATAGTTAAATAGCTTTCTAAACTTTTATAACAGAAAAAAAAAATTCGAATTCAGTTCTACTAAATTATAAACTAAAATCTTTAAAATTCAACACGTGAGCCAACAATATGTTTGGCTCCAGGGTTTTTATTTCTTTATTTGTTTTAATTTTTTCTCTTTCGGATAAAAGCTTTCTCAGCTAAAACCTTTTAAGAAGTTATAAAAACATTTCAAGACTTTTTTTATAACTCTTTCATTTCAATTTAAGAGTCTTCTTTCGTTCTTCTCCCGCTCTATACCCCCCTTTTTATAGTTAAATACGCACACACAGTCGAATCAGGATTAAAACTTTTTTTTAACACTGATTTCGAATTACACGTTCATTTTCGAAACAAAAAAAGGAATTCAATTGTATGAAAATTAAAAACAACAATAACAACAACAATAATAATCAAAATAAAGAAAATCTTAAATAAGAACAGCATTTAAAGTATGAAAAAGCAAAAAATAAAATTTGCAAAAAGAAAAGAAAATTCGGGAAAACTTTCAAAGATATTTTCTTTAGTTTTGGTTAATGTTGTTATTATTGTTGTTGGCATTGTCCAAAACATGTTGCTGTCGAAAAACAACGAAACAACGAAAGATTTGAAATAATTAAAAAAAAAAACAAAATAAGAAAGGGAACTTTAGCGTGGAGCCGGTGTTAAACTGCTTCAAGTCACTACTCGTGGCTGAAGTGGTGGTAAAGTGGATCGACTCAAACAAAATTTGAAAACAAAAAAATGGGAAATGAAAATGAAATGAAGTTAAAAGAAATAAAATATTGATTTGAACCAACCTTGCCATTTTCAAATATGCCATTCGTTGTTGCTTCTGTTGCCGCTGTCGTTGATGCACCAACATCACCAACATGTTGTGGTTCTTGAAAGGCGGCAGCTGTTGATGTTGTTGCTGTTCCTGGTGTGGTAAATACATTTGCGTGATAATTGTGCAAATTTGTAGCCGAATACTGTTGCTGCTGATGATGTTGATGCTGCAGTTGTTGTTGTTGTTGCTGTTGTTGTAGCTGTTCTTGATGTTCTGGTAATATTTCCAATGGTGGTGGTATATATCGTTCATTTGTCTGCTGATGTTGTTGTGGAATGGAATCTGCCAGGGGACGTGTTTCAACAGAAATCTAAAAAAGCAATAAATAGTAATATGTGTGTTATTTGTCATGTACGAGAATTCATTCATTCATTCGTATTTAAAGCAGACAAAATGGAATAAGAAATTATTTTAAAACATTTAAGAATTTAACTAAAAGAAGAGAAAGAAAAAATTGTAAATTTTCAAGAATTTCTAAATTGATCGATTCTTGTTAATTTATTTGTAGACCACTCCTTTTTGAGGATTGCGCACAACTATAAATAGAGACTATATAGACTATATAAATATGGTAGGACAATGGGAAGGTTATAATTTCTCATAAGTGATATATCTGAAACGATTATAAAATTTACTTATTTTTTTACAAAATTTCTTGAGAATTGATAAATTTGAAAAAAATATAAAAGGTCACACATCTACTACATACCACTGGACAAATGTAATCGCAAAATACAGATGATTTCAATTCGCCACTGGGCTGTGGCGAATGCTTAGGGTCACCAACTCAACTCTGGACCTGTTTCTCAGCGAGTTGAGCTGGCCCCTTTGTTGAAATATGAACAAAAATTGACCGTTTTGTTTATAGGGACATTTTAGCTAACAACATGCTTAAATATGTCGAATGGGAAATGCTACAGGGTGGGTGTTTCAGTACGGCAATGACCCAAAACGCTTGTAAAAATTGGACAAAGAATGGTTGTCAGCCAATGGGATTCAAGTCTTAGATTGGCAATTTTAGTCACCAGACTTAAATTCTATTTCGAAACTTTTCGAAATTTTGAAGCGCAGAGTTGGATTAAGCAGAAATCTATGCCAAAACGGTGCGTTGTGTTATCACACAAAGTACTGAAACTTGTTTACATTTCTAACCTTTACCTAATTGAGCTAATTTTGTTTTAGTGCTTTTATTACTTCAAATGGAATGAAACAATTATTAATTATAATAATCTTTTAATTGGTTGGTGTAGTGTAACAAAATCAAATCCAAGCAGATTAGCATTATACTCATTACTCTTCTAAAACATCCTTAATAATTTAGGCTTTTTTACGATATTGATTCCTAGTTTTATATAAATCTACATATTTTAATGAGAATTAAATTTTATGCATATTCACATGTATGCAAAATATTCCTTTCATTTGTCTTATCGTCCATTCTAATATGTTCTCTTAAATTAATGCAAATTTAAATATTATTATAATATGTTACTTGGCAGTCAGTAGTCTTTTTTAGTCTTTAGTCTTCTTTTTTAACATTTACAAAAATAGCAGAAAATCCATTTAAAAAATTTGCCTTGCTTTTAAGTTTGACCTTCAATACTCAATAAATTCTTTTGCAAAAAAAAAGCAAATTGAAAAAAAACATTTTATGAAAAACAGGATAAATAAAAGCGAAAACAGAATGAATATTACCTGTGATAACGAACCATCCTCACTAAAAACAGGATGGCCAATTAAACGTGTTACTTCACGCTGAACGACCAAAACCAAAACGGCGCCGCAGGCTTTAAGCACTTGTACAGCCTGATAATGATCAGCATCGACGACAGGTATACCATTGACTTTTAAAACTTTATCGCCAACTTTAAGACCAGCCAAATCGGCTGGACCACCCTCGGTGACACGTGATATGAAAATGCCATCATCGTCGCCCTTAAACGGTGTAGAGCCTTTGCCACCGGCAATGCTTAAGCCAAGGCCAGCAGACGTGCGTTCAATATGGATTTCATACTGTTCCAAACGTAATTCCGTAACACCATCAAGGGCATCTGTACGAAAAAAAATGAGAAGAGTATAAAGAACAAACATGAAGAGAATTTAATAAGTTAACATACATATATCCATACATAGGTATACTCGTTTGTATATGTATGAGAAGAGCATAAAAGTGTGTGTTAGTAAATATAACATATTTACATAATAAATAGATACTACATGTAAACTTATACTCGACATGTAACTTACTACATAGGTATATATAAAAGTGTACTGAAATCATTTTTATGCCGGAAATGACTTTCTTTGTTAGTATTTGTGTGAGTGGAGGAAGAAAGAGAGAGCGCGAGAAAATGGAGAAAGTAAGTGAGAGTGTACGTGTTAGTGTATTTTAGTTCATTTTTTTTTTATGTGTTGAGTTGTAATCAATGCAAGTCACGTTTTGCAATTACCAACTTCAAAAACGGTAATAACATGTGCATAAACAATTACAATTTAATACTTCTTTTTATAATGCCGTTTCTGTTTACAAAAAAAAAAAAAAAAAAAAAATGAAGCATCCTTCCGAAACTCTATCCTCTTGATTTCATATGTTCTTATATTTTTAACATACAAACCCATACATTAAATGACAGACTATGTCACAATCTCTGGTTCAAGTTAATGAAAGTTTTTCTTACCATATTGTCTAAGACGTTGTTGCTGCTGCAGTTGTTGCTGTTGTAGCAATAAAAGTTGTTGATGCTGCTGATACTCCGTTTCATTGGTTGGCATACAAGTGGTGACAATTCTAACACGTTTATCTTTACGTTTAAGTGAATTTCCTGGACTACGATTTGAGGAAGCCAAAGAACTTCGTAGACTAGAAGTGGCTGGACTGTTGCGACCACTTGCAGTCATCATCAAGCCGCCGCCTTCGCCACTGCTACCATTCAATACTGATGTGGAACGTTTGGTGCGTGGCAATGTGTTATTGCCTTCTTTAACTTTAATCTTAACATTAAACATTCTTTTATTTGATTTTTTTTTTGCTTAGATTTTTTATTTTTTTATTTAATGTCTGTCAAGAGTTCACTAGTGTTCTTCCAGTCAATCTTTTTGAGTTAAGTTGCATACAATTCAGTATTTATTTTTATTATTAATTTTGATTTTATTATTGCCTCTACTATAGTGGTTCTTTTTTTCTTTTTCAATGAAATTATGGTAAAATATATGAATATTTTCATGTCATATTGTTATTGCAATTTATTTCTTTTTATTAACCCATAAATTTGTCTAAAAAAATTGAAATCTTAGCTGCAGAATCTGATAGACGAATTCACATTCAACGTGATTAAATTTTGCAAAAAAAAAGTTTTTTTGACTCTGCTGAACATTTTAAAATTTTCAGTTGAGTTGTGACTGCTCATGATTTAGTGTGCGATATGTTAGTGAAAATTACTTCGATGTTTGAGCAATTGTTCGCTTTGTGCCGACTGCTGTTCATTATTTCGCCTGTTTTATTTTGTATTAATTCACCTGTTTATATACATACATTCATAAATACACACATATTCCTACCGGCTACTTCAATGAAATATGTGTACATACAGTCATGTGAAAAATAATAGGGACATTAATATGGCACATTGAGATATGATATGAAAGAACGTAAAATGAGAGAAATGTTGACAAATAATTGTTCTTATTTTTAGATAATTAACTACAGAAACAAATTTCACTACATTTGTATTAAATTACAAAATAGTTATAAAAAACATATACATAATATAATAATAGATTTGCACTAACATCAGTTCTAATGTTGTTCTAGAGTGGTTAATATTTTGTCGAGGCTCCGTGATTGTTTATAACTGCCAGACATCGTCTAGTCGACAAAATTTTGGCCTACTGAAGCCGATATATCATGCCACGTAGCCTTAATTAATTCCCAAAGATCATAATAATTTGTGAAACACTTTCCGTATTACGTAATTAAGGTAATAGAAGTCAACTGGTTGGAATGTTATGAGAATTAATATTAAAGTTTAGAAAAAACTTGTCTGGGCTGTGCGATTTGAAGGCTTCTGTATACATACATGCGGACTCGAAGAGTTAGTTTATGCACGATCAACATAATCAGATAAGACTAACAGTTGATTTGTGATGAAAAATGAAAAGCAAGGAGCAAATTTGGTGTGCCTGATAGAGTAACATCAGCATTGGGAACCGCTCTTTCCCAAGATTTCGAAATGAGAGATCGGCATGGCGAACATCTTATCATGGATAAAGTTCGCAGAGAAAAAGACAAATGCAGACGAGAAGTGCTTCGCAAACAGTTAGACGGTACCAGTTGTTAGCGTTTTCATTCGATGGTAGAAAAGATAATATTGTAACGAGAGATAAAATTGGTGGGAAGTATCATACTAGGATGGAAAAAGAACCGCATCTCGTTATTTTGAGAGAACCAAGTTCTCAATTGATTGGTTACGTAAGACTGGAACATGAAACGGCTGAATACAAAACAACCAAATTAAATGATTTTTTCAACGATAAAAATATATCACTGGATGCATTAATTGGTATATGCGCTGATGGTAAGCAAATAAACACTAGGGCATACGGTGAAAATATACGACCAGGGACAATTGTACATTCTCGCTGGCTCACCAAGACAGCTAGACTATTACGATTCCATGTGACAACGGAAAATCCATCCGAAAATTTACGGATTCTGGTTGAATTTATTTAATTGTTATGTGCCCATGTACTTCAATATCAAGTATTACAGCTCTGTCGTTTTATTAAAAATTAATTAAAATTTGACCTTTGGTTTAAAATAAGGAACATCAGAATTCATTTTAGAAGTATGGTTCCTTGGGCAAAGTTTCTTATTTTGACCCCTAGAATACGATTTTCCTTGTCACTTAGACGATTTTTAAGTCGACCCGCCCAAATATTTGTACCACACATTGGATAAATATACATATTATGTTGCGAAATCAAATCTGATATAGTAGAAAAAGATTAAGAAAAAAGTATTGACGTTTGACGTTGATAGGAGAATAAAACAAAAATAGCTTTTCAGGAAGTATAAAAGCAATGTCATCACTAAATATGTGCCGCTGTTGTATGGTCGGTAAGACACCCGCCTACCAACCAGAAGGTCCTCGGTTCAACACCAGGCCAGACCATCTGAAAAAAAAGAAAATAAAAAGTTTCTTTCAGCAGCGGATCACCTCATAACATTAGCTAGTAACTGGTTATGAGTATTACTACTATTGAAAACTTCTCTAAATGCACTTGTCGTTCGGAGCCGGCGTTAAACTGTAGGTCCCTTTCAATGAATCTAAAAATAGAATCGGGTGAGTTCATTGACTGAGATAAATCCCCATATTCTTTCATGGAATGTTATGGGAATTATGTATGTATGTATCATCATTAAATACATACAGCACAATATTTAAATTAAAATACATATTGCGATACAATTGCTTTTGGTACATTTCAGGAAACTCTTGGGTAGGAATTTTTTTCTTTTAGCTACCCCGGTTGAATTATACACGAAGAGAATATTTTAATCCTTAAATACCTGAATTTGAAATACGTATTAAATTGTGGCAATAATTTTTGTTTTAGTAAAGTGTTCTGCTGAATATAACGAATTTGAGCTCCAATTTCTAAAAAAAACGCTGCTGGAAAGCTCCAGAGGCAAAAAAAGAAAAAGACGTTGTTCACAAAAATCTCTATTGAAACCAAACCGTTGCTTGATTTAACTTATTATATCTACAAATTATGAAAGTAAACATTTCAACTTCTTATTAAAAAAATTCCGGATTCAATCCAATGAATAGAACGTATAATTTCTCTAATTTTATTTTTCACTAAATTTTCAAAAGCAATTTGTTTTCGTTTTTGCATGAGTTCTGAAAATAATAATATTTCTTCCAAACTATTTTATTGATTGCATTTTAATTGGTACCGTTATTTTCAGAAATTTGCACTCTTTTTAACTATTAAGCTTGCAAAGTTTGCTGATTTCGATGAAACCTGTTTTTTCTGATGACCGTTTGTAGACGATCTTAGATATTTAAGGTTTAATACCCGAATAACTTCGTTAGCTGGGTAATATGGAAATAAGATTTTACATTACATTTTAACATTTTACATTTTATTTGTACATTACATTACATTTAATTGTACTAATTTTCATTAAAAAGTGGACTTTTTGCAGTCCCATTTTACTAAATTATTTATTTATTTAATTTTTTTTTTAATTTAACATAACTTAACAAAAAGGTGCTGGGAGCTTCTTTGTACTAAGTACTTAACATAAATAAATTTAACAATTAATATTTAATTGTTAAACAAAAGACTATTAGTTGATGATGATACACTTCTTGCTTGCTTACTCTTTTCTTATGCTATGTTCGCACGAGACTTCGGATTACTTCGTTCTCTGTTTGTATTACTTAATTGAATTCTACCGTTCGCACGGAACCTTTTAACAGCTAGCATATGAAGTCAATGCAGCGAAGGTCAATTTAATAAATTGGCAATGTTAAATCTATAATTAAAATATTTTGATAAAAAGCTAATAAGTGTGCCAAACTATTTTGATTTAAGTTTTATAAAAATTAGAGATGAGACTGCTTTTGAAGTAATACAAAGGGTAATAGAAATAGAATTACTTTCAATTTCAGTGATTCTCTCTCAAGATTTTGTATGGAAATTTATGTAATTAATTTTATAATCGGGGGTTGTATTTTGAATGAGAGAGTGAATGACGATAAAACGGTGTCGTGCGAACGTAGCATCAATTGCAATAGCACGAATTAAATGACTTCAGTAAATACTTCTTTTGGACTAGATTCGACTGTCTCGAAATAGTCTCCTCCACTCTTTGATTTTTATTATATTTTGATACGACTGTGGAATTTTAGAATAGTGCTAAGTTAGTTACTTCGCATCCCTGATGAAGACCACTGCACTCAAAGCTTTTTTTCTCGATGTGTATTTGTATAACACATACCCGAAATCTTGACCCGATTCTAACCAAAATTATCTATATGTGTATGTATGCGATAAATTACAGAATTTCATTGAATTATCTTTACAATATACTTTAAAAATTAGGTTCTTAAAAAGACACACTATTGGTTCTTACTAACGCTATGTACGCTATGTACACCATATACCATTACCAAAGTCATTAAAATAATTTAAATTTTCTATCTGTATTTTGTTTTTATTATTTTTCTTTTGTGCCTTTATCATGCAACATTTACATCGAATTGCCATATTTCGGGACTATATTATTTTAACATGCTTGTGGTTAACACTAACAGCAGCTTGGCTAGAAAGCTAGCGAATGTGACAGTCAGTACGTCAGACACATCATACACAAATCCAGTCTATAATCAAAGGAATTACAAACACAATATTATTTTCATATCACCGGAATAACACTACTTCATTTGTATGTATGTACGTACGAACGACTACGATGGCGAAAACGAAAACTCATTCACACTCCTAATAATAGTAAATCGCTGTTATTGTTGGTGTTGTTATTATTGTCATTGTCATCTTGCTGTCTAATCAAATCTAAATTACTCCTCGCACAATCATGGAAACACACATAAACATACTATATGTAGAGAAGAATAACAGGATATTTTCATATACAACACACTACTACTACTACGATTATTGTACGAGTATTTGAATATTTAATGCAACCTTGAAGAGTATTTTTTACTTCTACTGGGTCGTTCGGTTCGTCGTCTGCACAGTTATGCTGTGTTGCGTGACAAATGTGGGTGAATAACAAACGCCATTTATACTGAGTTACGACAAGGATCTCGCAATGGATTTTCTTCAAGCTTTCCTTTCTATTTTTGCTGGTTTATAATGACAATCTGATAAGAAAGTAAATTGAGAGAAAAAAATATGCGAAATGAAAATATTCATTTACATATAATAATAAAAAAAATATAATAAAACTTTAAAAACAACAAGAAAGAAAAGTTCTTTTTTTTTTTAGAAAAATTGCTCTTAATACTCCTCGAGGCCATTTAACGACAAAAGTATTTGACAATGACATTGAAAATCAGTGAAAATATCTTCTATGGCCACAACCAACTGATAATCTCAAAATTTAAAAATATTTTCAAAAGTGTAACATTTTTACATATTTAAGAATTAACATACTCGTATGCACATGTGGTATGTGATGAATTGTGAAATTTCAAGCTTTATGCTAATTTATTATCGACAATCATCCATAAGAAAATGAATTTTAACAGAGTTTAACCCTTAAGAGGTGACGTTGGTCTTTTTAACCACCCAAAAAAAATTTCACAATTCTCGAAGATAGAGAAAAACTAATAAGCTAAAATCTTGAACTTGTTTGTTTTAGGGAGTTTACTTTAAATGTTTACTTCAACGCTAGGTAAGCAATTGGAGAGAAACAATTTATTTATTTATTTATTTTGGTCCACGGATAACAATTCCTTTCAGACTTAAGTGGTAAATACATTGAAAATTTACATTGAAAATTTATAACTTTCTTTTAACAACATCATTCATTACTAACACAGAAATCAATTATATGATAAATATTGTTAAATTTCAAAAATATCTGTCAAAAGGTGTCGTTGTTAGTATAAACTGATAGGTAATATTTAAAACTTTTAACAGCTGAAAATTGCGGATGGTCAAGTAGGAACCCTTGAAAGGAAAAAGGAAATACAGCAAAGGAGATCATTTAATAATTTGTATTTCCACAATTCTATATAAAGAAGTGCGCAGTCTTGAATTTGATGGTTTATGATATTGATAGCTTTTTTGAAACTCTTTAAAGACATACTGTAAGGATCAGAACAAAGTGATCAACCTTATTCCCCAAATATCTCTCTCTCTCTCTCTCTCTCTGTAAGATCTTACAAATTGATATTTTCGTCAATTTAATTGCTAGTAATAGCAGGATTTTTTTTGCATAAGCTGTTTTACCGTTTTGACCCTGTAAAATACGGAATAGTTTTGTTTTTGTTACTTAATTTTAGTTGTTGTTAGAATTCTTGTTTAAAACTTGTTAAATAAATAACTAAACTCCGTCTATTTCCATCCGATTAAAAAAAATCAAGTATCATTTTATTTAACACTAAACATACTACTTTAATAAATCCAAAAAATATTACGGTTTTTATATAAAATGGCGGGTAAAAACGACTCTTAATTTGGTGAAATTGGAATGAATTGATTAAAAATGTGTTTGCTTAAGAAATGTACACAGATTCCTTAAGCTTAAGTGAAGTACCATTTAATAGGTCTGTACCTCTTCTTTTTAAATCCGCCAAGAATTTAAAAATCGGTTAGCTATATTTAGCTAAACTGTTAACTTATAAGTGCTTGAAGGCACGAAAAACCCTTAACTCAAGATTTTGGAGGAGTGACGAAAATTTCAAAATCAAATTCTTGTTGTACTCGGTAGCACCTATTAGAGAAATGGTTCACTTTCTAGATATTTTTACGTCAATTTTCTTTTTTTTGTGGCATAGTTTTCTTCTTGTACACTTTATTTTGACGCGTAAAAAATAGAGTACCTTTCATTTTTGTTGCATTACTTTAGTTGTATAACTTTTGGTGTTGTTCTTTAGGGATTTTGTAAAGCTTTATATAGATTTTAAAAAAGTATAAAATATTTAAATTCATCGCATTTTAAAAGTCTGAAATAAAGACAAAATTCTAGAGAATAAGGTTGTAAACTTTTTTTTTTGGCGCACACAGTATTTAGTATATTTCGTTTTTTTTTTATTAAATTTTAATTTTCTGGAAATAATTTTGCAACCTTTTTTAGTTGAAACTGTGAATTTATGTTCAAAACTAATTTGTACAGTTTCTGAAAACTACTGACATCTGCATTAGCTTTTTTACGATTCCAATGGTAGTTTAATTTGAAACATATTTTTCTGTTAATTTGTCTTATTAAAGTCAATCATTTTATTAGACAACGATTTCGCTTTCGATTTTATATTTCGTATATATTTGTATGCTTTACTTAAGCTTAAGCTTTCCCTTTTTATAGCACTAAAGCGTGAAAAGGTTCAATGTCCTTTGAACTTAACCTTTAACTGGCTGTCTGGATTTCAATTTTCAACAACTTTTTTTTTGATTTTTCTTATACAAGATTTTCATTTGTTTTACTCAATATTTTCAGTACAAAATCAGGCGAAGCAAAGACAAGGATTATTACTTTGAGTTCGTATATGCATGGTATACATCTTCTTATATTAAATGTGAATGTATGTTTGTATGTTTGTTGGTTTGTTTGTTTGTGCCTTACAGACATTTAAACGGCTGAACATTTTTTTTTTTGAAATTTCCACAGTATCTCTGTGTGTGTGGAAGGCATTATAGGCTGTATACATTTTAGAAATTTCATCTGAGCTGTGCCACGCCCATACAAAGTGTATATTTATTTGTCTATATCTTAAAAATGGTAACAGAAAGATTCTCTAAATATGGCCCACATAGATTTATAATCAAGGCAAATCTTCAGTCAAAAAAGGGCAGTATTAGACAAGTGGGCGTAGTATCTCACATACAAATTAAATATTGATTTTGATATATCTTGAAACGGTTACAGCTAAGGTTTCAGAATATAAACTGATTGACTTCGTAGTCAATAAAAATCGTCAGACAGAAAGTGTGTGGAATTCGACAAGTGGGCGTACCTCCCTTACAAACTAAATGTTGATTTCTGTGTATATTAAAAACGGTTAAAGCAAAAGCTTCTGAACTTGATCTGAATGACTTCATAGTCAATACAAATCATGGGCGGAATTGAACAAGTGAGCATGGTACCCCCCATATAAGGTAATTATTAATTTTTGTATATCTTGGAAACTGCATTGGTAGTAGTAGTAAGAGTCAGTAACTGGGTCAGACTGAATAAATGGGCATAGCACCTTCCAATCACACTGAGTATTGGATTTTGTATATAGTGGGCAGATTTGAGGTTAGGAGTAAATTGGCTTCAAAACAATTTTTTTTTTTACAAATTCAGTTTTATTATTACCAATATAAAAGATAAATATGGGAATTAATAATGGAATGTGATGTCGGGCAAATGACCACCTCTAGCAAGTCGGCAGACGTCAGCTCTTTTCACAATATTTTGAACCACACTTTGCAACAAAGCTTCGCTTATCTCGTCAATGCTGCGCCGAATTCCATCTTTCAGAGTGTCAGTTGTTTATGGTTTGTTCACGTAATCTCAGTCTTTCAAATAGCCCCAGGGAAAATAATCCAGCGGCGTTAAATCACAAGATCGAGGCGGCCAATTGACATCGCCAAATCGAGAATTACGCAAAATTTCTCATGCAATAACTGAATTGTTTGGCTGGCTGTGTGGCTTATGGCGCCGTCCTGCTGAAACCAAAGGTCAGTGATGTTAACATCAGCCAATCGTGACCACAAAAAATTCGTTATCATGGTTTGGTAGCGCAGATAATTCACGGTGACGGCGTTTTCTTGCTCATTTTGCGAAAAAAAAATACGGCCGATGATGCCGCCTAACCACAAACCACACCATACGGTCACTTTCTTTGATTGTAATGGTTTCTCGAGGACTGTTTGTGGATTTTCTGAGCCCCATATGCTACAATTTTGTTCGTTTACATAACCGCCTAATTGAAAAACGGGCCTCATCACTAAAGATGATTTTGTTGAAAAATGTGGTTCAAAATTTTGTGACATGAGCGGACGTCTGTCGACGTGCTAGAGGTGGACATTTGCCCGACATCATATTCCATTATTAATTTCCATATTTCTATTTTATATTGGTATGAATAAAACTGAATTTGCCAAAAAAATTTGTTTTTAAGCCAATTTGCTTCCTAGCCTTAAATTTGCACACCCTTTTTAAAGATTCGTTATCTATTCACATCAGACAAAAAGCGGGAATTGCAGAAATCACACTGGATAAAAGCTGTAAGTATACGTATACTAAATAAAAATTAATGTTTGTTTGATTGAAGACTGCATCTGCTAAAAAGCAGAACCTACAGTGTTTCTGGAAGGAACAAATGATTGGATTTTGACCTGAAGGGGACAAAATGGGAAAAAGGGTGAAACATGCAACTCAGATAAAATATAAGATAATATTTAAGATGGGGGTTGCAAATCCCAACGCGTTTTAGCTTGTACATATATAAATAAAAAATGATCACGATTTTTAAATATTATATAGCCAAAGGCTTAAATTTTTAGTTTTTAAAAAATTTGTTTTCAAATTTTAGCAAAAATAAAAATATATGTATATTAAGTTTAAAGAATGATAAAAATGTAAGATTTTTGTTAAATTTGTATGTATCCGATTTTTTTCTCTTCTTTTAGAAAAAAACTATTTTGAACTTTATTTTTAATTTTTTTTTATGAAAATATTTAAAAGAATGCTAGTGTGTGCATATGAGCAATATTTCAAGAGAATATCTGCTTCAATGAGCGATTAAGTCTTGCAAAAAAAAAAAACGAAAATTTATTAAATTTCGATATACGATATTTTTCAATAAAAATTATCGAACACATCCATACATACATGAGCATACACAACAACATACACATTCATGTACATATACAACAAAAAGTAACCTTTTAAAAAGTATTTCCCTATAAAATCGGATGCATGCAGTTGTTAGTAAAAAAGAGTGAAATTTCATTGCTCTTCCTATGGCAGTTGAGTGTCTATGTATGTATGTGTAAAGAATTTGTAAAATTTCTGTTTCTTGTTAAAATATAGGTTTTTTAATAGAACATGGTTTTCTCTTATCCTTTGTTATATATAATTTTTTTTTTTTTTTTTTGTGTAAGCTTTAATACATTTAAAGCTCTGCAGCTTATGTTTTGTGCATTTTTCACCATGTTCATTTTTATTCAAATAAATTCTCTTAAATGTATTTTAACTTTTTTATTTGCTTTATTTTAGCTCTGAAAAGTTTTCTACAAATAATTCACTTTTACTCTTACGTTATAAAAATGCGAGGGTAGTAGAGTAAATGAGTCAAAATGTGAAATAAATCAAAGTCCATAATATATAACAGCTTTTAAAGCATTTTTTCAATAGATATATGTATATAATACATAAACTGCAATTTTCCAAGTGACCTCGTATATATACATGTTTTATTTTCGATCTCTTTAAGAGATTATGTAAATAGATATGTATTTGTGCAGATGCATTTGATTAAATGCCAGCGTTAGTGTTGCTGTGTTAAACGTCTGTAGTGCACACACAATTTTTACCCCCCATCGCTTTTATCGAATAAATGACTTCTCGACAAACCTTCATCACTACATCCAGTGTTTAACATCAGAAATAAGTTCAATAATTTTTCAATTTATTTCCGATATATTTTTTATCCTTTGTGTTAAAAAATCCGATATTAACATAATACATATCGCTCATTTACTACAATAGTGTCGTAACTCAAAACACATGATTTTTTAGTTAATTGTTCTAAATATGCAGAGTATTGTGATCTATATTGTGTGCAAAATTCTTTGAGATTCGCACAATATTAAGAGCATAGGAACAAAGCGTTTATTCCCATTTCAATGCTAAGTAATAGGAAATTGATTATTAGCTTTGCTGGAAAATTTTGTTTTTGAGTTATGACACTATTGTAGTAAGTGAGCGATATGTAAAAACAAAAACAAAAAGAAACAAAAAATGTGTGAACAGAATGGCTAAAATAAATTGCCACAAAAATCATCAAAAGATCTTTTATTATTTTATGGCTGACTGGTTCGGTTAACTTGTTTTAAAAATAAAATGTATTTTAAATCTCAAAAAATAATATAAACACAACCTAACCCACAATCCAATCTGTCGTATACATATACACGGTGGCGAGCTTCATAGTGAATAATCGTGACAAATGCTGATAATGAATTTTCTTTTGTGTCATATATGACTTGAAAGTTTTATTACTGAGTATTATCATTAACAATCCTTGTGCTGTATTGGTTGACGGGAAGGTGTAACAGATAAATTGCTTCATCGTTCAGCATGTGGTGACTCATAACAGACAATGTCGCTAAATTTCATTATGAAGTTCGGGACACATAATATACAACGTCTCTAAATTTCAGCATGAAATCGACTCTTAACAGACAATGTCGCTAAATTTCAGCTTTCTTTGGTATGATGACATTCAATGACGTTGTCGTGCACAACTCCTTTTGTTTGTTTTATTGCCATTTTTCATTTATGATTCATACGAATTTGGACTTGGCACTAAAATTGCGACGATATTTCATTGATGAAAATATCATAGTGATAATGTCGTCCGAATTCGCGAGCGGGTAACCACTTTCTTCAGCGTGTAGGTAAACTTTTACACATTGGATGTATAGGAGTTAGGGTCACCTATTTTTAACCAAGCTTAAATAAAAACTATGCCAAATTTTGCCAACAGCTTATACAAAAACGTTTTAAAAAATATGTATATAATGATGGTATTAGGCGTACTTTTTAGGCATAATTTGTTCATTTTAAGCCTTTTAAAATAAAAAATTTTAAACAAATGAGGATAACCAGTTTATATTGTTCAATGTACTAATTTCATCAATTGTACTCGTTTATTTATGAATTTAAAAAATGTACAAAAAAGTAAAATTTTAAACTTCAATAAGAAACGTCACGCTGTCAAAAATGTAGTATGTGTTCCCATTTCAAAATCATGTATTACGTTACATTTAAATAATTATTTTGGAAATATACAACATAAAAAACGAAAAAAAAAGAAAAACAAAAAAAGTAAAAAGGGACCTTAGTTCTATATAATGTTTAATCAGCGCTTTGGTTCTGAAGCTACATCAAGTTCCAATATTTGGGACACTATTGTCGAAATAATACCACCTGTATTTATGGCTGCCAGATTCAACATTGCAAAATTCTTGACATTCGAAAACCTTCGGTTATAAATTGTCGATAGATGATTCTAAACTGAAATATCTCGGATAATACTAATTGTATCAGGCAACACTACAGCTTGTGTGATAGGTTCAAATGATTACGGGCGATAAAAAGTGGATTACGTGCGACAACAATGTGCGAAAAGGATAAATTAAGGTGAAGATTCGCAGACGGTGGTAAAGACATGATTGACACCAAGAAAGGTAATGCTGTGTGTTTGGTGGGATTGGAAGGGAATTGTTTATTATGAGCTTCTACAACCTGGTCAAACGATTAACCAACATCAGACCATGCACATCTTTCTTTGATGACCAGCAGAAACGGAGAGTTTAGCTGTGAAATTTTGATGCATCCACCGAATAACCCGAATATTGCACCTTCAAATTATCATTTGCTTCGATCTCTGCAGAACGCTCTTAATGGTGTAAATTTAAATTCCGTGGAGGCCTGCAAAACGCAATTGGACCATTTTTTCGCTGATAAGTTCTATACTAGTGGAATAATGACTGGCAAGTCTATCTGTATTAGATCAAGCCAACAAAACTTAAATCAAGTGCTTAAAACACTGTTAGCAGTTCAAATAATGTGCCATATCATACATAATACCATAGACCCCATATACCTTTTGAGTATTTTTTGAGAATTAACTAATTGAATTGTGGTCAGAAATCATTGGGTGGTAAGTAGATGTTAAAACAATTTGAATTGATATGGGTGTAACAATCCAATGGCATTAAAGCAAATTTAAATTGATTGATCCACCATCATATAAAGTTTGACATTTATTTTTTCAATCTTTTTCACCGTAAATCTTCAACATTAAAACCATTTTTGATTAAAGATTTATTTGATGGATTTCGAAGAAGATTAAACACCTTAGAATTGATGTATTTGCCACGTTCTGCAATAGCACGTACGGTCAAGTGTCATGAATGTGTATAAAACATGTTAATATTAAAGAAAGGTGTATTTCACATTAAGTCTTAGACAACTATTTAAGTAGAAGGTCAAAGTGTAACAGCGTTAGCAGCAAATCAAAGTAAAAAGAAGGCCATTGCTACTGACAGACATTTCTGTTGAATATTATTTAACAAACGCTACATTGGCAAGTTAATGTTTTTCTTGCAATACTATAAACAAACGTTATCTAAAATCTACTTATGCCTTTTGGAGAGAAAATCCTAAAGTAATATTTTTCATATTTTTTTTTAGAGAATTTATACAACGCGATAAATCACTAAATCGGACAATTCCAGAGAACGTATTTATAACCGAATCATAATTTGCTAATACTAACGAAAACTGCAGTTTTTTTAATTTTCGAAATAAAGCACTCGGCTGTATGTAGATACGATACAAGATGGTTTCTATTTACCCTCTTGACAGCAATCCAATACGTACATAATATCCCTTATTAGTAAAAACTACACATTAATTGCAATTATCACTAACACTTCTCATTTTTTTGCACTGATTAGAGCAATGAAAGGACATTGCTAGGAAAAGACAAAAATCTGAATTTTCGCCTCATACCTGAAATTTGTGAAAAATTAATTTTGAGAAATAAGAATGTACCTTAATATTCGATACCAATTCTCTCATTTTTAAGCCTGCTTAATTATTTTTTTTTTAATTAATCAGTAAATTAGTGCAATGTTACGTTTATAATTACACTTCGTAACCAATTACAAGTTTAATGATCAATCATAATTGTAATTAGTGATTGGTTATTAACAATTAAATTTATAGCTTGTGATTACCAATTTTAAAAATCGTAGTTGGTGGTTGCCAGTGTAACTACAAGGAATTACCTTACAAATTACCAATTACTGTAATAAGCAATTTGTAAATGTCTACTAGCAATAGAGAATAATAGAGAATAATTGAAATATACAACTGCAAATATAGTATAAGTAATTGATTACTTGCTATTGGTATTTTTAGCTGCACATTGCATGTAATAAAATTGGAAAATACTAAGAAATTAGCAACAGACAAGTCTGAAATGTCGATCCGTCTTTTAGTGTTTTATTTAATGTAAGTTTTAGGAACCACTTTACAAATTACCAAGTACTGTGATAAGTAATTGGCAAAAGTCAATTAGGAATTACATACAAGATAATAACTAACTGATAGCCCCGAATTATAAAATGTAATTGAGCTTGTAATTAGTAAATTATTAAAAGAAAATACAAATTATATACTTGTAATTCGTATCTTTAACTTCTCATAATTGGTAAATAACTGGCAACAGACAAAGTCAATATGCCAAAAAGGATCTTACCAAATAGTATTTAGCAAATTATTTTCATTGAGTGTAGCAATCAATAGCTTTTACAGTTATTTTATGATTTTTTTCTGTTGCTTGAATTAGTAATTTCTTAAAATGCTTATGTTTTTAAATGAATTTCTTTTATTTTCTCCATTGTTTGCCAAATGTTTTACTGGTTTCTGGTTTTGAAATATTTCAGAATTTTTTCTTGTTTTTTCAGAAGTAAGAAGAAGATAAACAAGAAAATGTTCGCCTGTTTTTCTTTTTCAGTTCTTTTTTAAGCTTACGACTATAATTTCATTTTTATTTTCAATTTTTTTCTCGGTGCATGATAAACACTTAAAAAGTTTTATCCGACACCTTCTATATATAACTGGAAGCTATCATGAATACTTAATATATTGATTATTTGCAATTCTTTTGACGATTACTTTCATTTTCTTTTTTTATCTTTTTTTTGCCAATTTAGTCATTTTGCACCTGTAATGCTGTGTTTATTGAACAATGAAATGATATAATATATAAAATAAAGAAGAAGAAAAAGAGCCTTGTTATCGATTCCATTACAAAAAGGCATCGCTTAAAAAAAATCGCATTAAAGATGATATTGAAAAACTGCTGATTATCCTGCTATTTTTAGCAGTAAGTTTTGATGTTTATTGTAAAAAAAGTTATAAATAAAATATGTTCGCATGAGATTTCATTTAATAAAGTACCAGGCAAAACAAAATTATTTTTTACTTTCTTTGAATCTCAAAAATATATTGATATAAATGTCTTTAAGAATTTGTTCAAAATAATTTTATTAATTTTTTCAAAACACACTACGTGATAAAAAAAAAATACCTGGAATAGTGAAACTATTTCAAAAACAGATGGCAAATTTCAAAACCAGATTATTGTTGTACTCGCCAACACACACCAACCAGCAAATTAATATCACTTTCCAGATATGTACTCTGTATCGTATATTTCTTTTTTGTATCACCGCGTATTGAAAAATGTGGATATCATTGGGGATTTAATTTAAATCCCCGAAGTACCTTTCGAATGGTACCAATCTACACAGATCCAAGAGCGCACAATGCATCCAAAAAAGTCACTGTTTGGTGTGTATTTTAGGCTACTGACATCATCGGTTCATATTAATTTGAGAATTACGTTGTCAGGATATCAGCGTGAACTGTAGGAGCTAAATTGTATTATAAGTTCCACACATTGCATATACTGCACGAGCGATTTGAGAGCATGGTCATCTGACGTGGAAGCGATGTGAGCTGGTCACCGAGATCATAAGATTTGATGACGTTAGACCTTTTATTTTTTTAAGCTACACATCACAGCGGCCCTTAAAGTCAACGTAATTTCTGCCATTGGTCAAATTAAGCGTGATTTATGTGCCAGAGTGAACGACAACCCAAGGCAGCCATGAAGAATATTTGCAAGACTTTATATTCTACACAGAATGACTTCTATATGTCTTTCAAACAAATACATTTGATGATGTCTCACACACACTTTGTTTTATTTAATATTAAAAAAAGGAAGTGCTTTTATAAAACCTGACCAAAGTCGAATATTTAAAACAACTTTTGTGAAATTTTTAGCTAAATGATCGCAGTGGTTTATATTTTAATCATAGAACGAATTAAAGCATAGTGTTAAATTACATTTAAACCAGATAACTTGAGCCATAGACTTGCAAATGTTCAGATAGTCTCTAAAACCAAACGATTGGATCCAAATTGAATAGTGTTTGCGGGCTGATAAACACACTAAACGGTAAGTGGACTTTATAGACCTAATATCTCTGAAAATTACATGCCTTCCTACTTGTGGTTCTAACAAATTTTTCAACACCCTAAGCCTTAAAAGTTAATTTTCTTACATCTTTAATGTGCAACAATTATTCTCTGCACTTAATTTGGTTAGTTCACCATTGCCCAATTCTAACAAATTTATTGTGGTGTAGTGTATCGCACAGTCAAACTTAACCGACTATAAAAGTCTTATTTGTTTTTCTAATAAATTATTCATAAAATAAAATGTACTTGTAAAGATAAAAAGATTTATCGAAATCCCAAGTTGTATTACAGATTTTGATTAATGTCAGAGGTAAATAACCGGAGCGAAAATATGAATATTTTCAATTTTTTTAGTTATTGACAGCCCATGTCAACATTTATGTCAACCTTTTTAGAAATTTAACAGCATAATTGTCTATGTGATAAAAAATTATCAAATGAGGAAAAAAAATCAATGACAAACTGAAAAAACAAAATTCTAAATTGAAGTGCAGGTAAATTTAAAACATCGCTACACTTTCAATATTTATCACGAGATACTGATCACAAAATATTGATATGAATCGCGAACTATCAATATAGCATGCTAAACGGTTAATAAATATCGTGATACTGGATGGTATACAATATACATACATATCGTCATATGAAATCCAAAAAGCTCAACCCAAAAAGTTACAAAAATTTTATATCGACTTTTGGATGGATTATGATGCAGTTTTACGAAATACATGTTTGCACAAATTTGTACATGTCAGCAGTCAAAAACAACTTTTTTGTCAACAAAATCATAAAACGAAAATGTAACTTATGCCTTTTTTCCTTTTTATAATTAGAATATAACACTATGCGTAAAAAAGAGCAAAATTGAAGTACCTTCGCAGTTATACTATTCTTTTGATAGGCTCTATCGAGCACAACAAGAATTTGTTTTTCAAATTTTCTAAATACCTTCAAAAACTTGAGTTATTGGTAAAAAAAAACCGGTTATTCGTACCTTTATGCACTTATAAGCTTATAACTTAGCTGAGTGTTAACCTATTTTATGTTTCTTTGCGAATTTAAAAGAAGAAAAATAGACTTTTGAAATTATTTATTTATTTTATTTCCCAAACAAACAAAAAACTAAATCTGAAAACTAAGCTTAACCTAAAAAATTTCTAAAAATGTTTGGTTTATTTTCCATTTTAGGATGTTTTTTGCTTCTCCTGTAAAATCTTTGAAATGTAACTTAGCTCTTTTGGATTTCATATAATTATATATGTATTATATTGAACATGTAGCATTGTCCGTAGAATATTAAATTACACAATGTCTATGCCTTTGTACATTTGATGGAAACTGAACTTAGGCTGCTTCGCCGAACGGCAAATAGAAATTTGTAGTTGTCTATGTGAAAATTGAAATTAATAAATGTTTAGTTGCTAGTTGTCATACATTATTCAATTTTCGGCAACTGGCAACACAACTGAAAGTCAGTTATCATCTGTAATCGACCCATAAAGCTATGGTGACAAAAAACAAGACATTAAACATAAGTCTCTATCGCATCACTATCTATTTTGTGCAGCCCCACCTCAAATTGGGGCTTCGAACAAAGCTAGATAGCTTGATGGGGAACATATACATTTTTTAAGTTGCTATTACTTCTTTTTGCTGTGAGCTGATATATATAGTAGGATACTTACATAATCAGAATCTACATTGTGTAGTTTCAACATTTCCTAAACAGTAAGCCCTTTCTTTTCCAGGGTTGCACTCACGGTAAGGGACCAACATAGGCTTACTGTTTTCTGTGCAGCAAGTTCATCGAGAGATTGTCAGGCACTTAAAACAGTTGATAAGTAAATTAGCATTTCAAAGACTATTAACGTTTATTATCTTTTTGAAAAAAAAAAAAAAACTGTAAACTTCGAATTAATTTATCAAGTGAATTATACACTTGCCCTTTTGGGAATACAATGTATACCTTAAGATTTTAAAATTATCCAAAACAAACTACTTTTTCTCTAAACTAATAAATGAGAAATGTTTTAGTAGAAGATTGTAAGAGCTTCTAAAGCCGATGACAGTTTTTTTTACCCTCTCATTTTCCGGGGGAATGATGACCATAAAGAACAAAGATATTTGCATAAACCCGCTCCCTTCTCGCACAATCATTTTTATTTTATTATAGTTTTTGTTGTTGTTTCTCTCTATTTTTTCTAACCTTAAAAAAATTATTTTAAGTTTATGTAAAAAAAGTACTTGTGGGTTTTGGGGGCAGATAATATTTTGTAGTTGCAGTCTTTGTCCTTTTTATGCTCTGTATATTATGAGGCCATCCTTGCCTTTTCTCCCCATTTTCCAATGACCAATATTTTGACAACATGTAAATAAAACTTATAAATATGTAAATATTTCAATATTTTCATTCATTTTCATTTTGCAGCACAACTTCATTCATAGACATGAGCAGTTGAGCCATTTTAGACCCAATTTAAGTTTCAATGAATGACTACTAACTGACTGAGTGAGCGAGTGAATGAATGAGTGAATAAAAAGGTATGACAGGCATAAAAAAGCAATATATATATATATATATATATATATATATATATATATATATATATATATATATATATATATATATATATATAAAATATTCACAGCATATAAAGCCTCTAAAATTATATTTGGTAAACATTATCATACGTTAAAAAGAAAACAAATGTTGGTAGTGGGGTCCTTTTGTTGTTTTCTATTTATTTTATTTTTTGTATTTCTTATACATACATACTTATTTATCCATTAATACACTGCTCGCCAATTGAATAGCACACCCTCTCTGTAGTCTCAAAAAATTGTCTTATATTTGCAATATCATAAGAATATCATAATCGTGGTAAAACTATTATCATTCATATATACGTTGTCTTTCATGCTTTATTTCATAGTACGTAAAAACGCGGCTCGTGAGCAGAATTCTCTTTGGTTCGCTCGTTTTATGACTCGTGCTCGTAAGTTTTATTTTTTAATTCATGAGCACGAATCATATTTATTGCTCAAGATATTTTTTGCTCTAGTCGTGAGCACAAATTTAAAATGTTTCAAATTTGTGGTTATGAGTTTTGTTCTTTAACTCGAGAGCACGAATTTTATACTGCGAACGAATTAAAAATAAGCAAAAAAGAATCTAGAATGAGCAATTCATTTCAATGCATGTTGTTTGTGTAAGATTAAATGCGTAACACCATGCATTCGTATGTATGTATGTATGTATATTTTGTGTGCAGCGACCAATAAGTATCACACACATGCATGTTTTATATTACACAAACAACATTAACTAAAGAGAATTGCTCGTTATCATTGAATTTTGTTCGGAAGAAATTAAACTTTTTTCAACACAAAATAAATTTTTTTCACTTTGAGTTAAATCATTTTTACTTCAAATTAAATTTTTTTTCATTTCAAATTAATTTTCTTTATTTTAAGTTAAAATTTTTTTATACTACTGTTTTTTATAATGTAAAGTTAAACTAATATTTTCTTACTTACTATGTTTTTCAAATATTCACTGCGGCGATTCTCCAGATGCAGCTAATGACAAATTTATAGTCATATCAAGATAATGATTGTTACAATCAGAAGGTGTTACTGATTCCAAGGATTGTTTAATTATACAATAGTTACTCAGTCCACATTACTCTTTGGATCAGCTAGTAAACTTCGTGCACAAAGTGTGGTTTTTAAAAACACTTTTTCTATTGGATTTAGCATTGGAGAGTATGGAGGAAGAAAAACTAAGCTATGCCCGGACTCCGCAATTTTATCTTTTACATCTAGAGTTTTGTGTATTTTTGCATTGTCAAGGATCAACTAGGCACCTGCGATGTTAGATTCAGCTAATTTATTAATTAATTCTTTAAGGAATATATAAAGATTTTGGTATTAACTGCGGTGGATCGCTAGATTGTAATGTCGCTATTTAAACGATTGTGCCAGTTTTTAATGTAAATCGCAAAGATTTTAGTGCATTGTGTATACTCCACGCTAGGGATATCTCGAATAAAAGATAAATTTAATTTGAAATAAAAAATATTTAATTTGAAATGAAAAAAAATTTTATTTGAAGTTAAAATGATTTAATTCAAAGTGAAAAAAATTTATTTTGTGTTGAAAAAAGTTTAATTTGTTCCGAATAAAATTCAATTTGTGTTGCAACAAAATGCGTTTGACTTGTAAAAAATTTAATTTGCATTGAAAAATCGTTAAGTTGAGAGTAAAAACCTATATTTAAATCAGGAAAATACAAAGCAAAATTAAAATTCCAATATTTTTGTTGTCTATACAACTTTTTACAATACGGAGAGTGTGGATAGATGCGTTCTCATGTTAAAGAATCGAAGTAAATTTCTGTAAAACAGGACAGCCGTTAGGGAACTTATTAACCTTAACGACAAAGTACTGACAGATAACTAAGATTTAATGAGTTGTTCTATTCAAGTGGCGCATTTTTTTATTATACTAATTTTAAAGTAAAAAACAAAGTACCAAAAAAAAAAAAAAATAATAATAATATAGCGCTACATATTTGTATAATATTTTTTCTCCAAAGAAGAGATAAATAAAGCATGAAAGACCACATATGATAATACCTTTAGTGCGGTTTTAAAGAAAAAGAGGATTTTTTGAAACTACATTGGGTGTGCTAAGTAGCGAGCAGTGTATGTATGTGATTATGTAAGTATGTTAATGGTATTTATGTCCAAAATAAAATAAAGATTTCGTAGAGCATGTCCATTTTTAAGGACCATAATGATTTCCATATAAATTAAGATATTATGACTCCTACCAATTGAAATATTTTAAGATCGAGTATATGTGTGTAAATGTGGATGTTTATTAGATGTCATCTATGGCCAAAGAAATTTATTTTTCTGACATTATAATTATGATGCGATTCTGACTGAAAAGATATAAGTTTATTAAAATTATATGGGTCTCCGGTTTTTCTCTTCATCTTTTCTTCTCTGGATGTGATGACACTAAAGATTAGAAATATTTCAAAATATTGTAAAGCAGAATTTTATTCATCCATAGAAATTTTTTTGTTTTGATGCCTTTTTTACTCTTAATGACGTTTGAAGATTAAAAAAAAAATCACAAATCATGTTGGCTGTCAACAAATACAACCTTTTTTATATTAAAACAAGAAAATACATAAATACATAATATGTACATATATTTAAAACTAAAGTTTTATTAGAAGTTATTTTATTGTTTAAAAAAAAAACAGAGTGAATGAATTTGTTTTATTAAATTAAATAATTTCTTTTATTTAAATTATAAGAGGTTTTCAAATTAGCAAAAACTTCTGTTAATGTTTTGTTACAATTCCACTACATTTTTAATTAAAAAAAAATTAAAAGAGATAAATTTGGCAAAGTTTTACATGACTAATAAATAACACAAGTTCAGAAAAATACAATTTTTTTGTTCACTGAATGAAACATATATTTTTAACAATGGCTACATTTATAAACTGTGAAGATAAAACCGGCGTTTCGATATTTATGCCATTTATTTTCGAATCTTTCCAAGTCTAGGAATATTTGTGGATTTGCAAAATAAGAACATTCTGAATGATTTAAAATTTGAGAGTCTCTTAGCCGGCGATAAACTAGCTGCTTGGATCTTTTTAGGACTTGTTGTTCCAGAATTGCGAAAATACTTATGCTGATATACTGAAAAATGTCAAAAAGTTGGGTGTAAGTATGTCCTTCAAAATTATTTTATTACATTCCCTTTTGGACGAGCTTAGTGAACTGTTTTACTAACATGTAAAATACTTTGACCTTTGTGGAACCAACATTGCTAGGTGAATATTGTTGGGGTGTCATAAGCAGGGAAAGCGCATAAAATATGTACTAAAAATCCAAATTTATGATCCAAAAATTTAAAAAATATGCTCTAAAAAGCACAAATTTCGATATCTTTTAAATATATTTAAAGTAAAATATAAAAAATGAGCAGCACAAAAAACAATGTTGAAGAAAAAAAAAACAAAAATTATTTTTTCTAAGCAGATCTAAATACATAACATAAAATTTTTAGTAAAACAAGGCAGATTGGTATTGGTATTTGTTGCTGAAATAAACAAAACATTGACTTAAATTTTCAAATGCAAAACGTTTTCTATTACATCTAAGCAAACTTTTATACATTGAAAATATCAATGCCTAATGACGTAATGGGGGCATCTTTAAAGGGTAACAATTCCTTATGGTGTTATTTTAAAACTTGATTTGAAGAAGATGCGCTAAGATCTTTTACTACATCAAGTCCTTCGTTTTTTGTTATAATATGCTTAATTTTAATATTAATTTTTGAATTACAATCTTTCTTTTTTAAAATATTCATAATGTGTGTAAAGATAAATTTAAATTTAACTAGCAAAGACGCAAACCAGTTTTTTTAGCACAGCCACTTTTTACGTTAACAGAGTAGAGCTGCAAAACTATCGATAGTCGGCCCACTCGATACTATCGGATACTTTTAAGTACTACTAGTGGCAACAATATTAGAATTTAAGTGAAAGGAGGAGAATAATAATATATATACAGTGTTGAAACAAAAAATAGCGACACCTTATTTTTTTTAGGATCTAATAAAATTTTATGCATTTTGTTTCTTGATGAAAATTAATCCCTATATGCCCCAAAACTAAAGTAATTAATAAGATCCAGTGAAAAAAAACTGCAGACTATGGGAAGAAAGAGTAGAACAACAGTCAACTTCTAATTCGTACTTCAAAGATTAATTCCTTCAAGACATCAAAAAGCCTCAAAAATTGACTTATTCTCCTGTTCCAGTCGCACAATAAGAAAAAAAAACTTATGGAAGCTAGAATTATGATAAGAGTCCTTGAAATGTATCATTTCTCAGCAAACGGAAGCAACACCTGCACCGTAATAATTAGAACAACATGATATGGTCTGACGAAGCGAAGAGTAATTTGTTTGGGTCAAATGCAAAATCGTATGTACGAACATATTTTAGTTACAATTCATACTTTATTTGAGTTTAATAAATAAAAACTTAAGAAAATGTTAAAACTATGTCCCCATGTAACTATAAAAGCTTACAGACGGCTAACAACCAGCGTCGAAAAGGATTTTGCAAATGTGACTTTGACTGCATTTAGTGGCCTCGGTATTTACTGTTAGAATTTGGCGATAGTTTCGATAGTGAAAAATAAAACTATCGATGGTCAGCGAAAAACAAAACTATCGATACTATAGATAGTACTATGGATTGTTTGCAGCTCTACAACAGAGCACTGTTAACACTTTAAATAAGCTTGGAATATGGAATAATAGCACATTCTAGTTGAAATGGTGTTCCAGACATTCTCTCGTAAATCTGCTTTGGGGCTAAAGCTTTAAAAATTGTGGAATGGCAGAAAATGTATTTAAAAAAAATCAATTTTCTTAAATTAATCTTCTCTGTGGCCCATTGGTTATCTCCATCCTATGGGAAGATGAGAAATGGCCGGAATACCACACTATATGGGGAGAGTGCTTCAAGTGGTTACTAATGAGACCGTACTAGTGGTATTCCTCAAATAATTTTGAAAGTGGAGAAATTAAAAATTAAAAAAATTGCATTTTGACTAGAGATGATGAGTGGTTATTATGGGAAAACTAGAGATGGTCGGAATATCACACTATATTTGGAGAAAAATTTAAATTTGAAAAATTTTATATTTTAACACATTTTGACTGAACTTACATCCGACTTGATTAGTTGCATGGTTAAAAACCTGCAATTACATGTTTCTGGTTTCCCTGGTCATAAGAAAAACAAATAAAAATTCATATAAAAAAAGAACTAAAACGCCTCATTTTCAGTTTTTTGTTTATATCACTTTGTCGTCTATAATCCGGATTGATTGCAACTTTATAATCCAGATTTCATTAAAACTACAGTCTAATGTTAATCTCTATTATTTGTTACCCAACATATTTTTTTTTTCTACAAAAACAAACAATTTTGTTAGTTTCAAGAGTATTACTGTTATTTTTATGATTTGTAAAAATAAAACACGTTATTACTTTTATAAAGGGTGGTCCAACCAAAACAACACAAACATATAACACAATATTTGTAAGATATTTGTGTTATACTTTCTTTAGGGTTAATGTACTGCCCTATCGACATAGATTTGCCAGCTGGATGATAACACCGCGAATTGGATGACATTTAATTCTAACATATGACTTAAACATTAATTGTAAAGATAATAAAAGCATAAAATGTTGTTTCTCAACATCATTTTGTGAAACGCAATTATGTTTTTATTCTAATAAGATTAAAGTGGGTAATTAAAGAGTATTACAAAACAACATTTTTGCAGATATTTAATTCAAAAATTGAAAAGCTAAGGTTTGAATTTATGGTGAAGGCCTCTCAAAATGATAGCAAAACTAATATCATCGCCATAACCTCAATTGAAAATGAGAAAAATGAGGTGTACATTATGCCAACTGAATTGCAAAACATTTCACTACACGAAAAACTAAAGAGTTCAATAGCATTCCAAAAAGTGAAAAGGACTCTAACAAGACGGGGAAATGCTAGAAAGGTGTGGATTTCTTTAGATCCAGAGGCTATCAAGGAATATAAAGATGATGATGGAAACATACAATTTAAAAATAATTTCTTGGAAGAACAAATAAAAGAAACACAGGGAAGAATACAAATGCTCTACAATGGATGGAAATTTAGGAATATTGTCTGATACATGCAAAATTGAAATTTTAAGATTATTTGTAGAAGGATCCTGCAGTGATTGGTATAGTTCAATGCTTATCAAATACACATGAAATTCCTAATGGAGCCAATGGAAGATATGTGATATGCAATTGAATACAAATATATAAACGGGTCTTCGCTACGCTTTAAAAAAAGAAAGAATTTTATTGGAAGTGAACAGATCACTGGAAAAACATATTTTAATCGATTTAATTGCTGCTGGACTTCCAAACTATATATGTGACAAAATTGACAGAAATAAATTAAAAGAAACAGAGGATATTTTTAATAAGTTAAGAAGTTTAGAGCACCTAGTAAAAAAAAATATGGATAGAAAAGAAAAAGTATATATAGAGAAAAAAATAAAGACGATTGAAAACAAAAAGCCGTGCAAGATCAGCAAAGAAGAGAGAAAGGGCGAACATTACCATCCGGAATCAAGTTGATGGTTTAGAAATAAGAATACATTAAAAAGCGTTAATAACTCAGAATATAGAATATATATATATATATATATATATATATATATATATATATATATATATATATATATATATATATATATATATAGACTAAATATAGACTGTATATAGACTAATGACATGTATGGTCTACGAAGTTATTTGAACTACATTTAGAAAACTATATATAAATGAATGTGTGTTCGTTTGAAGACTGTATACAGCTAAAAAGCGAATCTTTTATTTTGCAACTTTTACAGTTTATTTCTGGAAGGCACTTTAGGCTATTTTAAATGCTAAAAAAGTGGTAGTGGTAGCGAAGCCCCCGGGTTTTTGCTAGTAATAACATATTAATAATTTCCATAACATTCCATGGAGGAACATGAGGACTTCTCTCAGTCAATGTGCTGCATCCGCTTCAATTTTTAAACTCATTGGAAGGGACCTACAGTTTAACGCCGGCTCCGAACGTCAAATGCATTAGAGAACTTTTCAATAGTAGTAATACTCATAACCAGTTTCTAGCTAATGCTATGAGGTGGTATACCGCTGTAGAAAAATTTGTTTATTTTTTTAAATGGTCTGGCCTTGAATTGAATTGAGAACTTCTTGGTTGATAGGCGGGTGTTTTACCTACCATATCACAGCGGCACACGATTCTTAGTATGAGCCAAAAAGAAAAACATTTTAGATTTTTATTAGTATTTTTCCAGTAAAAAAATATTTAATTGAAATTCTGGTATCAATTAATTTATCGCCAAATTAGTGATAGTGTTGGTGTTAAAAAATTTTCAAATAATTACTTTAATTTTCCACTGTATTAACTGACTAGTTTGGTTTCCTTAAATAAAAAATAATGATACTTAACTTCAGTTTGTCAATTTTTTTTTTTTATAAATATCCAATTCTTTTATTTAGACTAGAAAGGACACAAGTAATAATTAGTTGAGTTTTAAACAGAGCATCATCAGCTCTCAAATTGACTATAAAATCAATGGGATGTCAAGGTTTACAAAATAACGTCTTTTGTTAAATTTTTTTTTTTTTTTGGTTTTCAAAGAAAAATTTAATTTTCTTTGGCCAAAACTCTCCTTGTCTATTAAATGAACAATAAGAAAAATCTACAAAATATTTGACTAAAATAAGAGAATTTTTTTTAAGAAATTAAATCAATTTTCAACAACAACAAAAACTAAAATGCATAGAAAAGTCCCTGAGAAACGTATTTTTTTGGTTGCTTTTTTACTATTTGTTAACAAACTGCAACAACGTCAACGACAACAACAAAAGGAGCACATTTTAAACTGAAATGATTAATTACCAAGATTTTAATTTTCACCATTTCATACCGAAAAAAAAAAACTGTACAAAAAATAAGGTACTTGTTAAAGACCATAAAAGCAGAGAACTAAAGAATTTTATGAAAAGGTACCAAGTTTTACTCCCTTACATACCTTCGAGCAAAACGGTAACAGCACTGAAACACCTTAAGAGCATTTTCTACAAAGATTATTCTACTTTTCATCATCGCAATCCATTGCTCACCTGAGAGAGGTTGGCTCTACCAGTCCTAAAGAATTTGCTACTTTAATCGGTGCAAAGCAATGAGAAACAAGAGAAAGGAAAAATAAATTCTCTGTAGGTGTGGCGAGGGAGGGGTAAATAAATGTTGTTGGTTTCATTTATTACTCTTTTCGTTTCTTTTTTTTTTGCTTTTCTCTTAATTTGACAAATTGTAAAAAGCTTTAAAGTAAAAACGAAATAAGAAAACAACGACCGTATAAAATCTATGGCGGCAAAAATTAATGAATAAAGTTTTATTAAAAAAAATATATAAAAAGAAAGAAATATCAACCCAACGCACTCACGCATCTGCGCAACTCCCCTTTTAACAAACATGGAAAAATTAATGGAATTAATGAAACCGAAAATTACAACCGAAAGAAAAATAGAAGAAAGAAAAAAAAGACAAATTGTAACTGTAACTTTTAAGCGAAATGCCAAATTAAACAAAACAAAGCTCTTTAACTACTGCTGCTGCTGCCTTCTATAACAGAGAACAACTGAATGCAACTATAAAGTGCCTTTACAAAACAGCTAGAACAGCCGGAAAACCATCCCAGCCTTTGTGGTATTGGAAAAAAAAAAACAACTAGCGCGTCCTGTTAAAAACGACTTGTTGGTGCAAGGAAAATCTCGTCACACAAATAAATGACATGAAATTAAATGTTGCGCGTCGTGCTACTGCTGTTCGCTCTATTGCCAAATATTTGTTGTTGACGTTTTCTTTTACAACAGTGTTTTGTTTTGATGTTGCAGGAATCAACAGCAACAAATGAACACAAACTGAAAAATTGTTTTCAGTTTTAAGTTATTCCACTTCTCTTCTATTAGAATCTGAAAAAGAAAATAAGCACACTAAAGGGGGTATTCTTAAGTTATCGTTAAATATGTAATGTGATGTTGCGATATCATTAATATTTTCAACTATTAACGTTGTAATTTCAAGAGATTTTTTCATTTAAATTTAAGGAAAAGTAATATGAACTTAATATAATTCTCTAATATAAGAGAATTAGTACACTGGAGAACAATTTGTAACATCATATCTGTTGAGTTCGATTTTTCAGTTGTTCTAGAGTCAAATAGACATGTTGATTTCAAAAATTAGTTTTCTTCTAGCACGTCAAGTTTTTTGTCTACACCGTATGCGACAGGTTAAGTTACGCCTGAGATACTCTTCCGACGTAGAGTCCGATTTTTTGTTTTTTATACAAGGTTGGCCGTGTTTAGGTTTTATTTCTACTAACTGAAATATTTCCTTATTTATGCCTCTGCTAGTTCACGTCGTAAGTTTTGTTGTATATGTGTGTTTCTGGCTGTACCACTATTCCCAGCCAAAGGACAAACATCGGTACACTTGTTAGGCAATCTTTTTTGAACATATATTATATGACTCATTTATTATAGTCATAAGCACTCGAATACTACAAATGATGTTTTCAAGTCTAAATAAGGTAACTTTAGATGTCTAATCTTGAACTACGTTTACTTCGCTGTTGCCCCATTAAAAAATTTAGCACAACCTATTTACTACATGACACAAAAAATGTACGCATCTTAAAAACAATAGCTTTCGCAAGTCAAAGTGTTGACGTTGATTCCGATTTGTTAACATGCCGCCTTTCTCACATTTTAAAAACGATCGCTTAAACATGTAAAGTGTGGTCCAACCATAATGCACGATGTTAATTGTGAGTCATACCTTAAATTTAAGTTTTTTGCCAAACTTAATTTGACATCTCATTGTTTCAGTGTTGAACAAATTCAACCATGGGGAGGTACAAAATGGGGCAGCGCGTTAAGATTGTTCAAGCCTTTTACGAAAATAGGCGCTCAAATGAAATTGTGTTTCGTGCATTTCGTGATTTTTTTCAGCATAATTGCCAAATGTGTCCGCAATCGGGAGAATTGTGTGCAAACCGGGTCTGTAGGAAAGTGAAAACACTTGTGCATGCTCGCACAGTTCGTTCTGCGGAAAAGATTGCTGTTATTCGGGACAGTGTAGTTATGGTTGGACCACCCTTTATACATACAAGAATAAAAATTATTCAAGAGAATGAACTATTTAGTGTGGATTCTTAGTCAAGAAAGACTTGCTAATACATGTAGGAGACTAGTTGCAGCTGAGTGATTAGCAGCAGGGCGTAAATGGTGTGAAATCATAATTTTAGCATTCGATAAACCAAATTGTAAATTGTTTGTTGAGAACCAATATTTCATTTAGAAACTATGGGACTTGAATAACAACAATAATAATAATAATATACTAATGTGGATTAAAATAGGTTCTATACGGATTATTCTATTTCAGCGGAGAGACTTGGTTTCCGAGCCAATAGGCTAGCACTATATTCATTGTTTTAAAAATTAAAAACCGGTTTGTGTTCTACTTGGACATAAAAATAAAATGTTCAATATGGGTGACTGAGCAAATAAAGTTGTCAGAGGTGCTCAGGAGGGAAAAAAGTAATAACTTCTGCTAAAGTTGCCTTCTGTCCCAACTTGCCACTTTCTTTAAACATAAAATATTTTGAATTTGGTACAACAGATAGCTTGCTTTGATAATTTATTTATCCCAACTCTAGAACGACCTTTATCATCACATTTCTTTACTACGACGTAGTGTTCAAGATTCTTGTGCTTTTTTGTATTATTACGAGTATATATGTATATAATATTTACAAAATATTTAAAGATTTAATTCTTTTCAATTATTAAAGTGCTTGTGTTTAGTGTTCAATAAATTTTAGTTTTGATATACATATTACATTTAGTTTCTATATACATATACGAGTATATAAAAGAGGACTATAAAATGCGTTGAATTGAACGAAAGGTGAAGCCAATACCAATGTGGTTTTTCTAGGTGCATTGGTTTCCCTTTGTATTGCATAAGTTTAACTTGAAAACGAAATTGTGTATATAAAAATAAGTTGTCCTATGTTCGACATTTTATAACTCGAGAACCACTTAACCGATTTACAAACTAATAAATGCCTTGGAAAGGTATACTTTCACTGATGGTTTCTGCTTAACCGTGTGGTGCCACGCTCATATAAAGTTTTTATTTAACGCTAATAGTAAGAGTCCCCGAACTAGCCTAAATAACATTGTAGTCAATACAAATCATCAGTCAACAAATGATCGGAATTAGAGAAGTGGTAGTGGCACCTCCTATACAAATTATATATTGATTTTTATATACTAGAGTTAGAATGGCAGTTTCAGAACTTGGTCTAAATGACTTGGTAGTCTATACAAATCATTAATTTTAATGCTTTCCTTTAAATTTTTCTTATGGGTTACTCTATTCAATGGAATAAGCAGACAAGAAGTGGCTTTACAGGATCGTGCAACCTGCCATCCTGCTATTGAAACGACACTTTGGTGATCATATTATTTCACGAAATAGATCTGTTTCTTATCCTCCACGATCATGCGTGAAACCTCTTGATTGTTTAATTTGGGCTTTCAATAAATCCATGTGGTAACCCGCAACCCTGGAGTAATTGCAGATCAACACAACTCATGTCACTCATAAAACAACACCAGAAGTCATTAAAAAAGTGTTGGAAAAATTGAATGCTCTTAAAGAAGCAACATTTATTGGCACAATAAATTTTCTGGTCGTGTACTCTCTCTATTCAGTGATCAGATCTGGAGATTTATTATTTTTTCATTTCTTTTTATTGGGTTATATGAAACTAAAGGTTTATGCCAACAAGCACATAACCACCACTATAAAATAATAGGTAAATAACGCCTGTATATGTGTTAGCATTGCCGTGGATAATAATCCGCACCCATAATACATATAAAAATAGTATCTCCATAGTCCAAACGAGTTGGACTAAAACACAATCTTTTTTCCAAGCTGTGTTTCATTTTTATATAGAAATCTAGATTTAAATTTATGTTTAACGAATTATTTCTTTCAAATTATTTAATTTAAATATAATTGGATTAATTTCTAACTACTGTAGTTAAGTTGTTCCATTTCTGATGCTATTAAAATCTATTAACTCAACGAAACCCTTTTATTGGAACATAAAGAAACAAAAAAATACAACAACAAAATCCAACAAATAAACAAAAAGAATTTCATCAAAAGTGATAAGAAAGCAAATATGTACTAGAAAAACAGAACGTTTTTTGTAAAATAAAATACTCGTAAGTAGAATGGATATTGTTTCATTGTTATTTTTATATTTAGTTGAATAACATGTATGTAAGTACGACACAGTTTTTGATCGTTTTTTTTTTTTTTTTTTTTTTTTTTTGAAGGAATTGAAATGAACTTGAAATCACCCTTCCACCTCTCCATATATGTAAGAAATGCTTTTGTTAAAAGAGCGGGAAGTCTAAATAAAACTAAAGAATTTTATCAATTTTTATGATGAAAGCAAATGAAATAAAACCTTTTATTAAAATTCTAGATAAAGGAAGTTCTTACCAGACGCTCTAAACTCAACGGAATGCCACAAAATTTAGGTAACAGAGATTAAAAAGAATGCAGAGTTGGTTAGTATGGTTGGTTAGTTAAAAACATAAAATTGTAAAGTTTGAAAATAGTTTTGATAAATTATATGTACAAACTATAAATTTTTATATTGTTTTTAGAGCATTTATAATGCTACTAAAGATTGAATTCTTTAACAGAATGTATTTAGTCATTGTATTTGATTAAGTGTAACCCATTGAATGTTTATTCAAAATATTCCGCTTTTTAACTCCACTTAAACATATACATATTTAAACATATGTATATTGAAGCAAAGACAAAAACATTGGGTCTCTCGCTCTCTCTTTGTTTCTTCTTCTCTCTGATATTCTATTGCTCAGGTACAGGGTTGTCAGATCTTTTTTTAAGCTTTTACGCCAAATTCATAAATCGCCAAAACATATTTTTTTACATTTTTGGCAATAAAATTTATATTTTTTAAAATAATGGAAAAAAAATTTAAAACAAATAAAAAGAATTTGTTTAGAATTATTAAATTTTGCCAAAAGTGGGAAAAAAAAATTCGCCATAATTATATTTTGTTAATTTTATTAAGCAAAACCATTAGCAGAAACAAAAAGTGTACAATGTTTACTATAACATAGTTTATAGTTTACTTAAAGCTAGAAAACTATTAAAATAAATTTTTATGGTTAATATAAAATAATTTTTTTATATAGATATGTGGTCTCATTATTGTTATATATCTAAAACGTTATACACTTTTTCTTCGACACATTCCACATTGCCTTGTATTGGAATTAAATTACACTATGCGACAAAAAAGAACGAAGATAAATACCTGAAAAGTTATAATATTTCTCTAATAAACGCTTTCTAGAACAACAATATACAATTTTTGAAATTTTCGAAAAACCTCCATATTCTTTAATTACGGGTAAAAAAAAAAAACAGTTTTTCGCACTTTTATACACTTATAGACTTATAATTTAGCGGAATACTATCAGATTTTAAGCTTTTCAGTGGATTTGGAGAGAGGAGAAGTAGACCTTTTAAATGATGATATGATATACTTCACAGCCCTGAGGTATGTATATTTGTGAAAGCAAAAACATTAATTTTTTTCCACATTTGTCAAGTTTAGAGCTTTTATCGTGCCGATAATTGCATTACATAAGTAAACTTGAACCTAAAAATATATTAGTTTCAGTTCCATATAGGCAACTACAAATTTTTCGTTGCCGAGAACATAATTGAAGTTCGGCTACCATCTATAATCGACACATTAAAATGACCATGTCCATGAATTTCATATATAAAAATACCAAAATTATAATTTTAATTTATCTTATTTAATATTTCGTATCAAAAATAGCCAACAAAATCGCCAATAAATTTACAAATCGCCAAAAAGTCGCCATGTCGCAAACGGAAAATAAGGACACCAAATAACTTTTAAATACGCCACGTTTGGCGAGAAATCGCCAGATCCGACAACACTGCTCAGGTAAATGAAAACAAACTTATTCAACACTGTAGTGAAATTCTCACCACAGTCATTTTGTCACGCATTATTTTCTGTATACAAGCACACATTTACACAATAATTGGCACCTGTTGCTGTTAATGTCAGTAGTATAACATATATTGTTGTTGCCGTCATTCATTAAACAATAATGTTTTTTCTCATATAATTATGATTAATAATTAGCGTTGTCAACTTTCAAATTTCCAAAAGCACTGAAGTCGGGAAAAAACGCGTAATTTTCAAAAAAGACACTAAATTTAAAGTCGTTTTAGATTTATTTATTTTGAATTATTTAAGTGTTTTATACAATCGGACTAGTAGGAAATGATCTTTTACAAAGAGAGAGAATGGTCTGAGAAAACAAGTGTATTTTTCATGCTATCGCCCAGCTCAGAGATCGTGCAGTGAAAAACGTTAAATTTCAGGATCCAGAGATCATTGCAACAGAATTGTCGACTGATTTCGTTAGACTAGTTAATAGGCTTTTGAATTGATGATTCAGGAAATTAACTGATCTTTATACTACGAGCCAGTTAAATATTATACATTTATGCATGTAGTATGGAATGTATCGATTGTTTGGATTCCTTATTATCGGTGTCATATTGTTTCAATTGAGTCTGTGCAGAGACAGTTTTGCTAATCTGTTTACGTGGTTTAGGGTAGAATTATGTTAATATATTTACTTTGTATTAGGTTGAGGTTATTAAAAGTTTAGCTATTTTTGTTTTACTTTTTCGGTTTTATAAGCCAAATACAAAATTAATAACGACACTACCTTTGATGTTTATATGGCTTAACGAAATCGAATGAGTCATTTCAAAGTTATCATACGACGTACGAAGCACCCTTTTCAAAAATCTCACGTTTTAGAAAAAAAAAATTTAAAAAAAATTTAAAAAAAACATAATCATAGAATCTGAAATGCTGATGATTTTTGAAGTTAGGCGACCATAGCGCATCAAAAAAATATAGTAAAATATCCGTGGGCATAAAATTTTTTTCCATGTGTTGCATAAAACAAACGATATATTGGTTCCACTTGCGCATATTGAACTTATTTATGCATTTAATCCAAAATTATGTTAAGAGTTTTATTGCTTACTTATCCAATGGCAATGATGGCATTTAGACCAAACTCAAAAACTTCCACTATAACCGTTCTCAACAAACTATGCAAAATTCAATATTTACTATTTTTAAGTTTGAAAAATGCTACACTTGCGTTTAAAGAAAGATTTCTTAAAACGTATATTTATACCACAGACTATAAAACTTATGCATCAATAATGTAGATTTTATGTGCAAACGGTTGCGTTTTTATGCAAAAAGCAATTTGTATAGTGTTGTATTTAAATATGGTGTACACTTGCAAAAAAATTGTTTTGTTACTTTTTTGTAAAAATTTTTATTACCGTCTGATATTATTAAGACTTGGTGCCAACAAAAAAAGAAAAAAACACTAAGCACTAACTCGAAAATTTAACGCGACGAAAATTTTAAAAATCACTAAAAACAGTGCTAAAAACACTGAGTTGACAACGCTGTTAATAGTTCCACCATCCCACTCACTCACTCACTCCTACATATATTCACTCTCTAATACTGTCTGTACTTTTTTTTAATAATTTCTCATTTATTTACCAAAATTTATCGATATTTAATTTATAATTATTGTTGTTGTTTTTACTACAATATATACCCAAAACCTTGGCCCTTTTTACGACCAAAACTTTTGTAAGTTGACCTTGGTCATTCTCTATTACAAATAGTAACAATGTTCACTGACTGATATGCTTAACTATTTTGGAGTTTTTTGCCACAACAAAGTGAAGAAAAAAATTGTATTCGATATTTTATTAATTAATCTACTGGGCATTTGCTATTCCTAATTGAACTGATATCAGTTGCGTGTATTAAATTCAATTTGATAATTTTAACTCATGACATCATTTGCCTTGACATTAAAAAAAAAAGAAAACACACGATAACAGTAAATCGGAAAATCGATTGAAAAATAATAAATAAAACATAGAATTTGCATACAAAGAAAACAACAAAATTCGTCGAAATAGGCGAATAAATTTCACATGACTTTCTTTTTTTTCAGCTTTAGTAAGCTTCCTTGCCAGAGATTTTTTTGCGTAATGTTATAGTATAGATATGATGGAAACAATTGGACAGTTCATTCCGAATTGTAGCAAATAAAAGTTAAATATGTATCTATGCTGGTACATATGTATGTATTATTTTGTTTAATTCAAAAAATGGTAAAGACGGTGCTAATGACAAACATCGTTTCGAAAGTGAATAAGTAAATCACAACTGAAAAAATTGCCGATACAACCGAGATCTTGGTGTCAAAGGATTCTTTTTCTAAAGAACAGGAATTGAACTCGCTAAACCCACGAAAGAAGTGCTTAATGGGACCAAGTTCCGAAATGGTTAATATAAAAAAATTTGAAAAAAATATAAAATACCGAGTATTTTTAATGTGAAAGTAACCAGGGACTAATCTAAGCACCAAATAGAGTAAAAATTTACAAGTGAAAAGAGATATGAATTTTATAAGAGTGTCAATATCGTATTTATCAGGCGAAGAGGAAGATTTGCACGAACAAATTCTAAAAGAGAAAAAAACAATTTTGTAAATCAAAGTCTTCGAATGTAAATGTTGCCGTTTCAATTAATAGCTTATGGTATTTAAAAACAAAATTGTAATATATGAAAAATATTCATGGCTGGGAAAAGAAAAAATCATTGAACTTCAAAATTGTAACAAGCGGCTCGAATTATATTCGTATTACTTCCTACGCAAGTAGGCATCGTGAGTGTCGTTTCAGCCTTGAAATTTGTTTGCCTCCACAAAGAACAAATTTAAAAGAAGAAATTTGAAAAGTATATCAACTATAATTATAAACCAAAATTACTTCGCAAAATAAATCAATTTCATACTAATTAAATATTTGTAAATTGTTATATGTTGAACCCAAACCGAACCTGAACCGAACCTGAACCGAACCCGAACTTGAACTTTTTATTTTGATCAACCCGAATCCTAACCTAAACTCATTTTTTGGGGTTTTCAGTCCCTGCTAAAGAGCGACCGATGTGTTCAGCTCATAATTTGATTACATGAGGACAAAGCATGTGTCAAACATATAGGCAAACCGTAAGTATATTACAATCTTTAATCAAAACCATACCGTCTTAATGAAGATCCCTCAAAAGCTAAGACCTATACAAAAAATATTTGTTTTCTGTTTTCGTGTTTTTAAAACTAAAAAGCTAACGATTTATGTCGGAATTGAAATCAAAAACCGCATCAGGGTAAAATAAACTCCGACTGAATCTAATAAATTTATCTTTATTATTGGTCTATAACTTAACGGTGGCTCTGACTTTTACCCATCTTTCTGACAACACATTAATTCCACTCCAAAAAACTGCCCATTATCGATTACAAGAACTACATGGCGGGTGATGTAAAACTTATAACTTAAGTCGTAAAATCCATCGTTCATTGCTAGTAAAACTTCGGATAAGCAAAAACTTTTATCAACGTCTCTATAATTGAATTCATATGGCACCCAATTTTCTTACTTTTTGATGAATTTTTACACTTGTAAACGTTTTTAAATTGCTGCTTGAGTGGCTCCTAATGATATTGTAAGTTCTTCTTTAGTGATTGTCAACACTGTGATGAATCAAAATTTAACTTATTCGATGTCGGCTTATTGTGTGGTGAAAAGAAGGTCAAACTTTAAATAACAAAAGTTTGAACAAAATTGTCAAGCCGTACTTGCTGACATGTCATCACCCTTTATATTCATAATAAAACTTTAATTTAAAATTAGACTTCAATTACGATTTTTTAATATATTTAGTTTTGTTTTTGAACAACAGAAATATCAAGAATATTTTTCTTATCTCAAACTTTAATTGTTATCAAACGAAATAAAACATATTACACCGATTTGAAATCTAACTTTTAAATTTAAATAATATTCTTATTTGGTTTTTATTATTTTTAGCCAATTTAACGTCACTTTCATCGTATTTATTTATTATTGTCGTATTATTTTAATTGTTTGTTTTGGTTTTCGCTGAAATTTATTGATTTTTCCTCTTGTCTTATTTTCACTTTTATTTTTTTATTTTTATTTTTTTGCAATTTTGTAGCCTTCGTATTGATGTCTGTATTAAAAACAGAACATCAGAGTCATTTTGTCTGGTCGCTGTCGAAAGGTTTCACAGCTTTAATAGTATTTTCCTTTACAAAAGCGTTGAACTATGAACAAAAATTAAAATATTTTTAAAATTACAACAATAAAATATAAAGAAAAAAGAATGCACTGTTTGCGATTAAAATTAATTAATGGTATAGGGATGCCTTCGCATCATGTATTTCAATGCTTAAAAAGTGATTTCGGTAACCCAAAAAATAACTTCAAAACAAAAGTAGTCGATAAAATCCATGCAATGGTAATGGTCTATAGTAGAATGAAAGGAGCTTATAGTAATTTTCATGCACAACCCGAACTATTTTTTGTAACTGTGAACCAAACATGGATCCATCACAACACACCAGCGACCAATGAACAATCAAAACAGTGGACCAGAGGTTTTTTGGATATAAGCGATTTCGTTTAAACTGGTTACTCTTTAATATGTAAAACTACTACTGAGAGCTTTTAAATTTCTTTCACATTGATTTCAAGCAAACACTACTATATCCAATCAAAAAAGTGGTGCTCCATCAAAACAATGCAAAATCTTAGCGTCATAGCTTGACATTTGCCAAAGCTATGTGTGTTGGCGATTTTTTACAAACGGGGGTTATTTCGGAAACTTTTTGATCAAGGTAGTATTTAAAGCTCTACATATCCTTAATTTACAACAACTAAAGTTATACAACACATATGAAAGGTACTCTATTTTTTATGCGTCCAAATAAATTACGCGAGAGTAAAACTATGCCACAAAAAAGAATGGCGTAGAAATACCTGGGAAGTGACACCATTTTTCTGATAAGTGCTATCGAATAGAATAAGAATCTGTTTTAGAGTTCGTTTCGTACCACCTCCAAAAACGTGTCTCGAGTTCATGCATTTATAAGCTTAACCAATTTTAAGACTCTGAGAATTTTTAAAGAAAAAGAGTAAATCTATAACTTATACTTTACATAAGTACAAACTTAAAATATATTTTACAAGTTTATAGAGGTTTTTACACGCTTATCTTATCTTTATTAAAATAGTATGTTTAGTTATGCCTGCCTGATAAGAGAATAAGTAACCACTAAACAAAGACTTATTTTAAAAGCCCTGATAAATCGTATAGATATAAGAAACAACAGCTACAACTGAAATTGTTGAAATTTTGCCAAAAAGTTGTACACGGCATGATTAAATAAAAAAAATAAGAAAGAAATCGTTTAATCATATCAAACAAAATTTTACGGCAAAAGAGATCGATATTTTCAACTACTAGATAAAGTGCGTATTGACGATGTGATTACATTTGACAACAAATAAACATATGAAAAATGAAAAACTCTTTATATTACAACACTTTTTCCCTTAACTTTTGTAATAGCTCAGCAACATTTTTGTAATACTTTTTTGTATTAAAGTTCGAATGCTCTCACAAAAAAACCCTTCTGCTTGTTTACTTTAAATTTTAAATATAAAAAATGTTCTAATTTTTAAAATCAAAACTTTAAGGAGAAAATTTTGTAGAATTTTTAATCAAAAAATCAATTATTCATTCTGCTGGGTTGTGCCATTTATAACAAAAAGGAAGACGAGAACAACAGTTGGATCATGTTTCCAGATGCAATTCATGTTTCATTTTATTTACAATGAAGTTCAATTGACGTTCAATGACGATTTGTTATTGTGTTGCCTCTTATTAATGAATTTTTTTTATTCTTATGCTCACTACTCTTCTAAAGAAATACAGGAGAAAGAGAGAGAGAGAGAGAGAGAGAGGATACAACAGCTGACTACTGTGTATGTGTACGATCGTACTTTTTTTGATACTATCTAACTTCAAAAAATACCATAGTACACTCGTAACAGATTCAAATCTGTTACAAATATTTCCCTATTTTAAAATTTTTTTACATTAATTTGTTTTAGCATTTTCCGGTTTTTATTTATCTTTAGTACTAATGGCACTATGGGACAAAAATTAATGATGTTGAAATACGAGGAAAGTAATACTAATAGGTCGATAGCGGCTACAACAAGAATCTGTTCTTGAAATATTTATGTATTTATAAAGCTAATAACTTAGCTGAATATTAACCGATTTTAAGTTTCTAATATGGAAAGAGGAGTAACAGAAATATAGCCATGCGGAATATTCAAAAAGGATATCTCCGTGTTTACGTAATATCCCTGGAGGGTGTGCATAAAGTGTGGGGAATTGTTCATGAATTCCGAGTTTCTCTGGATGACATAGCGAGTCATTCGGCGGTTATCATTTTTTGAGTTCATGAACATGAGGACATCAAAAGTAACTGCGTGGCGGATGTACTTGATCAGGCAGACATCACTTTGAATTCGAACGGGTCGATTGGAAACATCGGTGTTCCTCTTAGGCAGAATAGACGGTTGGTATCACGGAAATTTCGCCAAATCGAGATCACACGCTGTGTCTGGCTACATTTGGGTTACCGGAGAATGGGGCAGCTGTTGATACTGCCTAGTGCACATGTGAGGAACCTTATATGGGTACGTACATTGTTTGTTGTTGCTTTTGTTGTCAAAAAAGTACTGTCAGCAATTTTTTTTATATCGAACGAAAATCTCATTCTCATCACTGATATCCATATGTTTAACGGGTTTCCTTTTAATCTTTGTTTGCCAAAATGCAAATAAATATTTATTGAACCAACAAAGAAAGAGTAAGCATTTTATATTTGTTTGTTTGAGAAAACATGAAATCTGTGTTATCTCGTATACACAAGCTCTCATACAAAGTAACTCCGTTATGTCTCTCTTTTTGCCATAAATAAAAATAAAATCCCACTTATGGGTTTACATGAATGTGTATTACCATGAATAGGCTATAGAAGAGAGAGTGTGGTGGAAGTATAAAGTATTGACAACAACATTGTATTGAAAAGGTGTGTTTGAAAGGTATGTGTATATATGTATGGTATGTGTGTGCGGTTTTTTTTGTAAATAACAAAATTCCATGGAACTTCTGCTGAAAAGATGCTGGTGCTGATGTTGCTGGTATCGTCTTTTCTTTTTTCAATTGAGTTTCAAGTTTTAACCTTGAAGCTATACGAGTATGTGCACACACTACTCAACTTGTAAGTGATCAATAACATATATTCGGTTCAGTTTTCTTTACAGTTTGGTGTTGCTTTCTATTATTATTTTTGTTGATGTTATTGGTTTATTTATTTATCTTATAATATTCTTTATACTTAAACAACAGAGTGTACAACAACAATTAAAAAGAGGTAACAAAAACAAGAACAACAATAATAATAAATTATTTGGGGCAAATATTAACATCAGTAGCAGCAGCAACAACAACGATAGTTTTAAATTAAAATATTTCCATGTAAAAGTTTAAACATTAATTTCAATGAAGTTAAGAATAATTTTTAAGAGAGAGAGAGAGAGAGAGAGAGAGAGAGGGAGGGAGAGTATTAGTTGATATATTTTAAATAATTTAAATTTAAATTTTTAAAGTAATAATACTAATTTGGCATCCAACATTAAAAAATGGTAATTTTGGAAAATTTAGATTTCTATCGAGGCAATGACTCTTAGAATAATACACAAACTACTGTGATATGGCTTCTTCACAACTTCCTTCATGCTACGAGAACACCGCCCTGTTTTCCTGACATTAATTTAAAACAAAAACCTATCGGGTTTATTTGGAAAATAAAATGAAATTGATGTTGGATGAAATTAATCTTGTTTACTGCAAAAAAAGGTGGATCAGTTCCAATGACATTAGATGCAATTTTAAATAGAAACGAATGACACACAGAGTGTCTGACTAGTTATTCGTTAAGCACATTAATTGTGCATCGTAGCTTATCCTGAATTGATTTCAACTTGCGAGTTATGGTTTGTACGATTTAGAAATAGTGATTTTGGGCGAAAGACAACGGCAACCCAGATCGGCTAAAAAATTTCAAAGATTATAAATTAAGGGCATTTACCCGCTTGCAATTAACGTTTATTTCACAGCAGCAATAATGAAGAAGCAAGGCAAATGGATTAAACTGGAATGCTGTTTGAAAGCCATTAAAAGAAGTCATTTTTGCACCAAAACAGTACTGGCGACGAAAATTGTACACATTACGACAACCCTTAGCCCAAGAAATCATTTGTGAAACTCGGCAAACTAGCCGTATTAATTCCAAAGCCAAATATCCATTGCGAAGAGGGAATGCACTGTATTTAAGCTACTAATCGCAGGTGACCTGTACCGAACACAATTGTTCGGAAACAGTAATTTCTCTTAAATTTCTCTCATTTAATTACCACAAGTACTTATTGGCTACGATCCTCCAGCTAAATACAACTATATTTGTATATGAATATGTTAAAATTTCCGTTAAATTTTCTATCAAATAACTTATTTGATACAACTCTCGTTTACTTTCTAATATTTTAGTTAATTTTTAAAACCTTTGTTAAAATTTTAATTTCCTCCATAATTTATTTAATATAATTGCAGTACTTGAAATAAATTTATTTTGTACAAATCTTTTACAACAAATGCACAATATTTGCCAAAAATTTCGCATTTTTCAATTATAAGGTCAAGTTCTTGATTATTTGCAATATTTAATTAACCAATATATTGTAAATTTTATTTATATTTTATATTTTTTATTAATTTAAAAGCTTGTTTAATTAAATACATATTTTTCTGAGAAGTTATGGTAGTCACTGTATATTTTTATTTACTTAATAATTTAAAAAAAGTCCAAATGTTTGACTCCACTTTTCTTTCAATATCCTTTAGTAATTTTGCAAAATTAGATTAGAATTAGATGCAGCTTATTACTAAGTCCAGTAAGAAAGCAAGGGGTAAGAATTATAAATTCATTTGAACAGCACAACGTCGCTGTGATGCAGTAATCAAAAATAAAGGATACCTAACAAAATATATGTATATTTCTGATAAGTCGAAGGAGTTTTGTGTGAATTTTGTGTTTTGTCAAAAACACAAAATTAAATAACAATTATTCTATTTGTACTTTCAGAACCGTTTTGTATTGTTATTTATATTTTTATAATACATAAAACAGATTATGTAGTAATAGAATTCTTAAATATATTTTAACCTTATTTAGGAATTATTTTTAATATTTGACTTCTAGGAAAGTTTTCATAACATTATCAGGCACTGTATGCATGCTGAAATTATATAAGGTGAAGTTGTTTGTCCGGCTGATAGATTTTTGTTTTTGTTCACAACATTTTCCTGCACAGCAGAAACTTACTAAAAAGAACGATCCAAGAATATTTTTAAACTATATCTTATTGCAGAAAACATCTAAATATTTAATGTTCATAATTGAAAAACGTCAAAAAACCGAAATAAGTGAAAAATAAAATTTTCAACAAAATAAAATATTTCAAATTTAATAGTATTAACTGCATACAACTTTTGTTTACGTTTTTTTATATAGAAATTTTTTGACATCTACACTACAATGTACAAAAAATATTGTCTGTTATTTTTGTACAAAAATTAGTTGTTGTACAGACAACTTCACCTTATTAAATTTCGCCATGACTGTAAATTTATATAAAGTTTTAATTTTAGAAGTATTTCATTTATTTAATTAAATTTTCAAGGCTTTTGTTTCCAATAATATTGTATTTAATAGAATTCTCACAATTATTGTAATTTTACTTATTTACTTTTTCTCTTTTAAAATTTTTCTTCAATTATAGGAAAATAAATTGTTTTTAATTTCATTGAGAAGTATTAAAAATATTATTAAATTTGTATTGTTAATGTTATTTTTCCCATTAATTATGATAATAAATATATGGCAATAAACAGTCATTTTTTATTAACACAAACATATTCAAAAAAATTGATAAAAAAAAAATAAAACAAAGAAAAAATGAAATAAAAATGTTAAAACATATTTTAAATTATTTTAAATTAAACAAATTATACATATCCATATATATATATATATATATATATATATATATATATATATATATATATATATATATATATATATACAAAAATATACGTTAAACCATATAGAACAATTCAACTTTTAAGAAATTATTCAAATAAACAAAAAAATTTTAAAAAAAAAACAAATTTTCATATGTGATGACTGTTTTGATTATTAAATTTCTTATTCAATTGCTTTTATTCCAGAGTTCAATAGTTTTGGACACGATATAACAACATAGACACACACAAGTATAGAAATGACGTTTTAAAAAGAACAAGAAAACGAAATTGGTTTTTGTTAAAGAGAATCGTTTTGCTTTGACAACAAAAAATTAACAACTAAAATGCGTTAAGAATAATGAATAAGTGAAGACCAAATAAAGGTACAAAAAAATACACTATAACAACAACAAAAATAATAATAAAAACAATAAGCAATTTACTCTGCAAATTAAGGTCTAGATAGAGAAGTGCTCACCTTTAAAAAAAAAGAGGGAAAATAATATGCAAGTATATGATTGAATAACTCTAAGCATGTGTGTGTGTTTGTTCAAGAGAGATGGAGAGAGTGCAAGTGTTATGAAATTGTATAGAAATGAACAGTAGTATTAAAAAACAATTCTCCTCATTTCCCACACTCAAGTAAATAAGCAAACAAAAAACACCTCAGACCTAAACACTCTAATTTGAAATGAAATGCACTTGTAGCCCACAACAACAACACTCTAAACAATTACAAATTGAAGCAATATACAAAATTAAAATAAATTTAATGACTTCATTAAAAATTAAGTTAATTAAGCTCTCTCTCTCTCTCTCTCACACACTCTCTCTTTTTAGAAAATAATGAGAAGCAGTAATTCGTCACTAGAACATATACTCACGCATAAACTTATCTAAATGAAAATTTATATCAAAAATTATATTGCCAAATTATGTTTTGCAACAACAATTATAAAGGGTCCGCCATATAATTTTATTTTTAATGCTTTAAACAAACTACTGAATATTTTCTCAAATTTCTTTTTTATTTGAAAGTACAATCCTTCCGGTTAGTAATGGAAAATAATTTCATTCAGATGGCTGCCTCGGCTGGCCATGCAGTAGCCTACACGATCGGTTCAATTTTTAAGAATATTATCGATTGTGTGCAGCTGTATTTCACCAATGGCTTCACGAATATTGTCCTTTAAAGCGTCAATTGTCTCTGGCTTGTTGGCGTAACACTTATCTTTGACGGCACCCAACAAATAATAGTCCAACGGTATCAAATCGCAGCTCCGAGGTGGCCGAACGACATCAGATCTGCGGCTGATAATGCGATCTTCAAAAACTGGGCGCAAAACATCGAGTGTAGCTTCGGCTGTGTGGCACGTAGCGCCGTTCTGTTGAAACCAAATGTTGCTAATATCCTCCTCTTCAATTGTTGTGAACAAATTCGTTCAACATGGCCCGATAACGATCGCCATTAACTGTAACCGCCACTCCTTGCTCATTTTCGAGGAAAAATGGCCCAATTATGCCTCTGGACCAAAATCCGCACCAAACAGTTACTCGTATTGGGTGTATCGGCTTTTCAATGTATGCGTGCGGGTTTTCTGTGCCCCAATTGCAACAATTTTGCTTGTTTACATACCCGCCAAGATCAAAATGAGCTTCATCTGTAAAGATGATATTTTTTGGCAAAATCGCCATCTTCTGTCAGTCGATCGCAGGCCCACTTAGCGAAGCGAAGTTTAAGCGTATACACAACCATATTTGTTCAGCGGAAGGATAAAACTAATTATCTGTCAAATCAGACATGAGCTAAGTGTTACCATTCACGAAATAAGCACTAGTTGAAAAAAAAAACGTTAGATGGCGGACCCTTTATAAACAATGATAACAAAATACTAATAGCAATCATAACAACAACAACAACAAACAGCGTATAAATACTATATGTATGTATTGTTTGTATGATTGATTGTGTATGTGCTCCGATTTTTTATTTGCTACCATGTTTGTAGTGGTAATATGTAAATACGAGTAGTACCCCTTAAGCGTATGAGTAATAAACAACCAGAATAGAATAAACAATCAGTATGGACAAACTTAAGCACAAGCTGAGATCTTATGTCTGCCTCTCTTGGATATTAAATATTGTTAAGCAATTTAATAAGAATATTTTTATAGAGAAAGATAAAATTAAATTATTTTTGTTTTTAAATTTAATTTAAAGAAGTATCATTTTTTGTATTTTTTACTTGCATTTATTTTTTAATAGAAGTATTCTCTTACACTGCCTTTGAGACTTAAACATGTTGTTCCTTTGTAATATCGCTTGGTTTAACGTGGTTGGGATATAAAAAAGGAATCAAATACAATGACTATAATACATCTTTAAAAAATCATGGGATAAAACATTGTTCCAACCAAATTTTTCTCATTACCATATAAACGAGTTGACATGTCATACCACTTAGTTAGACAAGTTCGTTAAACTATTCCGTGATGTTTTTTCACTAAGTCCCAATTTCCAAGTATTAAATATTAAACCGTAAGGGGTATCAAAGCTTCCTCTTCCACAAGTATTTGATCAAGCACCAACGCATTCACAGAGATTAACTGTTTGGCACTGTTTGGCTGGGTTAAGAATATGACTTTCGAGGTTTGGTAACATGAAATTTGACTGTAGGTATGATGATTGGTTGTGGCCATTAACGTAGTTGGTTTAGACTCAAATCGTGAAAAGAGACATTGATTTAATATGGAGTTGTTCAACTTAGTAGAGTCAACTAATGTTAACAATAAGTGCTAACTCTGATATCATTTCGTTATCGATATAAACTGATTAGGGTAGTAACGTTTTGTCTTTAATTGTTACTACCAATCATTTAGTAAGAAGTTAAACCTATTAGAGTTAGTAATACCCTATCAACTTACTTCTTATACGTACGACAAATAGAAAAAAAATTGCGGGTACAGTCTCAACATTTCCGACTTTTTATTTTTAAGGTTTATTCTATTGAACACTTGTTAGGAACATAATTGTTAAGTATTAAGCGTAATTTGACATTAAATTTTACAAAATAAAACAATTAGCATAGATCAGTGATCAAAGATAATGGTTTTTTCACAATTTTAACTAAAAATATTGAAGTCCTCATGTAAATTACACAAGTATACACAGTTTTGAATCAGAGGAATTATAAGTTATTTCTAGGGCTACTAGAGGCTCTGAATGCAAATATGCACTCCGTTTTTTGAAATTGGTTCTCGTTTTCAAGATATTGAATAAAATAAATTTGTACAATATGGTTTTATCGAAATATATTTGGATCGTTTCACGTATTTGAACATATTCAAATATAATTCGATGCAAAACAGTGAAATTGTTATTTATTTGTTATTCTTTGTTGAATATTTTAGTTTTCTTTTGGTTGTATATACACATATACGGAGGAGATTAGACGAGTGCACTTCTATGCGTCTATGGCCATATATATTTTCATACGTTTTGAGTTCTTGTCGTTTTTCTATACTAAGTAAATAATTTATCTGAAATAATTGTTATGTTTTTTAAGCTTTGAAGTTAATTAATTAAAATACCTTTAATTAATACCTTTGCCAATCAGATTTGCCTTTTTCCAGATATCAACAATTTCATTATAAAAATGTAGCCTGACTCACTTTGACTGTGAGCCACTGTATGAATTTAGAGTAAATTTTGCACTCTGTTATTGTTACAACAAAAAAATTATCAAAATGCCGATTTGCAGATTTTTGCTCAAAAAAAACCGATTTTTTGCGGAAATCTAAAAACACGGCAACTTTTATTATACTATACTTACTCGTATGCTATATAAAAAAAGCTACTGCTAAAGAAAAAAGTTAAATTTATTTAAAATTAATAAAGAGACTCCAACGCATAATCGGGCAAGATACATACATAAGTCCTCTAAAAGTTAAAAATATAATAATTATGTCGATTTTTCAGGGTCTTATTTATACTTTGGACATTTATCTTTACGAATTAAAACAAAAATAGATTTTTTTCCAATATTAACTGGAAGTTTTAGTGGAAAAACAAAAATAACAACATTTTTTAACTCAACTCATAATCGGACAGATTAAAGTATGATTATATAAAATGCAATAATTATCTAATCAACAAAAATTTTCATAACCTTCGTACCAAAGCTTTTGCCATACTTCCGGCTCTATGGAGTTCAATATTTCTAATAAAATCACTTCAAGCCAGAGTTGGCAACCCACTGGGTAATCCAATTAAACCTACCCGGGTTTTATTGGTTTGTATATTGTCACGAAAATCAAGTTTGAGAACCACTGTCGTTCGTTAAATTGCTAAAAATAAGAAAAAGGTACAAAAACAACTACGTACTTGCTTACAAATTAGCAAATCGACAGCAACAAAACAGGCAGAAAAGAAAACAAATAACAAACAACAACAAGAAAACAGGAACTGAAAGAAGTAGATGTTTACATTCGCATGGCTTCATAAGAACCAAAAAGAAAGTAAAAGGAAGAGGTACCTGAAATATCGAGAGGTTCGAGAGCTTTCGAAGTATTGTTTACTCAGCCATATAAAAAGCACAAAGATGCGAAAAGCAGTTAGTTTATGTGCTGTACACTCAGCGTGAAGAGAGTTTATTGGTTTGAACTCAGTGTGAAGAGAGTTTCTAAGGAGTAAACTGGTGAAGTAAGTCGTGAAGTACAAACCAGTAAAGGGAGTGTGGACAACCTCTGATTGAAAAGGTTGAAGTTGTAACATAGATGAGGATGGAAGATCTTTAGATAGCAAGATCTGTGTAGAAATTTTTGTTTACAAAGTTGTAAACAGTAAACGTAATTAAGAATAGTTATTGTTATTGCTTGTGAAAAGGTTAAGAGCAGTGAAACACAAAACTGTGTTAAATAAAGAACTGTTTTGCTTAAACCGAACACATGATTTAATTTATTTTTACTGCAATCTACGAACTCATAAATAAATATTTTTAAAACCTAAAAATTTAACAAAATTTAAACACGGCTGGGATTTTAAGTTTTTTGTATAATCAGTAAAACAAATTTAATTTCAAGATATTCACGGTATATTTACAAAAAATATAGAATTTATGTATTGGGAGTAAAAATTAATTTAGTCCGTTTTTTAGCTCAAAAAATCAATTTGTTTTAAAAGATAATGCATTAACAAGTAAATTAAAATATTATGCATCATCGCCATCTCTTATCTAATTTATAATCTAGTCCCGAAAAAGCTTCTCATCTTCTGAAGCAATCCAATTTTGAAGCCAATTTTCGATATCTTCATATGAAGTGAAGAGAAAATCATGATGTATCCGTCGAAATAGCAAGTAATAAGAAGAAGCAAAATACGGAGAACAGGGCGCTTCAAAAAAAAAATTTTTTTGCAACTTTTGCGAGGCCAAGCCAAGATAATAACTGTTTGTCCTTATATTCCGACCATTTTTCTCATAATCCACAGTTCAAGCGTGTCCTACCAAGAGTGCAAAATTGCGTTATAAATAATAAAAAATAGAAATTGACTAACAAATAAAAAATTTTGTAGGACTGCACGAAATTTAAAAGAAGTAATAAAACCCAAAAAAAAAAACACCAAAAAACCCAATGAAACCCGGTGGGCAGGGTATAAAAATGGTTTTTGCCAACCACGCTTGAAGCTGAACAAGGATGTCGACTTTTTTAATTAACTCCCACAGCCAATGCGTCCCAAATATTTTCAATTACCTAAAGTTCTGGGTCCCGAGGTTTTATTTCCTAAAGTTTGGAACAGTTACGGATCGACAAAAGCTTCATGACACCTGACGTGTGTTTGAGATCGTTATCTTAATAGAATTCGCTGTTGTTTGCGATATGAAATTTCCCTGCACTTTGCTTCTTCTCGAATATTAAGATAAACAAATGTGACCATTGTACTTAACAATAAAATGCAATTTGTTTGCATAATGTTTATTTAATTATTGTATTATCTCATATGTTATAAACATTAGTTAATGCTGAATTGTCATGTTTTATTAATAAAAATAAGAAAATCGTATTTAAAATGGGAAATTTAAATTTGCCGATTTTTTATTTTAAATATGCCGATTTTTAATCAAAATTATCTGGCACCCCTGCTCACACTTCCCGTGAATAAATTGAAAAGAAAAGAAGAAGAGAAGAAAATAAGACTACAAGTGACAATAAAAACAATATGAAACATACATACAGCAGAACAGGTACCTATCGGCTTAATATAAATAATTTTTTTGTTTTTTTTTTCCTTCATGTAGTCCATTGATGTCTTGTTTTAACAAAAACAAACAAGGGGCGACATCAGCAATAACAGCAACAGCAACATCGAGCACGTAATTTTTGATCGTTGTGTGCGTATGTACATACATACGTGGTAGAGTTCAGTTTAATACAAATATAAATAGAGAGGCACTAAACCAAACAAAAAAAAAGAGGGGGAAGTAAATTATATTAGAAAAATTTTATTAAGTTTTTTATTAATGAAATTTAATTTAATTTTTATTATTTCATTTTCAAGTAGTTTTTTGCGAAAGTAAGATGATGAAGCGAAATCTATTTGTTGTCAATAACAACAAAATCTGTCGACAAACAACATTAAGATATTTATAGTGACACTGAAAATCAAATGTAGAAAATTTCGATAATAACTGTTAGCGAGTAGATATGGAAAATTCAGTTTGAATGTTAAGTGTAGTCGAGTATCGACTAACATTCCAAATACAGTTAAGAAATTTTTAAATATCTTATATACAAAGTTTCAAAATAAACTTATTTTAATATGACGATGATACGTTAATTTTAACAATTACTTGTAACAAATAAAGTCGCTTTAACGGTGCAGTTCACAAAAAACTACGCTGACGAACAGAAAAACATAAATATTGGCAAAGCAACTTCTTTCAACATCATGTGTGATTTAATGTTCTTATTAAAGGGATTTTGATAAATGAATTATGTTTCATTTCAATTTTTCCACTATGTTTCATTCAAATTTTTTTTATATGATTTATTAATAAAGAAAAAAATACCAATTTTCGCTAAGCATGATTATTGACAATTTTAATTAGAAACTATAAGACATTGGTTATGGATCGAAAATTAATATTAAAGCTATTAAAATATTAAGTATGGTTTACCAACAACAGATTGTGAGTTAAGGATTCCTCTCACGTTGAGAGAAGAGGTTATTAACTAGTTATTTGAATTGCTTTGCAACTAATGCTTACAATTATTTAGTAGAATAATAGATATTCCTCAACCCCTAGGCAAGGAGTGAGCAAAGCCCAAATTGCAACTCAAGGGTACAACTCTAGGAGACGTTGGTAGACGTACTGTGTTGTCTGATTTTTTGCCGTAAAATATATAAATTGTTCGAATTTATTTTAAGAAAATAAATTAAACCATTTAAATACTGATACGTATTGCCCATGCACAAGAACACAACAAATATCACATTTTTGGGAATTTTGTTGCCCCATGAATACCTATTGGGCCGTAAACACAATTGCCGAACAAATGCAATGTGACAATCGTGTGATCTTAGCTTCAGATGCTATTGTCATAACAACTATCGCCGAGGGGTAATTTCAAGAGCATTATTTTAGCTTTAAATTAAAGTCACTTTATTCTAACTTGGTCATCCTACAGATATCCAATAAGCGTGTTGTGTGACAAAACTTGAACAGACATTCATTATTAACCGAGTTTCTTCCTAAATTTTATTATTTAAAATTTTATTTTTGACCAACTGGTCCTTTTTGTATGAAACCCTTAATATTTTACCATCGTCATAATTTGATTACTTTTTATTTTATTTTTTATAAATTTACCAACTAAAACCATAACAAAATTGAGCTGAAAAGTTGATTTAGTTTTTAATTAATTATTGCTTTACTTTAAACATATAAAATAAAAAATAATTCAAAACTTTTTTTGTTGTCTGTCAGTGCCAGCGAGTCAGTTTTTATTTCAAATTTTGTAAACGGCTATGCTTGTATGTTTGCATGGGTGTATGCCACACAATTTGGCATTTAAAATTTAATTTAACATTTCTCCCCTCTTTTGTTTTAAGAAAGCTTTAGGAAAAGTAGCAACAATATGTTGCACTCGCATACGAGTACGCAATTCTCTAAGGATGTATTTTTCTGAAGTGGAATAGAAAAAAACAAAATTGTTCTGCATTTACTATCACTTCACTACCAACAGCCAAATAAGCACTGCTAATGGACTCAGTAGTGATTTGACTGACTTGGCTGTTTGCCCAGCTGACTGACAAAAAAGAAAAAGCAGGCAGCATTTGTTGCAAGTGATGCATACACAGACGTTTGTTTCAAAATTAAAAATCATATTTTTTTAATACGCATCATCTGCGCTATTATAGAAGTAAACGAGAAGGCACATGCATTTTAGTGATAGATTTGGAATGCAACAAATTTTAAAAATGGAAAATGAAACACTATGGAATAAAACAGCAATTAAACGATATCGATGAACGAACGATCAATCGTCGCCATTAGGCCTTCGGCGAGTGGTTTCTACAAGACATTCTATATAATATGTCAAAAATACTACTATGAGATAGTTTAAAAGGTCTCACAATATTTATTTTATTTTGTTTTATTAAATAAAAATTTTATGACAAATATTCATTTCTTTTAAGACCCGTTTAGACCGTACATAGCATGCTTTTCACTTTATTATTTTAATTTCATAAATTAGTGCAACAAACCATTTTCCTTTGAAGTGGTGTTGCACACAAAATTAAAAGATTTGAATAAAGTGAAAAGCGAACGAAAATTACTAAATAGAAAATTTTATGTACGAGGGTGGATAATAAATTAACTTATTCAAAAATAAGAAATAAATTATGAAGGATTGATAGATTTCTTATATTGATTATTACTTAATACCAGTTTTTATTTTATTTTGTCAACACACTTTAATACGGACATACATGCTTTTTCTCATGCGTCCAATCAAGGAATTTGGGAATTTTTAAGAAAATTGGCATCGATTAGTGTATATTTTGCTCATACCATAGTTTTTTGTATATTTTAGTTTAAAGTTAGTTTTAGTTTAAAGTAAGTTTTCGAAATTTTGTTCGTATTTAATGAGTATATTTGAATTTTTTGTCCTCTAAAATAAATTATAGCGAAATCAATTTTTTTTTTTAATTTCTAACCAATTCAGTCATCAATAAAGTTTATTACCACTTAACACTTTTAGAAGTAACATATTTTTAATATCAATGAAACGGGCTTTGTTGGATATCAAATGCTATGACATTAATGATTAAATATGATTTGGGTCATGTGGCCGCCACGGCTGGGGCGTGCAAGGCACAATCTAGAACACCATTTTTTAAAAACTTTTCGCAGCATATATGGCCGTATTTAGCCAATAACTCTTCGAATGTTGATTTCCAGGTGTTCAATTATCTCTGGTTTATCAACGTAGCATTTACATAGCCCCAAAGTAAATAACCCAGCGGGGTTAAATCACACGATCTTGTGGCTTCGTCCTATTGGAACCACATGTCAGCAAGATTAATGTCAGCTAATTGAGGAACGTAAACATTTTCTGTGAGTGCAATAGTCTTTCGATGACAACTTGTGGATTATCTTCAATCTAAATGAGACAATTCTGATTATTTACATACCCCTTCAACCAAAAATTGGCTTCATCTGAGAACAAAATTTTGAATGGAAATTCTAACCATTATTTTGATAAAAAAATTCAACAATTTGCAAGCGTTGCTCCGGTGTAAGTCTCTCCAAAATGAAATGTCAAGCCAAACTAAGCAAAAAACAATTATCAGCTAGCTGTTAAATCGGTTGTCAAATTAAGCAGTGTTGCCAACTCAAAGTTATGAACTTAAAAAAAACACATGATTCTAGACATATCATAGTTACTGCTATTTTTTTGAGTTTGGGCAGCAACTAAATGCTTTCGAGCAATTATGAATTTTCTACAAATAGTTTACCAAGAAATTTGTTTTCTCAACTGGGTTAGTGAATACCTTAACTTGAGCAATAAGAAAATTTTAAGATTATTGAACACTAATATGGTCATTTTGTTTAATTTTTACCAAAGGTGTGTCTTTCATATGACTTTGATTACGCCCCGAGTCTCGTTAATATAAAAGTTATATATCAAATTTTAAGAAGATTGGATGACGTTTAGATATTTATGTAATATGTACGTATATATTATATTAATCGAATTTAAATCTTGTTTTGTTCGGTTGGTGACGACCTTGCTGTGGTAATGGATTACTCAAAATAATAATGGTTTTGTTGCTCGTTCCTTACCGTTTTGATGATTTGTTTATCATAGCAGTTCCACTTTCTGCTGTATCATTTACTACATTAAGAGTATTAGTGAAGTTTTTTAATTGTTGCGAATTCCAAAAACGTTGAAGAACGTCTTATTTTTATTTCTGATGAAATAGCAGAAATTTAGAAGTTTAGTAGAACTCCTTGTAGTCTTCTATTGTACGATTTTCCTCCTTTAGAAAATCCTGAATATAGTTTACCAAAGGAACACGTTGTTTTTAAAATAGTTTTCAACAGGATTTTCTTCATCTAGCATTGTCGTATAAATGGTCTTATCTAGTGAATTCCATATGTTTTGAAACCTTTTTATATGGAAATTTTTGAACCGTGCTACATTTATCAAGCACTCCTCGCAATATTAGTCATGGGTGTGATAGCGTTTCAATTCTAGCCCATGCACTTTGGTTCATCCCTGTATTAGATGCTATAGTATCCAATAGAAGAATGCAAAAAGTTTTTGCGACTATCTCTCCTCTACCTAGGAGGTGTTATTTAAAAATTGTTATTTCTTTAGTAGTTTTCGTTATAAAACTACAAAATATGTAATATAATTTATTTTCAGTGACTCTGTAGTAAGTAAGACCCTTTTCCACCGATACCAAATACACAGGATTAGCAAATAAAATATTTAAAAAAAAATTTTTCTTTTAAAATTTTATTTGATAATCGGTCCGTTTTATAAAAAATTATAGCACTTATGTAAATATTTTTTAAAGCACATATGCCACTTTCTTATTTACAAGAATTAAACAAAATAATAAAAAAAAAGCGGCAAAGGTAAACAAAATGCCACTTAAACAAGAAAAAAATAAAGCACCACCAATCAACTCATTTGGACAAAAAGGTGTTAAAAAGAGAAGAAATAGGAAAAATAAATTTTATCGAGAACATAAAATTTAAAGTGCAGTATTACCGCTCATACAGTATTGGATCAAATAATAGGAACACTTTATTTTTTTCCAATATGTCATAAAATTTAATAGTTTTTCGTTGGAAGAATAGTCCTCATATGTATATAGCGAAATTTGTTCACACCATGAAGTGCTCCAAAACGAAAGTAATTAATGCGATCCAGTGAAAGAAAACTGCAGAGAGTATGGAAAGGAAGCGTGGAACAACTGTCAGTTTTGATAAACTTTTAATTCGTACTTTAAAGATTAGTCTCTTCAAGTCATCAAAGAGCCTTAAAAATTAACTTATTGCCACTGTTTCAAGTTGCACAATAAGAAAAAAAAACTTATGGAAGCTAGACTTATGGGTAAGTCATCGAAATGTATCATTTCTCAGCAAACGAAAACAACACCGTAATAGTTAAAACAACAAGCTATGGTCTGACGAAGCGAAGATTAATTTGTTTGGATCAAATGCAAAATCGTATGTATGTACATATTTTAGTTACAATTCATACTTTACTTGAGTTCCATAAATAAAAATTTAAGAAACTGTTAAACTGTGGTCCTATTATTTGTTCCATCACTATAAATACTTCGTTCATGAAAAAATTCAGAGTGAAGTAAACAACTGCTGATCAGAGAAGCAGGCGGCGCACAGTGCGTTGTCACTAGAGTATCCACTCGATTAATCCTTGTTCGATTATTCGAAGAATTTTTTGGACATTATTTGATCGAATAATGAAAATAGCCAATTTCGAGTAAGAAATAACTCGAACAATGTGTGTCAAATAATCGAGCAACTTTTGTGTGTGAAATTTGGGTGTAAAATAGCAAATGTTTATGATTATTTAGTTTTACATGTTTGTATGCTATTATCTGTTAAAATTGTATTAAAAAATGAGACATGTATAAATAATATCACTTCTTTTTGTTTTCATTACACACTTTTCGAACATAATTTTGCTTGCTTTTTGATCAACCGTTACTGGTTTGTTAAATATTTTAGTTCAAGTTTTTAAAATCAACCTAAATTCCGCAAGGTTCCCCAATACCGACAACTTCTTAAAATATATTTCAAAAACAAAAGAGTTTACAATCACGTGCAATCGATTGTTTAATATTGAACCTGACCAAAATGTCCAGGAAAATAATCTTTAAGAAAAGAAAGATGGTGGATCTAACGAAATTTCTTACAGCATTTAAACTTTGTGTGGGTTAGGAAATATTTTTAAAACTATGTGTACAAAAGGCATATGTAGAAAGCTTTCATTTGGTGTGTGGCCTCACTATTGTTCAACGCCCATATAAAAATTTTTTTTATATGACTATATCTTTAAAACGGTAATAGTAAGAGTCCCTAAATTTGGTCCAAATAACTTTGTGGTCAATACAAATCATCAGTCAAAAATTTGGCCGAATTGGATAAGTGGGAGTAGCACCTCTTATACAAAGTAAATATTGTTTTTTGTATATCCTTGGTACGGTAATATTGGAAAGATTTATATTTGATCTAAATAATTCAGTAGCTAATACACATTACCAATCGAAATATGGGCGAAATTCAATAAGTGGGTGTGTCATTTCCCATAAAAAATTAATAATAATTTTTGTATATCTAGAGAACGATTAGAATGAAAGGTTTTGAATTTGGCCTAAATGGCTTCTTAGATATTACAAACCAGCAGTTAAAAAGTGGACGGAATCAGATAAGTGGGCATGCAACGATCCATATAAATTAAATAATAATTTTTGTATATCTTGGGAATGGTTAGGGTTAAAGTTTATAAAATTGGTTTAAATAACTTGGCAGTTAACACAAATCATTATATAAAAAAATAATGAATTTTGCATGTGTAGATCCACATCAGTCAAAAAGCAGGTACAACACAACGGCTCCCAGCAACGCGGGAGGGATTACTCTAATATAATATATTAATCCAGCAATAATAAAATTTATTATTCAAACTAAAAATTTGCATTATAATATCAAATTTTTGTCGGATTGCAATACATTTTTAATTTTTTTAAATCCACCAAATTGCATTCGTTAAAAACCTGTTATTTGGAATTTATTTATTTATATTAATAATTAACACAACTCTGTGCAACTGAAAACGTTTTTTATTAAAATATTTAATTATAAAAAGTATCTTAGGATAGGATGTTTTTATTTTTGTTTTTTGTGGGCATGTCCGTTGTTCTATTTTGTCAAAATTTTGCATATATATACCTATATTTAGCCACGAATTTTATTTATCTGCGACGACTACTTCTCCTTCCTTCCTTTTTTCCATGCGCTCTATGGTATCGAAAACTTTTTTTTTATTAAAATATTTAATTATAAAAAAGTATCTTAGGATAGGATATTTTTTGTTTTTGTTTTTTGAGGGCATGTCCGTTGTTCTATTTTGTCAATATTTTGCCTATATTTAGCCACGAATTTCGATGCACTGTGCGGTGGTTACAAATTACAGATGTCAAAAGAAAACAGGAAAATATTGAGTCATAAAAAACTGACACTAAACAAAAAAAATCTGAAATTGGAAGATTCATTAGACGTTTAAAAGGAAAACCAGTTATAGTTTTAATAGAGATAACCAAAAAGCGTTTCGTTTCTTTAAATTTTATTAAAACACAGTACATATCTCACAATATCGTCGAAATTCTTATTCGTTTGATGATTTATGTATGGAATATAACATCGTGCGAATGTCCGCTGCTCTTTTGTTAGGTGGCGGCATCCGAAATGTCCAATCTTTCAAGACTGTATAGTATAAATCAGTCTGAATCTGAACATTGGCATTGGTTATCTTGGCTTTGAGTGCCACTGTGGTTTACGTGGCTTGTGGTTTATTTGAATAGACTTGCAACTTAAAAACCCACAAAAGTCTAACGTGAGATGATTACGACCTTAAACCATTTCCACTGGCTTCATTAACACTTATCATTTGCACACCTTGTTGAACGCTATATCCGTCCATGATGATTGGCAAAACAAACTGAATAAATGACAGCCAATTCAATAGATATAGCTTCAAAAATATGGCCGCTATCAACTGTTAGAGTTCGCTAGTTCCTATTGAATGAAACGTTACTAAACTCTAATATGTTATTAGGTTTTTTTAAATTAAGTTTTGGCAAATCACCGTAAACAATATTACGCTCCACAAACTAATTCAAATTATGGAAATCTATTTTTAAAATTAATGTTTTGTTCGGCAAAACTTCACTGTAAAGTCAAAATAATTTTAACTCCTTTGCATCTACAAAAATTAACTATTTGGTGTGTATGAGGAAGTCAAAGGCGTGCTCGCTAAATACTTTGAAACAAAGTAGGTGCTGTCATCACAATAAATAGTGTATGTATCGAAGAATTTTTCTTTTTCAATTTATTAAAACGTCACTATGGAGATAATGTTATTTTATAAAACAGACCTTGGCCTCAAACTTCGTGCAATTTAACGTCTTTTGATTGATCTATCTGTTAACAAACCAAAAACTTGAACTCAAAATATGCGGTGTGTAACAGTTAGCTGTGGTTTTTATTTATCAGATATTAATTACTTTTTGCAACATAAATGCTCAGAAGCTTCCCTCCAAACAGGAAACAAAAATGCATTTCATTCATAAATCTTTTGTTATTTGTTTTCAAATTAAATTTTGAGTGCTCTTATAAAAACACCCTTTACATCTTTCAATGTGGAGTAAAAAATGGAGCACTATTCCGTATGTGTCAATATTTGCGCTTTCTAAGTGAAAATAAAATTGAAAAATACAAAGTATAAATATAAACAGTCAAAAAAATCACCCACAACAACATGCAGTAATTAATACAACAACATCCAAGGAATAAAAACAAAAATAACCAAAAAAATAATCAATTGAAAAGTGTGGCATATACCATATCAATACGAAAGTGATAGTGATAGTTACGATTGTGTTTATGACTGTAAATATATGCGTAACTGTTGCTGTGTCTGTGACTGTAAAAGGAAAAAAACTATTATTGATTGATTTCAGTCATATGTACTTGTATATTGTATGTCAATCTCTCTCTCTCTCTCTTACTATCTCTCTATACACATAAGCACTTACATAATAACATCAGTCATACAATCTTCATGTGGCACACAACATACGTTTGTTTTCATTTTTATGCATCTGTGCATTCGTGCACTTTCCTCACACTACACTCTTCCAATCTTTGGCACATACCCACGCACACATATAGTATATACATATATACATGCATTTATGATGTTCTACTGGTTACACAGGTGAATTAAACCATAAATAGAACAAAAACAACTGCAGTGCCACAAAACTCATCAACATCATTACCGTCAGTCGTCATTAATACATCATCATTATCACCATCATCATTCAATATTATTTTGAAGATTCTTTTTCCAAATTGTTCTTTCTACACCATCTCCTTTAATATTTTTGGATAAGCAAATCTTTCGGGCCGTAAATAGTATTATCATCAGTATTGGTCGAAAGCTGCTTAATAAATATTTTACTGGCCAAATATATTACTTTGTATTGAAAGTTTTCTAATAAGTAATCAATACTCAAAATCCAGAAAGTTGGCAGCAACTCTAGAAACTATGCCAGTATTTTTGAATTTTTAGCGTCCTAAGCAAGAGTAAATTATTTTAGTTCAAAAAAAAATAGTTCTGATTCTTCTTTTATAGAACATGTTTGCAGAATATTATACATCAGTATTACATTACATTTTTATTTGTTTTTTCGAATTTTGTACACACAAAGCATCATTTGCGGAAAGTTTTGTTTCACTTAATGTGCTTTATCGATTTCAAAGTGCTGGAACTACTTTCTGCTTTTCGGAATACAGACACCTCTTAGGATTGACAAAAAAAGGTCGAAGTTGAGCAAGTAGGAGGCATTACTCCATGAAAACTGTTGTCAAACACAAGAAGAAATAAGAAAGTCAAAATGTTTGTAAGCAGCAGGATTAATCCAAAAGCAATGTAATTGGGTACCATATGAATTGAAACCGAGAGAAGTCTTTAAAAGAAGCCATTTTGTATCGAATAACTAGTGGTGAGGAGAAATAGAACCACTCTGACAATTTAAAACTCAAAAAATCGTATGTGAAGGTAGGCTAACCGGACGAATTTATGCGCCAAGGTAATGCTCTGTAGTTGGTGGATCAGTAGAGTACCACGAGCTGCTGATATTGGGCGTAACAATCACATGTATATATATATTTTAAAGTTATACACCCAATACATCTTTTTATAACTCTATGCATACTTCTTGGAAACGGTGTATTTTGTTGCAATTTATTGCTATTGTTCTTAATGTTTATTTGGTGCAACAATACCGAAAGTAAAATCAATAGAATTTTCTAAAAAGCTTAAATCATGTGTAAAATTACAAGAGAAATGTAAGAACAGTAAAAATAACAACAAAAACAAAAATTAATTTTAATTATTTTTCTTTTATATTTTTGTTTTTATTTTCTCTCTTTAACAAATTCTTGAGGGTATTTATTTCTCGTTTTTTGTTTTTACTTATGCTGTTGCTGTTGCTGTTGCTGTTGCTGTTGTCTACGTTTATAACAAGTACGGCATAACAAGTACTACACAACACGGGTACATAATAAAGAATTCATTTGCATGATGAGTGGCTGCTGATTGATTGATTTGTTTCTTTCTTTATTTTGTTGTTTTTTTTTTTAAGAAGCCAAAGATTATTGCACTTTTTTGAGTCTGTTTTTTCTTTCTTTTCCTATTGAATTTAATTACAATTTGTTTTCTTTATCACCTACTTTTAACGTTAAATAAAATAAAATGAACAGAATTCATAATGAATGACATCAAAGAGAACAAAACTGCAATTTATACGTAAAGGCTCCAAGGCAGACAGTGAAAAACAAACACAGCATGAAGATAAGGTTTTGACACTTGTGTTACATTTTCGGATTCAAATTGTTCAACTGTCACAATATCGTCAAATGAATTTCGAGGTGTTATAGAGTCTTAACTCGTCAACTTGTTGCTGAAATGAATTATTTATTTCTTTATTCGCTTGTACTGTTTGTTTTTATCACAATTCATGGAAATTTCAGCGTATACAGTGGATGTCAGCAAAATATGTTTTTTAATTACTGTGCAGTAACAGACGAATAATGAACGATATTATGTAAAAAAGAAAAGTCATTTCAAAATAATGTTGCATAAGAAAGCTTGATGAGATAAACCTTTCGGCGAACTGTTACTTCTGAGATGAATAGATATTTCGATACCGAATCAAATGCAGCACTTTCACAAATAATAATCTTAATGCCCTAGATAACATTAAATTGAGGCAGGCATTAAAATCTAAAATCTGATAAAGCTGCTGTTATATATAAGTTTACGCTGAATACTTCAAAGCGGAAAACAAATTGTCATACCACATGCAGTAGAAAAAGTCTATGCATCTTGTCTTTATTGTCTTTAAAAAAAAAAACATTCAATCGAATAATACATATTAGATCCACTTAGAAAAAAAGTTTAAAAGACAAGCAATTTCTTTTCTTTTGAGAATACTGATGGCGATGAAGATGAATATAAGAAATCTGTGCTTAGACAAATTGAAAGACTGCATAACATGTTACAAAAACCTTATAAGAGGAATAATCAGGCTGAGTCTTACGTCAATGGAACTAATTTTTTTTCAGAAGATGAGGTACCAATGAGTAACCACTGTTGTGCTATCACATTTGTCTCTAACATCCTATCTCTATCGGAAGGAATATTTATGTTTCCACGGCAATTTCTTTCCCCTAGCAAAATTGTTATCGTGTATTCCCACGAAATAATTGTAATACTTATTATCAATAAAAAAAGTAAAATTTTGAAAATTTCATAAAATGGGGGTAAAACTTACAACCACCTCCACCACCTCCGTAGATATATATATAAATAGAAGTCCGAAAAGGTGTACTTACAGTTTTTTATACCAATATTTTTTTTATATGATCTCTTTTATTTCTATAACTACTCTTGGCTGTAAAGAAAATACGATTTAGTTTTTGTTATGTTTTAAATATATATACCATATATATATATATATATATATATATATATATATATATATATATAAAGCGGAAAAGATTACATAAGTGAGTGGTATATATATATATATATATATATATATATATATATATATATATATATATATATATATATATATATATATATATATATATACCACTCACTTATGTAATCTTTTCCGCTTTTGGCTGACGTGGATAGAGAGCGATGCTTTGACTGTTACCATTCTCCACACTTCCAAAATTACATATATTATTTAAACCAAATTTAGAAACTTACTATCAACGTTCTCAATATATTAATAGTTACTATGTATGGAAGATGCCACGCCCACTTATCCAACTCCGCCCACTTTAAAATTTATGATTTATCATTTATACCAAATACAGACACTTCCATTTAACCATTCTCAAGATATACAATACAAAAATAAATAATTACTCTGTGTGGGAGATACCATATTCCTTTATTTAATTCCGTTCATATTTGCTGCAGAATTTAGAATATGTGCACTGAATCGACGTACCAATTTTTATTCAAATATCTTCAATAGGAGCAGAGATAAAGGAATGACCGCTTACACTTTTTTCTCTTTTCTTTTTTCTTAAGCCTTCGCGTAGCAATTAAGAACAAAATTGTAGAAGGAAGTTTCCAATTTGGTCCAGTCGTTATCAAGTTTTAAGCATGCAAACAAATCACAATTCATTTTTATTTATACAGATAAAAGGAATTAAATAATAAATAAAAAATATATATTCCAAATAAATAAAAAATAAAGTTGAAAATAAAAAAGTAAGGATCATTTTGTATTTATTTAAATTTAATTTCGGATTCTAAAAAATTACAAAAAAAGGACAAAATCATAAAAGAAATTAAAATAATTCAACATAATGCATAAATAAAAGAAATAATCACTTAAATAATTGAAACAAGAATAATAACAAGGAAATACAAATCATTAATAAAACTTCATACATAATAAAATTAGAAAAATATATTTTTTTAAACTATCCTTTTTTGCAATATATCTTGTTGAACTTGCATTGATTTCACTCGTTCGGTAGTTAAAGATCAACTACTTTTGACAAACAGTTTCAAAATTTGTAATATTAAACCCACCACCAGCAAGAAAAGTATTTTCGTGTGAAAATTAAATGTCTCTCTCTGTGTGTGTGTGTGTGTGTGTGTGTGTATGTCAATGTTTAGAGTACTCACCATCGGTAACCGTGGCAGTCGGATGACTGGCTCCTTGTGTGGGCAGTAGTGTTGATGTTATTAAAATTGGTGGTGAAGATTGTATAGGTGAGAGGGGAGTCTCAAACGGACGTATTGTTTGCTTAGGATAACTATTACTATTCTCGGTCTCCTGTTCACTTTGTTCTGCTGAGGGATTTTCAGCAATAGGTGATTGAATAGGTTGCAATTGTTGTAGTTTTTGTTTCGTTTCTTGTTGCAAGGCATTGGTCAATATTTCATGATCCTTTTTGCTATTGATATTGTGTTGAACACGTTTATTTTTCAAATGATGTGGTGTATCACTAGAGGTAATAAATGGAACATTTAAGAAGAAACTATGTAGGATTTGTGAGAAAAAAGATATTATACCGTCTGTGCAATTTCGGTGGTCTATTACGGAAATCATCTTCCTCATCGCCCTGCACTTCAAAGCCAACACGTCTTTCCGATTGGTCCTAAAAAAATTTGATATTTTAACAAATTAGACCTTTGAATATAAAATGTTTATTATTGCACTTAACATACATAATCATCATCTTCTTCATCGTCATGCTTATCATCATCTTCGTTAGCATTAAACTTCGAGGCAGCCGTTATAACGTTGAAATTCTCTGGTTTAATATTAACATGTGGTGGCGGCGGATGAGATGATGCCTGTTCACCACCACCACAACCCGTGGGTTGTGTCTTTGCTAACAGCGTCTGTGGTTGAGTTGGTTGGTGTGTTTGTACATTGGGTTGATGTACTTGCTGGTCAACTTCAAAAGCGGTTTTTGAAGCAACTAAGCTTTCCACTGGTGTGGAATTTAAATCTTGTCCCACTAACAAGGGATGTTTCTGCAATCGAAATGTACCAAAAGTATTTTAAGTGTTATACAAATTTTTTGTTGATTTGTGCAATGTAAAAATTATAACAGTTTTAAATTGATTAAAATTTAATATGCCACAGAAGCGAGATTGTGAGGCCTGTTTGAATACCTTGTAAAATTTCATTTTGTGAATTTGGTAACACAATACTTTTTTAATCGACCATATTTTCTTCATTACAGCAGTTTACGGAAATCTCTATATATTTTCTCTTTACGACAATAATTTTCAAGTGTTATGTTGTGTTGTCAGTCAGTGCCATGCAGGCGAATTTTAAACTAGTTACGCTTTGAGACAGTCATATTACTAGTTATAACGAGACTGTAGCAAAAGTGATAGATTCGCATTCATTGTCAAAAAAGGGCAAAAATAAGCAAGATTATAAAATATCGCCTGCACTGCTTTGTAAGCAGCTATTCCAACTTAGTTATTTTGAAAATTTGGAGTACTTTCAATAATACAAGTGACAACGTTATGTTGACATGGCCATGTTTATTAGCCATCAAAATTAAACGATCAAAGTGAATTTGTAAACATGAAAAAAGTTGTTCATCAACTAATATTGCAGCCGATTATGATTTTATCCTGAGGGAGTACGCTCCTTAAATAATTAAAATATTGGGTGGCAGAGTTTAAGCGAAGCCGTACGTACGAGCTGCCAAGAGAAATACTGTAGTAGTTGACCAATTAAGGTGTCCACGCCAGAAACGGTAAAAAAAAACACAAAATGGTATTATATGATCGTCGCGTGAAGGTGCATGAACCAACTGAGCATTTCAAAAAGTGATATAACATTGCATATTGAAAAAAATTTGGAGATTAGCAAGCTGTGCGCAAAATGGATGCCGCGTTTGCCCGCAAAATAATAAAACCAGAGTTCTGAAAATTTTTCAATAGTACCTGGCTCTCAATAGTACTGTGTCTCTTTCGCCACAGTCAAGCCGAGAGACTCGGGTACACCACTTCACGCTTGGGAAATCAAAAAATAGTCAAATCAGATGATTGAATGAGGAGAATAGCGTCTAAAGAAGGCGAAAATAGTTCCATCTACAAACAAGGTCGTGGCGTCTGTTTTTGAGAGGCGCATTTATAATTTGTATTGATTATCTTCAAAAAGCAAAAACAATCAATGGCGAGTATTAACTAACGACTAACTTACAATATTGCAGCGTTTAAATCATAAAATTAAGGCAAAGTCACAAAAAGTCAAGTATCAACACAATTCACACATTTTATCAACACGGTTCACACATTCACTATTGCGATAACTAAAATTAATGAATTTAAGTTCGAATTGCTTAGTCACGCATCATATTCACCAAAATTAGTTCCCTCGGTTTATTTTTTTTTTTCGTTACTCCTCTAGGGAGCATATTGGCTTTCCGCAAAGCATCTATTGCATTGTTTCAGTTTTTTTAATCAATTTGATATTTCAAGCTAAGTAGATGATTAATCCGCTGTAGCTTCCTCCATGTGATTTTTTTTGTGTAGTGATGAAGATCCTTGCTAATTGGTGGTGATTTTTTTTTATGTTTGTCGTCATCGCCAGAGGTATGCGAGAAGGGTCAGCGGGGCTTTTTTCTTAATTTTTTCGGATGGAGTTGTCTGGAGGGAAAAAGTTGAAACCACAATTAGATTTTTTCTTCGTCATGTCCTCTGCTGGGGCTCGAACCTGAGTCGTTTGTGTTGTTATGCGTGCGCTCTAACCACTACACCACGCCACCAATTTTTTAAAATTCCATTTTCTCAAGTTCGGTGATTTTTATAGTCTGTACACACACACATATATATATATATATATATATATATATATATATATATATATGAGTGGATGAGTGGGCATTTCTCCAAAATATGGAAGGGTACACATATACCACTATATGCATATATAGTACTATATATGTATGTGACTTTATAGTATATATATATATATACCACCAATTTTTTAAAATTCCATTTTCTCAAGTTCGGTGATTTTTATAGTCTGTACACATATATGTATATATATATATATATATATGTATATATGTATATATGTATATATATATATATATATATATATATATATATATATATATATATATATATATATATATATATATATATATATATATATATATATATATATATATATATATATATATGTGTGTGTGTACAGACTATAAAAATCACCGAACTTGAGAAAATGGAATTTTAAAAAATTGGTGGTATATATATATATATATACTATAAAGTCACATACATATATAGTACTATATATGCATATAGTGGTATATGTGTACCCTTCCATATTTTGGAGAAATGCCCACTCATCCTTCCAAAAATTTTCATATTTTTCAAAAAGGCGATTTTTTAAAATTCTATTTTCTCAAATCCGGTGATTTTTGCAGACATCGCACTATATGGACACTGTTGTAGACCCCTTGGACAACCATATTTATATAGTGATATATGGGTGCACCTTCATATTTTCCCGCAATATTCACTTATCCTCTGATGATATTTTACATTTTGTATGTAATCACTGTTCATCTCTTATCAGTACTCTGTTAACTCAAACTTTGAGCATGTTAAAAAAAGTATGGTTGGTGTCTTGGCTTTTCAAATTCGAACTTATCTTCACACACATTATTTTTTTAACTAGTGATGAACTTTAGCTTTTATGAGTAGATAGCGATGCCCCTGGGAAGTAAGGACCTGTAAGGAAGGGTAGGTTTGCAACGCTATACAAACTAAAGTTAATAAGTAAATATTGAAACTAGCACTACTTATGCCCAAATTTAAAATCTTTTGTTAATTATTAGTAAACTAACAAAATAACAATTGTTAAACTAATACTTCATATTCACATTTTTTAGTTAAATTAATAAACTTAATGTGTAAAAAACGGCAATTGACATATTTATTTCTTTTGTTTTGAATTAATTTATTAATTGTTTTAACCCTTTGTTTAATTGTTTTTAACAAATATTTTTGATTGAACGATTTAATTATTTGTTTTACTTTCACAATCTATGGGCTAATAGTAATTATAAAAAACAATATTTGCCTTTTAAGTACCATCATCCTGCTTGGCAAATAAGGATTTAAATCCGATTTTTATTTAAACTATTGTATAAAGAAAAATACAATAGATCTCAAAAATATATTATTATTAGTCTTAATCGTGATAGATTTGAAAGCAATCACGATATGTCGTGGAGCAAAGAAACACATACAATTAAACGCAAAAAACACTTGTGCGAATACTTCTATTATGCACATATTACTCGAAAAGTCAAAGAACAAACGTACAAAATATAAGCCATACGATTGTACAAATAATACACTTTTTTTGATCTATCAGATCAGCTTCTCCCATTTTTTTCATTAAGTTCACATAACTGCTAGACAATAGCCTCACCTAGACCGTGCTTAACGAATGCTTTTTTTCTGTATAAATATCAGTATAATACAAAAATGTACCGAGTTTCTGACTCACATAAAAACCAACGTTTGAATCCAAAATTATATTTCGGAGTTTCTAATTGTAGAGGTATTCAGGAATGTTAAATTACGTCTAAACCCATAGGCATACAAAATTTCCAAATATAATTTGATTAATTGTAGGCAGCTTGGCGTTTACGCAAACTTGTTTGTGGCTCATATTTTTTGATAGAAAATAGCTGAATCCAAAACATAGTTGACTTTCATTCCCTTGCGTCCTATGTTTACGTAAAGACCATTGTTTGGAAAAATTCGGGCCTCGTAGGAAAGAAGTGGAGATAGATAGGAACTTGTACTAAACTACATTATTGTTGCTCCCATCGTATTCCAAACACTAGCTTTTGACATATTTGTGCTATCTATTACCTGCATACTCTTAAAGCTTTTAGAAATATGACGACATTTCAACTTGGACCATTTTCTAGGTTTTGTTGACGACGACCGTTAACAATAATCCAGATGTTGTCAACATCGGTGTCACATTTAATACTGTAATCAATATTTGAAATTTCTTCAGTCATTAAAAAAAATTTTTTTTTCATAAAAATTAAAAAAAAATTAATTAAATATACAATTTAATTTCCTGGCATTACCAGCTGTTGTCTAACTAATTGTTAACCAATGACATTCGGGGGTTTAATCAATGATTAACAAAATGCTGTGGATATATTTTTTAGCTAAACTATTGTTATTGGCTAACTAATGAGTGTGAATTTGGGCATTAAGGTTATAATCCTAAAATATTCGATTAAATGTGTGTGACCGGAATATGCAAATTGACTACTAATGGTGTAAAAAACGGCAAAAAAAAGTTTAAATGACCGGCCGATATCAAAATGTTTAATGCACAGGACGTAGATCTGATTCTTAGAAATTTAATTTTAAATTCTCACATAGAATGATTATACGTTTTATCATATAATAACTATTTTTAATAAAAAAAATTATAAATTTTTTACCTCTTCAGTTAACGTATCCAAATTAGCAGATACGCCTGGTCCATCATCAGTACGATTTTTGGCCAATAATTTTTTAGCCTTATCTCTTAGTTCCTTGGGATGTGGGGTATTCTGGCGCATAAATGGTGTATCCTTCTCTTGTGTAGGTATATCGGCATTAAATTTAACGGAATGTGTTCTTGAAGCTTCACGTTCTTCCCAACCTTCAGAGTCTGGTTCATGTTCACGTGCTAATTGTGAAAATTTGTGAATAGATAACAAAAACAAATATACAATGTTAGTCTTCCTAAGTTTAAGTTAACAAGTTACAAGATCAGAAATTTCAAAAATTTGTAGATGAAATATATTACAATGCACAGATAAATAAAAATTCTTTTTAATACCATGTTAATCATGCAAGAATTAAAGAAAAAAAACATGTTAAATAAAATATTTATTTAATAGTATTATATATATTTATAAGTATAATAAAATAATTTTTTTATTAATAATGAAAACACTTCGAGCTATGTGTTAACGTCCATTTGAAATAATAATATAGTATTCATTCAACAAACTAAAAAATAAATACGATGAACTAATTTAAAATTAAACAAAAAATTTTAAACTTTTTATGATAGAGTTCTACTAATAAAAAGTTTTTAAAAATAAGTTTGTCTTTTTGAAGAGGGCTTTTTGAGATGATATAACTGAATGACAGAACAATTAGAATGGGTGATTTGGAACACAGCGCAAAAAAATAACATTTTCGTACCATTTTTATATTAAAAAATAAAAATAATTACTAATTTCAAACGAAATGTTAATATTTCACATTCATCAGAATGTAAGAAAATAAACTTTTAAAGTATCTAAGCTTTTGATAACCCTCTGGCCTTTTTATAAGGAAAAATAGATCTCAAAACAATTGCCTTAAAAAGTCTCAGCTAAGTTTATTAGGTCCCAGTCAGAAAGTCACCGATTAGATGATAAAAGTTTACTTGTACACGAGAAAGATAGGGATATTTATGTACTTGATAGTCATTTTGGTCTCTAGTTCTTAGCTTAAAACCTGAAACTATCTGTAGACTATTTTATGCAGGAAAAACTATTTCTTGTAAACGCAAATGCAAGCTAAAGAAATAAAATAAAAATTGCTGCTAGAATGCGTCCCACACCTTTCGAAAATTCGGCCGGCGACGATTTACTGATTGATTGTGTTAAATTTGAAATTTTAACATCAATGTAAAGTCTGCCCTACTCTATGGTTGCGAAGCATGGAAATTAATGAAACACACATCACAACCACACAAAAAATGAACTGAACTTGTGCTGGATTGTACGCACTCGTATAAGACCATTGAATAACATCACATGAAATGACATAAAATAAAATTAACAAGTCAATCAAAGAAGAGAACACCCAGCTAGGGATGTATCGATGTATAGAAAACATTAATGTATCCTCGTGACAATAACACAAACAAAGGGAGTTACATATTTATAACAACGCCATTGAATGTCATCTTAATAAAAAACGTTAAAATTTAGCGACATGGTCTTCAATGAGCCGACTACATTCTGAAATTTTGCGACATTATCTTTTATGAGTCAACTAAATGCCTAACGATACGGAATTTTGTATGCGACACCGTTAACGAATAAAGCACTAATAATTCCCCATGATATTGAATGTTAGGACTCACTAATACACGGACGCCTGCGAGATAAAATCAGCCTTTGTTATCTATGAAAATTTTGACAATTATTTAAAAAGCCATTTATGACACTAAAGAAAATTTATCGTTTGTCAACGATAATTTACCATTGCCAACATTTGTTACGATAATTCACAATGACGTTTGCCAACATGTAGTTGTTATTTACGGCGTTTAAATTTTTCGCCGTTGCACTACTTCTGTTTTTGAACAAAAAACCATCAATGTTTGAAAACATCGATATTTTTATGAACGAAGCTGCTGAAAAGTTAAATTGAAGCTGCAATAGCGACAATAAGCCAATCTTAAGAAGAAGTAAAGATGATAGTACAATTAGGATTAAGCAATTTTTTGAACCCTATGCTCCTTATAGGATCGATGCAAGAAAATTTTCATCATATAAACTGAGACCAAGGTGTTAAACTAAAAGAAATATTTTTATAGAAATTCCAGCTGAACTATAAAAAAAAATCTTCTTGGAAGAGGTTATGTCAATAAACAAAATTAGCTTAATTATAGTAAACACTGTTCGCCAGTGTTCATTTGGAGGTATTAAAAAATAATTTAATTTTTTCTTTTTTTAATGGTAGAACACACAATATTACTTTCAATATCCGACCGATGTTTGTCGCTAGAGCTCTAGCAGTCGATATATGGAGCTTTAGTTTTAATAAGACGGCATATTATAAAAGTATTGCAAAATAGGAAGCTGCGAATAAAAAATTTGTCGACTGAGCTGTCTTCTAATTATAAGTTATTCTTCACTACACACATGTTCAGATAAGTACTCAAACACTGCTAGAGAAGCCGAGGTAGTTATCCAAATGTTACATAATGACATTAAAGCAACTTTATGGTTAAAGTTAGAATTTATCTTCATATCTCACGCCGACATTAACTTCCGTATATAACTCTTTAATATCTATATTTTAATATTTAATATTTTGTGCGAAATGCGAAAATTGTGTTTGCATACATTTTAAGGCAGAAAAATACACTTTTATTTTTAATTTAAAACAGTGGCGAAGAAAGTACAAATGAGCAACATATCAGACAGCAACAGTGACATGGCATGTGTATAGAAAAAAAAGTTGTTACAATAAAATTATACTTCACAGTTAAGTCAGATATGTGAAGTTAAGTCAGATATGCTGAGTATAATTATGAATTTTTTTTCGTTAAATCCCTGATATTTACATTGCCTATCCAAATTAGGCCTAATACTAATCCCATTTTAACCAATTTCGGTGAAATAGTGAAGAAAATTTGTAGATAACCTATCCAAGATTTTAAAGATTTTTCATTACATTGGCGTTTGGATCAATATTGTATAAGGTGTATAACTTATTTTGGCTATGCTTCAAGCAGATAGTAGATTTTCAAAATGGTTTACGAACTTTGGGCCAATTTTTCAAATGAATGATTTTATGGAAGATACGCGAAATTAAAATTGCATTCGCAATTCTTTGTTAAGATGCTTCACTCAATAGCAAAAATCCAACATACATACTCGTAAGTACAGTAATTAGGATGGTGTCAAAGTTTCATTTTATTGCAACTATTTGTGAGATTTTTTGATTTATAATTTTAATCACAGTTGCATGCTAATTACCATATATGAGTACGCTATTTAAGTTTTCAAGGCAGTGTGAACTGAGAAAATTTACTATGCAATAAACAAAACAAAATAAAAAAGTATTATTAAAAATCTAGTATATTTAACAAATATGCCGAATTAAAATAGTTTTCAATACTTTTTAAAGTAATGTTTCCAATTAAATATTAACTAAAAATAATTAAACATATAAACTGCACTGTAATATATGAAAACATACTTTATGTTCTGTATATAATCTTTAAAGCTATTCTTAATGCGTATTTATAGATTTAAAAACACTATCTCTTTACAAGCAGCCACGACTTTATCAAATACGATAGCAGACAAATACTTTATAATCTTTATTAGAAAGGGATAATCTTACAGCGACAAAATATTGTGTTTTCATAATTTCGAAAAGGAAATCTCAATTATTGGAAATTATAATAGAAATTGAAAATTATTTATTTTAAAATGCATTTCAATAGAATCTTTATTAATAGAATAAATTGGAATGATGAAACAGAAGATAGAAAATAAAAGCATATATGAAAATACTTCCGCAGTACGTGAAGCAGGAAATGAAGGAGCCTTTTGAGTAGCATGTGTGTGAGACTGGCTTATTATATTTAAGTTTACTCATTTCATTTTTTTTTAAGTGAAATAAAGTGGCAAAGATATGGGAATATGTAGAAAATAAATTATTATAATTGTATTACACTAAGAAACATGTAGAAATATAAGATTATACGATGGCAGTTTGATAATTACATGATTTTTTTGTATTTTCCGTGGAGTAACTTTCAAAACAACACCGATTCCTGTGCGAAACGAAAATGGAAAAACGCAAATTTCATGTGGTGATTGAACATTATTTTTTAAGTAAGAACACCATCACCCAAATCATACAATGGCTTTATACTTATTGTGAGAACTCTCAACAATCAAATTTAATGTTAAAAAATGGTTTGCTGAAATCCGTTCCAACGATGTGCACGCAGTGTTGTTTTATGCCCAACGGAATAAAATCTTTAAAATTTTATATTTTGGAAAATCGTGTTACTGGATATTTTCATGGCCCTGGCTATGAAAAAATACTGGGAGATTGCTAACAGCTTTTTATTGTGAAATATAGTATGCAGTTTGATAACTTTGGCAAAAAAATGCAAAAATTTAATACAAAATTTGTACTCAACACTATCAAATGATCTTTTATAAGATTTCCTTGAACGAATTAATGGCTTTATGTAGATCTGTCATCATATGTAAGCCCCACCTTCCCTGATAACGCTCTTCGATTGATGAAATCTTACACCCTGCTCTTCGCTAAACTCACCCAAATTTTATGGAAATCGGTCTAAATGCGAGTGCAGGAAATTGAGTTTTACGCTCATGTTGCGCCCTAGCTTATGTAAGTTTGATAGCATGTACTTAACAAATTCGATATGGTCGTAAGATTTTATTTTGCCTATGAAATTACTTATAATCAAAACAAATGAATTCCAAGCTCTGGATTCGACTTCAGTCATTGTTTTGACAAAATTAGGATCTATCAAGAGCCTGCCTAATATGTGGCTCATCAAAAATACCTATGGGTTGTCCTGATTACGCAATTTTATTTTAAAGTATTGATATAACGCAGTTTTCACAAAGTTCGGTATAGGTTTTTGATATTTTTTAAATATATACTGCGCGTCATCAGGATAGAGTCCTCCTTTTACTGACGGTTAATGTTAAGTATTATCTGAACCAGTTAAGTTATGGTCTTAAAATTTATACGTAGTAGACAATTCAATTCAATTCCCCTTAAAAAAAAAAAACAACAATGACTACTGTACCATTTAAGACGGGATTTTAAATAATTTTTTTAGAAAAATTATACTAAAATCGTATTGAAAAAGTTAGTCATCAGGATAGCGCCATCAGCTATAAATTCAATTTAATTAGTATTTGAAGCAACTTTATATCATTTTAATTCTTAATTACTATATTTTAAAAACTGTATTAAGGATAATTAATAATGTGTGGGCCTCTTTGTTTGAAACAACCTCGGAAATTCGATTGAAAATTTAATTGTAAAGTTTTTCAATATAATTCAACGAAATGGTGGACCAAGGGTGTATGACTAATTCAATTTTTGTGCTGTATTGTCTTCCGGACTCGTACATTTTCCTAACAACCCATCCTCACACGTTTTTGATTATATTTAGGCCGGACAAACAAATCTAAAATATTTCAGTCCATACAGTCCAATCCGTTAAATAGTGGATTCAGAGCCAATAAGCTGACGTCCTTGAATGACAACTTTATTTGCCTGCCTAAATATAACACTGGTCTACAGAATATAATGATTTTGATGCGCTGAATTCAAATCCGTTTTCAGTTTTTCAGGCGTGAGAAATTTTTCGCCCAAAATATGGTAGTTATATCAATATTCATCATAACTTGGACACGACTTGACCACCAACTGAATAAATTAATTAGTTGAAAAAAAAAATTGTTCAGAATGAAAATTTTACATGTTAAGCATTTAAACTAAAGCTTAAAATGTTTGGAATAAAATAAGCTATAAAAAATGAAAATCGATTGGCTAGTGCTGATTTTATTCGAAATTAAGTGCAGGTACCTAACTTTGACCAAAATTAGCGAACAAATTTGTTCTTGCAAAATTAATGGAAATTTTATTTTTCTTTTATGCCCAAAAAGTTTTAAAAAATTTCTAGAATATAAATTTTACATTTTAAACAATAAAATGAAAGTCAGATATGTTGAAAGTAGGTGCCTAACTTTGAAAAAAGTAAATGGTTCATTTTTTTGGCTATGGTAGGTAAAAAATATTTAAAGAATAAGATTTTTTTTATTATTGTGTTAAAAAATCCAGTACAAAATGCACTTCTAAGAAAGAGAACACAACTTTTTTATCATTCAAAACTTGTTCGCCGAATCGAAAAAGTAAATCTTATCCGACATTTGATTCAAACCAAAAGTTAACATTGAAAAGTACTCACAGGACTATTTCCGTTTTATATTTTTTTATTTTGATAAGTGTTTTAAAAAATTAAATTAAATAAATTAAATTTATACATATAGTTCATTAATAATGGGTTTTTGTTTTAGATTCAAGTATGTCAAGAGCTTGGATTTGCAAAAATTTTCCAAATTATTTTGCTACATCTGTGGGGATTTAACTTTAAAATCACAACGTCTTACAATAACTTCCCAAATTAAGAATGCTTATAAACATTACTTTTGATTTCCTATCGATGAATGAAACAAAAATTGATCCCAAAAAAACGTTGTAATACTTGTATAAAAGTTTTAAGAGGTTGGCCTGACGATAATAGTAAGATCATGCCATTTATTAAACTAATGATATGAAATGAACGACAAAATCACGAACATGATTGTTATTTCTGCATGACCGTGGACTTACGAGAAAATACAAGCACAAAATCGTGTATCCGAACATTTTATCTGCCCGACGACCAGATCTTCGAAACAATAATGTTACTTTACATTTTGTCAAAGTTAGTTACCTGCCTTTATAGATCGCCGGTACTTGCATTAAAATCGGCCAGGTCGTGTCCAAATTATGATGAAATATATTGACATAACTACCATATTTTGGGCGAAGTTTGCTGCGCCCATAAAAAAAAAAATTGTGTTCAATGGAAAAAAACTGAAACCGGATTTGAATTCAGCGCATCAAAATCATTATATTTCATTTTTTATTTAAAGGCTTTTTTGCTGTAGACCAGTGTAATTAAAAACTACTACTACTACTTAAATTCTAAATATAAATATTGTATATAAACTATTGTATGTGGTGGCTTGTCGATTAATAATGGTTTATTTTCAAAAATATATTAAAAAACATAAACTCTGACTCATATTTGCACTCATATATCTATACCGGTTACAAAACTCATCTAATAAAATCAATAATTTTATGCTTAAATACCAAATAAATACTATAAGTATTAACGAACTCAACCCTTTTTTGCTTTCGCTCTTGTATACTTCAACCGACAATTTCTGTATGTATGAATATATGGGATATGATTAATAAACTGAGTTGTATTTTTTATTTTTACTTTAATTTTTTTTATTTATTTATTTTTTTTTTTTTTTATATGATGTGAATAAATTCCAGTTTTTCAAAAGCTATTTTTTGTTTGTTTTTTATTGCCTAAATTAAACTTTTTAAAACATTAACAAAGAAATTAAACAAAAACTATTCCAAAAAATTCACCCACTTTAGGGGAAATTAAATAAATATTAGAATCTTTTATATGTACTACAATATATGATAAATTCTCCCCCTCTTTTTAAAACTAGTCTCAATACAAAAAATTATGAGAACAAATTTGTTCACAGTTAAAAAATTGTATTTTCTACTTGCCGATGTTTGTTGTGGTGCACTGTAATATTAACTGTTTGCTCTATACAGTGTTACGAGGTCATTTAATATTCATCTTCCATTCCTTTTACCGCCGTTTTATTTATTTTCTTAATATGAAAATTATCCAATTTATAAATAAAAAAATTTAATAAATGTTTAAATGTCTATAACGTCTTTATAAATTATTTTTATTTTTTTAATATGATGTGGTTTTTGCTATTGCTTAAATATGTGAGTAAGTATATGAATATAAAAATTGCTCATTTAGCCAGTCTGTCATGTCGAGACGTACTTTTTTTAATACAATTTTTAATTAAATTTGCATAAATTTCCATATAGGCGAGAGTGTATTATGATATTATATTATACTAGCTAAAGCCCGGTATGCTTCGTTACCCCTAAGTTCATTAATATCTTAACTATCCAGTCCAAACATTTAATGTAACCTATAGTTCCTTCAAGGAAAGAACATTTTAAGATAATCTGTTTAGCAATCAATACCCACTTACCAAATCTTTCCTTTTTTGACTGATATGCATATTTAGTATTAGAGGGAGGTACCATTCCATTATTGACTGATGATATGTATTGTCCACAAAATTATTTACACCAAATTTTGAAATTTCTCTTACCCTCTTACTTTGAAATTTGCTTACTGTTAGCAATTTGAAGATATAGATAAATATTTATTTACTTTGTGTGGGCGTGGCACTGATCAGTTGGAATTCTTAAAATTTCTAGATATACATAGAGGCTGTAAATACTTCATTAAAACCGATTCAGCCGTTTAACTGTCTATCGAATTCAAACAAACATACAAATATAAATAAAAAAAAATAAAATCTTATATATACAATATATATATACAATATATATATACAATATATATATATACAATATATATATATATATATATATATATATATATATATACATATACATATAGTAGATACATACATACATATAGCAAATATCATATATGCATGGCATTTTACCTACATTTGAACAGTTATATAGTTTTATAAAATGCTCTATGTTCATATAATTCAACAAACTTGAACTTGAAAAAAATGGTCTAAATTTTGAAGACAGTCAAATGCTTTTTTAAGTTGATAAGGTCAAATTGTTAAAAAAAAACCTAACCTAACCTGACTTTATAATGCTTAACAACACAAAGTACTTTCGGTCAAATAGTTGTTATTGAAAGCTAAACATCATATACATATATATTATTTCTAAAAGGTATTTTTTATCTGTTCAAGTATCTTCCGTATTACTGCATCAAAATTTATGATTGATGATGCATTTTAAAGATAAATTTCTACTCTAATGAAGAAAAATAGTGAGAAGTATTAAAGTTAATGTTTTCGTTAAAAAATACAATTTAGTCTTAAGGTTCATAGATTTCTGTATTTTAGTTGAACATAATATATTTCGTTGTTGCAAAAACCGTTCTTGGTAATATTGATGTCTGCTATGCAGTGTTTGTTTTGTCAAGTGTAATAATACAGATCCGTTGAATATATAGTGCAATAGGTTTCGAGACTACAAGCACCTAAACGACAAATATATAACGTGTCATTTATACTAAAACAAGTAATTGTTTTTAAACGTCTTTTTCTGTCATTACTATCATCATAACACATAGTATTTCTAAAAGGTGTTTTTTTTTGTTGGTTGAAAATACGTTTCCTGCTAATGCATGTTGTCGGCTATGCAGTGTTTTTCTAAGTGTATTAATTTAGGGCTGAACATATAAGGTCAAGTGATGCCAAACTTTACCACTTAAAGAGCTTAGATGAAGATAAACACATATGTAAATAACAAATAAATAAACATCGTATAATTTAGATTAAAATAGGTATTGCTTTTAAGCTTCGTTTTCTATCACAACCATCCTCATCAACATACATATTAGTTTTGAATGATGTTTTTTGTGTCGGTTGCAATACTTCCTTCCATACAGCATGTTGTCGGCAATGCAGTGTTTGTGTTATCAAGTGTATATAAATACAGTGTTGTTTAATTAATTAGTGTTAGTTCTACGAAGATTTTAACGAGTACATGCGCTTAAAGGTATTTTTGCTTCAGTTGTTTTGTTTCGGTTGAAAACGTGCAATATGGTCCTAGTCAGAGCAACACTGCTGCACTGTGGTTTCATCCTCCTCCGCACAGAGCCGGCACTCCGTCTCTTCCAGGAGACTCAACCTGTTGAGATGATATCTTAAGTAGTAGTGTCCCACTATCCTACTAATGTTAGGTCTATACAGAAGAGAGGCCCCACTTACCGTTTGTCCTGACGCAGTCCTCGCGCACCACCCAATACGCGACCCTGTGAGAATGTTCCCATCAGTCCTCCCTCGACCTGACTTCTGCCCAGTTAATCCTGCAAACGGGCTCTGGGCTGATAAAGACCGCTGCGAACCTTGCCCACGTTAGTCTGTCATCAGTTTTATTGACAGCGACTCCGGAGTGACCCGGGACCCAGCAGAGCACGACCATGTTCTCAGCACCGAATTGTTGAAGATAGTCAAAGCTCTCATCTACTAACCGCAATTTCATCAAAAACATCCAATACATACATTTATCATTAACTTTATTTCAGCCAATTCTCACTTATTTGTAATTATTTTACAAATATATATATATATATATATATATATATATATATATATATATATATATATAAAACCGGCTATATCTCTCTTATTATCCGTTGTATTGCTCACTTATCCGATTCCGCCCCCATTTTAACTAGTGGTTTGTACTATCTAAGAAGTAATTTAAACCAAACTTAGAACCTTCCATTCTAATCGTTCTCAAGTCAATATTTAATATGTATTGGAAATATTAGAGACTCTTACTATTACCCTTCTAAAGATAAAGACCAATACCAATTTTATATGCCCAGTTGAACAATAGTGAAACCACACACCAAATAAAATCTTTCTGCATATGCTTTTTATATACACAGTTTTAAAAATATTGTCTAACTCACACATATTTTAAATGCTGTAACAAATTTCGTTTTCAAGTAAAACTTATGCAATACAAGGGGGTTCACTCTAACGTTAATAACTCAGGAACCATTGGACCTACAAAAACCGCATAGACATAAAAGCCTTGGTATTTTCTTCACTTTTCGTTTAAGGGTTTACAAAATAAAATCGGTTGGTGCATTTCCGAGAACATCAATTACAACGCATTTTATAGTCCTCTTTTATTTATATATATAGACATTCAAATATCAACCAAGCACAACCCTACGTACATATAGTATTGGACAAAACATATGCACGAGCTTACACTTACTATCCTATATCTTCATTCGAATTTTAACTTCATTTATTAATTTCTAACTATAATATCCTCCTTTTAGTAAGAAAAGACAAAAATAAAGAAAAACAAATTTGTAACAGTTAAAATATATGTTAAAGGTACAAAATCGCCATTTTGCATCTATAATGACGCTAAGATTTAGCGGAAACAGATGTACCAACTGAACAAAAAAAAAAAAAAAAAAAAAAAAAAAAAATGGAACGATCGGTCCGCCATCAGGAGGTTATTCCGGAAACTTTTTGGTCAAGGTAGTATTTCATCTTTGCTTGGTTATGATTAAGGCGTCTGCTAATTTACCTCCTATTTGCAACTGAATGGCAGCCGTTTGGAAAAATAGACGTATTTAGCCAAGAAACTTTGCTTGGCTAAATTTCATTAACAATGAACTATCTAAAGTAATATAGTAGTAATTGCTTTAAAGCTTATTTAGTATGTGACTTTCTGAACATTTTTCGTATTAAATTAGACTTGAAAGCATTTTGTATTATTTGTTGAAATTAAAAATTAAATAAAAATACAATAGTATATCATATATATATATATATATATATATATATATATATATATATATATATATATATATATATATATATATATATATATATAAGTAAATAAGTAAATACCACGTCTAAATACTCATATATGTATATATTTATTTCAAATAATTTTTTCTGATGATGGTGACGGCCTTGCCTTCTATACCACACATCCATCTATCCACATCATCTCTTTGCTTGACATTCAACAAGTGGTTGTTAGAAACGCAGGCACACAGACAGTGTGGTAGGCAGCTGCAAATCATAACACATCATATTGTGTGGCAGATATTATTGTACACGTGTATCATGAGATGGAGAAAATCTATAACAAACTGGGTGTTTTGAGAAGGTAAGGGCTGGTGTGTTAACGTTGTTGTTGTCGTTATTATTGGTGGTGGCAATATTGTTTCATTTATTTTGTAAACATTTTATTTTGTTGATTTAATTTGCGTTTTTAATTAAATTTAAATGGTTTCTTTAGAAGTGCCAGACACACTCATACTCAGTTATTACAAAATTACAAAATCTTGAAAAACACTTTAAAAATGTTCTTTATTCTTTTATATGTTAGTTTTTTATTTCTTGGTCGACGAAAAAATAAAATATAATATATTTTTTGTTTGTTTTTAGTTCAAACTTTTGCATGTACACGTACATATGTCTAATAAATGAATTTTTTTTTGTGTTTTTGAAGATTTGCCTTCATATGCGAATAATTGTATGGCCGGTGGCTAAAGTGTGAGTATATTTTTTATAGAATTAGTTATAAATATGTATTTAATATTCATTTTCCTTTAATTTAATTTCTATTATAATTTGCAATATTAGGCAGTCTATCTATCGCTTCAAATTTGAACCAGCGATTATTTCGAATCTGGCAATACTTATTCTTATTCTCATTCTATTCTGTCACAAAATTCAGTATATTATCTCCACTGAACGAAATTAATTCCCAAAACAAAGACAACTGGTCGGATATTACAAAAAAAATAAATAAATAAAAAAAAATTGCAAACATTATCTTTTCAGATGAAGCTCATTTTCATCTTGGTGGGTACATTAATAAACAAAATTGCCGTATTTGGGGCTCAGAAAACCCAAACGTGGTCTTACAGAAGCCAATGCACCTATTACGAGTGACTGTTTGGAGCGGAAGCATCATTGGCCCATATTTCATATTTCGCACAATCGATTTATTGCATCAAACGTTTGATGGCCGTTTAATTAGACGGAATGGTCACGTCAGTTGGCCGCCAAGAAACTGCGATTTGACACTGTTGAACTATTTTCTTTGGGGCGCCGTTAAATACAAGTGTTATGCCGACAAACCAGAGACAATTGAGCATCTGAAGGCCAATTTTCGTGATGCCATTACCGAGATACGATCCCATACACTCGACAAAGTTCTTGAAAATTGGTCCGAACGAACGGAGTACTGTGAGGCCAGACGCGGCCAGCCATGTAAATGATAAGAATATTTAATTTCTAACCAGAACAATTGTACTTCACAAAAAAACAATGCAAAATTTTTGTTTTATTGCATTTTTAAATTTAAACTTTTAAATGGCCCACCATAAATATTAAATTTTTTTCCTACAAATTTCAGTGTAATCGTTTTATTTAAATTATTTTAAAAGCTGTCACTCTATAAATTCATTATCAATAAAATTTCATTTCAAATACTTTTTACCATTGTGTGGGTACTTATAGTACGTACGTACATACATATATGTATATATTGGATTTGTCATGAGGTTTTCAAGACAAAAAATAATTACCTAAAAAATATTTTCATTTTATAGAGCGATTTAGACCTTCTTTTGATTTTGTTTGAAATTAATCAATAATTCGAGATGCTTTTTATACCGACGACTTCCGTTTTACCGTTTTAATGCACCACCACTCTTTTAACACGTGCCATCATCCTATTTTATTTGGATTTTTATGACTTTATCTAAAAAGCAGGACAATAGACAAAAAAGACAGACATTTTCTTAAAAAAGTAGAACATTGAAAATTTAATTAAAAAGTAAACATATGTCGACTTAATTTATTCATTAGAATGGGGAACGATTTGTAACATAATATATGTTGAGCTGGATTATTCAGATGATGTAGTGTCCACTTTTATTCGCACCGTTTATCTACACCGATGTAAATTTGACCACTGTCTTACCTAGAATGTGTTTCTTCCTAAGATTCCCATGAATGGAGGCCATATTTTGGATACAAAAATCAATATGCTAAACATCAACATAATTGAAACGCCATTTGGTGATGTTGTTTCACGAAATGTACCTGATTCTTGGCATAATTTATTAATTTTTTGTTGTTTTATTTTAAATTAAAGTTCAGCAGCACACTTTTGCCCTTTTTACGTGTTAAAAATAATGTGTCATTTTTTAAAATGTATTCACTTTTCTGTTGATTAGTGCAAATTTTTGTGAAATTATTTAAAAATGAAATAAAGTCCTATTGTAAACATTTAACAGTGACAACGTAATTAATTCAAAGGTTTTTTACCTAAAGAGTCATGAAACTTAATAAAAGCCCTAAAATTCACCCAATTAAACAATCCTATAAAGAGATAAGGTGCGAATCACGTTTTAAAATCAAAATTGAAAAGTTTTATTTGACGCTGTGTATAATAAAGAAGCATACTCTATAAATTTAATATTTTTTTGATTAAGGAATTTGTTTCATCTGTTGTCTACGCAATTGAAAAAACATTTTTTAGTTTTTTATTTATTAATTGAATACAATACAAATCTCTGGTTGCATTTTTGTTGAAGAATTATATACTTGCGTATGTTGCTAATTTTTTTTTAATTTTATTTATTTTACAGTGTTTTGCTATTAGTTTTTAAGGTAGAATCTAGTATATAAGGTAGAATACAGTATGTAAAAGAATTCATTTCTGTATATGGAACAGTGCACTCGGGATATAGTGAAATAATTCATACACAGGCCTGTTCACATTATCAAAAAATTCGCTATATACAGTTTAAGAAAAATAAACACATTTTATTCATTTAATGTAAAAAAGTGAAAAACAATTATATCTGTACTCATATGACTAACTAATATGTGTTACGATAACAAATAACTATTGTGTAACAAAAAAAAAAAAATTTTTAACTTTTTGCTTTGTACAAGATGTTGTAATTTCCTGTAAAGCTAAGTTACGAAATTTTTGTTAAGCTAAACTATTCTCAGAGTCATTCGAACTATTTTCAGCCCACTCAATTGCCTTTTCAAGAATTTGAACCGCTTGAGTGGCTGGAATAATTTCTGTCTTTGGTGAATCTTCACCAACAGATAACCGAAACACATTTTCTGCATTGTTCCATTGTCTGACTACCGATTTCTTTACAAATCTCTCGCTCCACTTTAATGGAAAAAATATTTCCTTTTTTATATACACTCATTTTTTATACACTTTATAAATACTTGTCAAGATCAAATTTAAAACTGAAGTCACTATTTCAATAGATGTTTTTAATTCACAAGAAAAGAATGCGAATATACTGGATATACTCGTATACAAAAGAAATAACGGCATAGCAAAAGAAATTGCTTTTTTGTCAATCGTTGTGTAAAACACAGTGTTCACTCTATATAGTTTTGTGTTGTACACTATTTAGAGTAACTAATGTAAAAAAATAACGAGTTCATTATACCCAATAATTTGAATTACAAAGGGTTAAAACTATATCTCGAGGGCACAGTAATTCTATAAAAATAATTTAAAAGTGACTTCTTGAATTTGTCGGGAAACCCACAGTCGAGATTATTTTTTTTTAATCTCATATTTGTACATAGGTCTTAAATATACATATGCTACTATTTCTCCGGATACATTTCATACTGTAGACATAGACAAAAAAATGTCTCGAAATTTGCATAAAATGTTGCGTAAAAAAATGGTGAGTAAAATGATGTCTCGGTTGGCTTGAACCTTGATATTTTTTATTTTTTATCTAATGTAGAATGACTTAAATAATACTGAAAGAAAGAATCATGGCTAAATGGTATATACAGTCAGCGTAAAAAAAAATAAACAGTCTTATTGTCTAATCACATTTTTTATATAATTTGTTCCACTATTTTAAGTTTAGAAATATTTTTACACCCTATTTTATATAGGGTGTAAACACCCTATTTTATTAAAGAAGTGTAATCAGTTATGAAAATTATCTATTACTTTCTACTTTTGTATGTGCCATACACTGCATTTGAATAGAACAGATCAGTTTTTATAAATATTTAAATTGTTTTTCCTTGCATCAATATTACACTTACACTACAGCTGATCAAAATTTTGAATAAAAATCGTGGCATGTAATTAGAAATGTCTAAAAGTTTAAAATCCATATAAGTAATAAAGTGTGAATAACGCGTTAACGCAAAAACACATAGTGTGGAGTTCTAGCTTAATTTTTAACATAAAACAGACTAAAGAAAACATAATAAGTTGGGTCAAAATAATCATTATTTTCTTTAACTTACTTGTTGAGGAGAAGCAATTGCAATTGAATGAGCATTTTTTATGCGCTCTCCAAACAAAAATTCTAGACTAATGGAATAATAAAGTGACCCAGAAAATTGCAAAAGGTAGATAAAACTGATTTTCAATAAAAAACATTTTTTTGGAAATCAAAAAAAAAAAAAAAAATCTTAAAATGGTAATCTGTATTTATTCAATCTACTTTATCAGTACATATTTCCGAACGGCTTTTAAAAAAATTTTTTTTTATTATTAGCATTAGGATGTTAAAGTTAATTCTTTTATATATCTGGACGATAATACGTAAATATTTTATTCACCAGTGTCATTAAGTTTATGCTTCAGTTTTTTTGGCCATTCGGTGAGTGAGAATGAATAATAAATAAATAAATAAATAAACAAATGAAAAGACAACGCCTTGTATGTGCAAAAGAAAAAAATGACGTAATTTTACAAATATTTTTTTTTTTAAGAAAACAATCTCACGTCAGTGATTTAGATAAAAACACAAAAAACTGTTTTTTTAATATTTATTAAATTGTTTATTTACATGTACAATTAAATAATAGAGAGACACCCTAAATTGAAAAAAACAAAAAATTAAATAAAACAAAATAAAATATAGAAAAAGAAATACAAAATAATAATAAAAAAGTTAAGTAAATAAAAATTACCGGTAAAGTCACTGTTTATTTGTGATATTTGAATGTTTTATTTTTTTAACAAGTAATCAAAGTTGCTTTCTGACATTTTTTGTTTTATTATTTCTTCATTGAAATTTCCACTTTAAGAAATGGAATTAGATACACTGACTACGATATCGTATGGGAAAAAACTGTTTTTGAATTCGGTATTTATTTTGATTTTAAGACGCACTTTTACCGATTTACGGTTATGGTCAAGAGCTATTATTAGTATGTACTGTTTTGGTTTAATTAAATCTAAATTCGAGTTTTTAGTATTTTATAAATTTTTGGTTGCACAATTGAAAATGTGAGTGAAGCAGTTTGGGCAATTACAATTGCATTTACTTAATATGCAATAATAATAATAAATAATTTTCGCAAAATGTTATCACGTGACGAAATTTTATTACTCATTCTTCTAATTATATAAAAGAATCATTGCTTTATTATTTATGCTGAAAGTAACACACTCTGGAGCATCACGATAAAACAGCATCGTTTTTTTTTTAAGAACACAAATTGCGAATACAGAAACAATAAATGAAATTGATAGAAATAAAAATTTAATTAAAAACTGGGCGACCAAGAAAAGTTTATGATTTGGAGGTTAGAGCTCTTAGAAGGTGTTTTACCTCAAACAACATTAAAAGCTCCAAGAGGGTCATTCCTCTTTTTAGAAATAAATTGAGACGATGTACAGTCTAAAGGATGCTTAAAAAAGTTGGGTACAATGCCAAAACTAAAGAGAAAAATCTTAAATTATCTGTCAAAAACATCAGAGCGCGTAAATCATTTATGTCAAAATAATCATTAGACAGCATTGCATAGGAAAACAGTAAAAAAAAAAATATTTTTTACCTTTGAAGATGTAAATTTCTATCGTTTTTAAATTATATGGTTCAAAGAAAAAAAAAATTGATTTCTGTCTGGCGGAAAAATGAGCCATCCACATGTCCAAATCTATCCCACATAAAAGAAACCGTAAAGCATTGGGGTGAATCGATAATTATGTGACGTTGGTAGTTTGATAAAAATAGACAACAAGATTACCTACTTATATTTTTTTAAAATTTGCCGGCAGTATTGGCAAATATGTCCCATAGCCCCGAAGAGGACAATTTCCCAAAACATTCGGTAAAAATAGTAAAACAGTGGCTAAATGATGAGTGTTTTAAAGTGATGAAGTGGCCAGCGAAAAGGCCAATTGAAAACGTGTGAGCTTACATAAAATCGAAGCCTTTAAAAAGCACTAATGAACTCTGGAAGAGAACTTTGTCGGATTGGACAAGAATACTACAGATTTAATTTAAATATTGGGTATACAAATTAATAATGTCGATTTGGACAACATATGGCATAACTATCACATATGGTTTGTGTCAATAATAACAAATATGGTATTTTGGAGGGTAAACATCTGTCATTATAATTCAGTATTCCATAAATGCCAAAGTGTAAACACACATTTTCTCCAATCGCTATAATAATGCCGAGTTTTGTACCTAAAAATGATGTTTTGCGTGCAAGTCTGATAACCTTCTTTCATTTGAAGAAAACCGCTGCTGAAAGTTATCGATTGTTGGTAGAAGCTTACGGTCAACTTACACCAACTCAAAAAAATTGTGAACGATGGTTTGCGCAATTCAAAAGTGGTGATTTCAACACAGAAGACAAGTGGAGGCCTGGTCAGCCGAAAAGTTTGAAGATGGGGAATCGGATGCATTACTCAACGAGGATTGTCACACAACAAGCCATTTATCTACGTTTAAAAGCAATGGAATTCATTAAAAAGCAAGGAAATTGGGCCCTATATGAATTGAAGCTGAAAGCCGTTGAAAGGCGATTTTGCATGTCGTAAATGGTGCTTGAACACTACAAAAAGAAGTCATTTTTGCATCGTATTGTTACTGGTGATGAAAAATGGGTACATTGCGATAACTCCAAGCGCAAAAAGTCATATGTAAAATCTAGTCAACCAGCCAAAACAACGCCGAAGCCGAATATCCATGACGCCAAGGTAATGCTCTGTATTTAGTGGGATCAGAAGTGTGTTTTCCATTATGAGCTGTTGAAATCGGGTCAGACGATCACAGTGGACCTGTACCGAACACAATTGATTCGTTTGAAGAGAGCAATCAACGAAAAACGACCAGAATATCCGATCAGACAGGAGGCCATAATCTTCCGTCATGACAGCGCTTGGCGACATGTTGCAAGGCCGATCAAAAGCTATTAGGAAAACAGTAGATGGGAAGTTTGGGCTCACCTGCCTTATAGTCCAGACCTTGCCCCTTCTGACTACCATTTGATTCGATCGATGCTGAATGCCCTTACTGAAATACGCTTCTCTTCAGAATGGGGTATCAGAAATTGGCTTGCTTGATTCATTCTTTACCTCAAAACTGGAGCTATTCTTTTGGCGCGGAATCCATACCAGAAAGATGGGAAAAAATAGTGGCTAACGATGGACAATACTTTGATTAATGCTTCAATTCATTTTGTTATTTTAACAAATGGATTTTTCAAGCAAAAAATTATTATTAACTTGTATAACCAATATATACTGGACTCGTTACTAAAAAAGGAACATGGCCACACTTATGTGCATTGGTGCCAAAGTGAGGCAATGCATGCAAAAAATAATATGGTATATATTCTACATTATTATTTGATTTTTTAATTTTGTTATAATTGGCTTATTTACCGTTAAATAGGAGTATTTAACTTTGCTGACATTTTTTATAAGTTAATAAAAAATATCAAGGATTATATATATATATATATATATATATATATATATATATATATATATATATATATATATATATTTTAAGTAAAAACAACCGCTATCAATTGATAAAGTTCGGAGATCTCTTATGTTAGAATTTTATAAAAGGGTTATTAATTTTGTACTAAACTGAACTGATTTGCCTTTTTTATTTTAAATTTAATTATTATTATTTTTAAATAAAATTATGCCTGAAATAATCATTTGTAAGCAATTTATTCCAAAAAATATCTGGTATGTAGACAGTTAATAAATTTTGCATCTTTTTCTTTTTTTATTAATTAATGAATTTATATTGAATTTCAACAAAAATTGTAAAATGTAAAAAAAAATAAAAAATGATTTAAACGTGGGTTTACCGCAGGAACAAATAGTCTTATATTTCGAAATAATGTTAAAAATAATTCAATAATAAAAGTCAGATGAAAACGATGTTTCATTTTTTTTTATTGATTTCATATTTTATTATTATTTCACTGCCAACAATAACTGTCATGATGATATCCGAAATAATTAAATTATTTTTTTATTCTTTTATAAAATGAGAAATGACAGTTTATTTTACATTTTTTAAACTGGGGTAATTAAATTACAATCACTTAAAAATAATAATAAAAATAATGCTACAGATTCTATTAAAAATACTGGTGGTGTTAAATGAAAAAATAGTAATGACAATTACTTTTTGTATTTTTTTTAATTTTAATAATTTTATAGAGCAATTAGATACATATACACACACATCATTATTTTTTAATTCAGCAACAAACATTGTAAGCACAAATATTTTAGATATATTTTCTAATTAATTAATTAGTTAGTTTAATTGCTTAAATGCTGTTCTATTAAATCATTTATTTATAGACAAACAAACAAAATGCAGTTAAAAATCCACACAACACTTCAAACATTCATACAAAATGCAAAATAAAAGGAATCTAAATTATTGAAAGGAAAACATTTTAATTAGAATTTTTAATATTTTTTGAAAATCTAGTTAAAAATGGCCAAATTGAAATCAAAATTTTGAATTTCATGGTAAACAAAAATCAAAAAACAACGTTTTAAAATAGCTAACATACTAAAAATGATATAAAATAAGAAGAATAATATAAAGAAGAAGAAGCAAACCTTGTTGTTGATAATTATGAAATTCCGTCGAATCGAATTTCTCACTCGATCTATAAAGTTGGCCAGGTGGAAAATCTTTTTTTGTTTTTGTTTTTTTTATTAAATTCCAATAATATTTTTGTTTTATAATTAAATTACAAATTTAAATTCACACACAATAAATAATTTGATATTTAAAGATAAGGCAATTGGGAAATTGTTTTTTTTTTTTTTTGATTATTCAGTTTCATTGAATTTAATCGTTTATAGTAGTTTGGTGTATAGAGAAAAATTAGATGAACAGCCAATAATTAAGTTTTTAATTTTAAAGCACACACCCATTCATACACAAATACAAAAACATAATATCGTTTAATATATTGAAAAAAAGCACAATATTTTTTTGTAATTTTTAATACGAAAATAAACATAAAAAATAGTGCGTTGTTGGTCGATTTAATTTTATTACGCAGTGTTCAACACATTTTATAAAGATGGTGTAGTAGTAGTGGTAGCAGAAGTAGTGATGGTAATAGTGGTTGATGGATACAAAAAGATATAGAGAAAAAATATGATATATTTATTTTAATTATTATTTTCAAAATTGTTTTTATTATTATTTTTTTATTTATATATTTTCATATTTAAAAAGTGTGAAGTGATATTTTAATAATATATAAACGATAGGTACGTACATAAAAAAATAATTACTAAAAAAAAATTAATAAAATTAAATTGTTTCTAACTACTAAAAATAGAAAGCATAAAAGAAAGCCAATTGTTTGCTATTTTAGAAAAAATTAATAAATCGGATAAATCGAACACTGAATATACATACCACTTGAATAGCACACCCTCTGTGGTTTCAAAAAATGGTATTATATCTCAAAAATTATAACCAGGGTAAAGCTATTATCATATTATGTCACAAATATGTACCTATAATATAATATAATATAATATAATATAATATAATATAATATAATATAATATAATATAATATAATATAATATAATATAATATAATATAATATAATATAATATAATATAATATAATATAATATAATATAATATAATATAATATAATATAATATAATATAATATAATATAATATAATATAATATAATATAATATAATATAATATAATATAATATAATATAATATAATATAATATAATATAATATAATATAATATAATATAATATAATATAATATAATATAATATAATATAATATAATATAATATAATATAATATAATATAATATAATATAATATAATATAATATAATATAATATAATATAATATAATATAATATAATATAATATAATATAATATAATATAATATAATATAATATAATATAATATAATATAATATAATATAATATAATATAATATAATATAATATAATATAATATAATATAATATATATAATATAATATAATATAATATAATATAATATAATATAATATAATATAATATAATATAATATAATATAATATAATATAATATAATATAATATAATATAATATAATATAATATAATATAATATAATATAATATAATATAATATAATATAATATAATATAATATAATATAATATAATATAATATAATATAATATAATATAATATAATATAATATAATATAATATAATATAATATAATATAATATAATATAATATAATATAATATAATATAATATAATATAATATAATATAATATAATATAATATAATATAATATAATATAATATAATATAATATAATATAATATAATATAATATAATATAATATAATATAATATAATATAATATAATATAATATAATATAATATAATATAATATAATATAATATAATATAATATAATATAATATAATATAATATAATATAATATAATATAATATAATATAATATAATATAATATAATATAATATAATATAATATAATATAATATAATATAATATAATATAATATAATATAATATAATATAATATAATATAATATAATATAATATAATATAATATAATATAATATAATATAATATAATATAATATAATATAATATAATATAATATAATATAATATAATATAATATAATATAATATAATATAATATAATATAATATAATATAATATAATATAATATAATATAATATAATATAATATAATATAATATAATATAATATAATATAATATAATATAATATAATATAATATAATATAATATAATATAATATAATATAATATAATATAATATAATATAATATAATATAATATAATATAATATAATATAATATAATATAATATAATATAATATAATATAATATAATATAATATAATATAATATAATATAATATAATATAATATAATATAATATAATATAATATAATATAATATAATATAATATAATATAATATAATATAATATAATATAATATAATATAATATAATATAATATAATATAATATAATATAATATAATATAATATAATATAATATAATATAATATAATATAATATAATATAATATAATATAATATAATATAATATAATATAATATAATATAATATAATATAATATAATATAATATAATATAATATAATATAATATAATATAATATAATATAATATAATATAATATAATATAATATAATATAATATAATATAATATAATATAATATAATATAATATAATATAATATAATATAATATAATATAATATAATATAATATAATATAATATAATATAATATAATATAATATAATATAATATAATATAATATAATATAATATAATATAATATAATATAATATAATATAATATAATATAATATAATATAATATAATATAATATAATATAATATAATATAATATAATATAATATAATATAATATAATATAATATAATATAATATAATATAATATAATATAATATAATATAATATAATATAATATAATATAATATAATATAATATAATATAATATAATATAATATAATATAATATAATATAATATAATATAATATAATATAATATAATATAATATAATATAATATAATATAATATAATATAATATAATATAATATAATATAATATAATATAATATAATATAATATAATATAATATAATATAATATAATATAATATAATATAATATAATATAATATAATATAATATAATATAATATAATATAATATAATATAATATAATATAATATAATATAATATAATATAATATAATATAATATAATATAATATAATATAATATAATATAATATAATATAATATAATATAATATAATATAATATAATATAATATAATATAATATAATATAATATAATATAATATAATATAATATAATATAATATAATATAATATAATATAATATAATATAATATAATATAATATAATATAATATAATATAATATAATATAATATAATATAATATAATATAATATAATATAATATAATATAATATAATATAATATAATATAATATAATATAATATAATATAATATAATATAAATATAATATAATATAATTATATGTAATAATTTTTTTTCAAATTCAGGAGAGTCAGCAATTTTTATATGGAGGTAGTGTATTGTTTAATGCGAATTAGGTTTAAGCGGATTTTCATGGAACTAATTGATCGAATATAACCAGTTCTGAGTGTTATGCGGTTGCCTTAAAAAATCATAATAATAGCTACACCCAGCATGGCTTTTCCAATTGAATTTTTCCTTATCTCAGAAAACAACATGATATCACTCAATAATAGGGGGTATTTTTTGCATTGTTTCATTCTTCTTATATTCTCAGTTTCTGCTTTCACTCTAGTTTTTGTGTTATTTTCGCTACCGAGTCCTGTGAATTAGAAGTTTCTTTTAAAGTATGCCTTTTGTGTGCATTAGACAACACACTATGTGTATGTTTTTTTTTTTTTTAGTATGTGAACTCATTGGACAAAAAATGATGCTCTTACACTTCGATTTTGCCCATTTTCAACTTACGACAGTGCTTAGCCCGCCCCAATTTTTTTCACCAAAGAAGAAACAAATTAAGCCTCATTGGACTAATGATAATAGCCACGGTTATAATGTTAGAGATGTAAGACGATTTTTGTAAACCACAGAGGCTATGCTTCAAGTGACGAGGACTGTACGTATTGATAGATACATTAAGTTTTTATTAGTCGAATATTTAGTTTTTATTATTTATTTATTTCAAACCTCTTAGAATAGTAATGTAAAATTTTATATTTAATTTTTATTTAATGCATTTACATAATAATATTCTATTTTTAAACTCATTGAAAGGGAACTAAAGTTTATTTTGTTTGTTCCATTTACTACTTATTTTCGAAACTATCGCGTTGAATGTTTTGTAGTAAACGTCGCTGATTCACTGTTTCAAGTGCCCCCCGATGGCATCCTATACGGTGAGTTTCCATTATGTTTTACTTTATATTAATTGCTAGGTACTTAATTACTGAATACTACCATTTAAAAAATCAAAACTAGTCAGATATTCAGGATAGACAACTGTTCTCTGATGGCTGCCCAGGCTAAAAAGGGAATGTCATTGTTTTAGAAATGCTGTGCAGGTTTTTGTCTGAATCACAAAGTTCCAAACAAATTACAATAAAAAAAAAAAAAAAACACGGCAATAACACCAAGCGAATACTGTGAATTTTTCAACGAATTCGTTACTTTACGGAAAGTTGGAAGCGAGGTTCCCATATATGGCTGGAAAGCTGCTGTAGCTTCTCTGCTGAAAGCATCAGGTCAATAAAACCTGAAAAATGAATGATTATAGAAAAAATAGGGTAAGGAAGGATGATTGTGCTAGGAGAGGTTAATTACAGAACCATTTTTTGCAACCCCAAAACATTCTTGAAGCGGGACATTATTCCAAAACTACTTCCCATCAATGTGCCGATTGAAAACATAATTGAAAATATAATAAAAACTTGTAAATTTTTGTTTTGGTCTTGGGTAATACCAATTTTGATCATAGGGTAAAAGAAAATAACGAGAAGTAAGTACACAAAAGATGAAGAGTTTATGTTGTCTGTTTAAATATTTATATTTGTTACTTAAACTTTTTTAAATAAACTTATGATTTTTTTTCCATCAGTTTTTATAATTTTTAAAATATAGTGAAGTGAAATAATTAATTGGCTGAAATGTGTTTCAAGCCTATTTCGGTTTCATATGGAACTTAGGCAAAACAAGTTTGTTTCGAAAGCTCGTTGCCAAAACTTGTTCGTTCAAAATTTTAATAAATGATTTTTCTATATTTCAGTAAATTTCATTCTTGCAATTGATTGAGTTTTAGTCACGAACACCATAACATTTAAGAATAAAAAGCATTCAACTAATTTGGTTAATTTCATTAGCCGCAATATGTATTTTGCTTCTTCTCAAAATTTGGTTAATGCGTAACGAACGAGTTTTTTTGCATCGCAGCTATTCATATGTTTGTCTGTATGTGTGTAACATACACATATGTTACTAAGTTTCTGAAACTAAAAAATATGTAGTAAAATCTATGACAATGAATGGCATAAATGTCGCGATTAAAATAGTATAATTTGGTGGATAATAATTTCGCTTAACATCTTGTAAAAGAATCGACCGGACTATGATGTTTCATGAGAGTTCTAAGAATGATTGAAATTGACGGTAATATCGTAACTGCTTTTTACCAAATCTTTTGTCTTCAATTTGGTATAAATAAAATTTGAATTATGTTCCTTATTCTAGGTAAATATGTGTTAAGCAGCTTGATAGAGTATAGGAAGAACTTGTCTCTCTTTATTAAAAATTTTATAAGATGGACTTGAGAACTTACACCGATTGTGAATTTTGACATCTCACACAGGCCGAACGGAAGAATTAAAAAATTTAAATCTTTAAAATTTGTTTTATGAGATAGGATTTTAAAGAATATTTGATAATCAGTTTCAAAGCTTTTTGTTTAGTTTCAAATATACATTTTACACTACTATTCTTTCTAGTTTAATATTACATCTGCAATAACCAAAGGCATCTATCAAACTATTTAAGCGTTTTTATTTTAAAGTGTTGTTCTTAAGAAACCGTTTACCTTATTAAACCTATCTATGACAACAACAACAAAATAGCATAAATAGTGCGCAAATTAACAAAAACAAAATTGAATAAAAATTTATAAATAATTGTTAAAAAATAATAATAATAAAACGTGAATAAAATATATTTTAACAGAATGTCACCGTGGGTTAATGCATTTTTTTAGTTATTTATTTATTTTAGCTGACGCAATTATTTATGCACCTGATAAAAGTGGTTGTTGTAGCTGCTGTTGTGGTTTTAATATTTGTTTCACACTATTTTTTGGAAATCTTATCGCCAAGATACCAAGATAGTAAATACATTCATTCTATACAACTTTTAAACGACAATTGATTCTGACACTAACGTCAATACTCACCAGTGACGACAGGCGTCAACTAACTAAATTGTGGTGAGAATCATATTTCTATTATGCCAAAGAAGCTTGTTTTGTTACCAGTAAGCGGTTATTACTTGAAATTTTTCTCAATTGAAATCCAGGAGTCAATGTGAATTTTATTTTTCTCATGTCTTCACATGTTATTAAATTTGATAAAGAAGTTACTTTTGTTTAAATTTTGAAGACGAATGGCTGAATCAGTTTAAAAAGAAAAAAGAATTTCATATTGTTTCTTTAATATTACCAATCTTTCTTAAATTCAATGACTTTTTTTTTAATTTAAAAACAATTGGCGTAGGTTATGTTGCAGTATAGAGTTTTTTTAATATATCATCTAGTATTTTTTAAATTTGTTATCTGTATTTTGACTACAAGAGATATTTGGTTAGACGCATAGACAGGAATTCATCGTGTCTAAGCGTCAGAATATAATACTAAATCGATCGGTATTATTAAAGGTCAGTTTAAGACTTTAAAGTTTAAGAAACATCGTCCTAAGCTTTTTATTAAAAAGTGGATAACACCGATATGGGTTTTTGCATTTTATTCGCCTCATTCCATTCATTTTCTCTTCTATTTACTAACGCTAGTTGGTGTTGTTTTTTATTAGTAGATGTTGCACAATGATTGCAGTCACTTTACGTTTAGAGATGAATGAGATACACATAAAAGTCAAGAAAATTGCAAAAGCAAAATTAGAAGAAAAAAAATCCATTTAAAAGAAATACTAAAACGAAAACAGGTTGAATAAAAATGGTAACTAGCACAAAACCAATAGAAGAAAAAAAGGCAATTGAAAACCGGCAAAAGCAACAAGTGGTAGATTTTATAAAAGTTTTTCTTATTTAATTAAACCACAAAATAAAGTAAAGCGAACGATAGCAATATGAGAGTGTAACAAAAAGAAATATATGAAGTAAAGAGTAAAATAATAGGAGGTGTAAAAAAGTCATTAAAAGTGAATATTTACATTCTTTATACAGAACTGTGTTGTCTATTGAATAGTAGTATAGAAATAAGATACTTATAATCAGCAATAGAGCTCTAACGAAAAAAAAAATATTGGAAAAAAACATCGAAATCGACATAATTATAAATAAGCCTCTTTAAAAGTTTATTTGTAGCTTACAAATTTATAAGCAATAATACATCCACAGATTGACTGTTTGGTAAAGGTTTTGACATGGCGGCCATTATCTGATATATTTGGCATTGTTACCGTTATCCGTTATCCGTTACTATAACAACCTATTTTTTGTGTTTAACGCAACAAAACATCTAAAGGTTGGTCCAACCAAAACGCAAGATGTTAATTGTAAATAAAACGAAAGGTTTTCAAAGAATTATCTTAATATTTTTTATTATAATAGAAGGATCTATGACAATTATGAGTGAATCAAAATATCGGCTAAATGCTCGCCACGGCTTCGGTGGTACACCTCTATCCGTTGGTCCATATTTTCAATGACTCTGAGTCATAATTGAGGTTCAATGTCGTTAATGTGCCGAATTATCTCATCATTTAGCTCTTGAAATGTTCTTGGCTTATTGACGTAAATTTTTTTTTTAATATTCCCAAAAAAAAAATTTAATAATGTCAAATCACATGATCGTGGCGGCCAATGAACACCACGACATGAGATAACGCGGCCATTAAATTTCTCGCGCAAAAGTGCCATTGTTTCGTTGACTATGTAGCAAGTGGCATCATCCTTTTGAAACCGCATATCGTCCAGGTCCATATCCTCAATTTCTGGCCACAAGAAGTCCGTTATCATCTCGCGATGGCGAACAACATTCCCGGTAACTGCTTGGCTGACCTCATTTTTGAAGAAGTACGCCCCGATGACGCCGCCAACCCACTCTTTGTCGATACATCGTCTTTTCGACAATTAATCGTGGATTCTCATTTGCCCAAATGCAACTTACTGCTTCTTAACTAATCCACTGAAGTGAAAGTGTGCATCGTCGCTGAAGATGATTTCCTTTGCAAAGTCACCACTCACTTCTGTCTGCTCAACTAACCATTCGGCGGAGTTGGCTTCAGCTCTTGAGTCAATTGAATTTTGCAAGCGTGTAAATTCAAATCTTTATTCAAAATTCACATAGTGATGTTCGACGAGTCTAGGTTGACGGCTATTCTGCCACACTATCGCGAACAACAGCAATGTTTTTCGCAGAACGAAGTGGGCGAGCATGCATAGGCGTTTTAACATTTCCTATAGACCCAGTCGATTTGGTCGATTATGCGGACCAAAAAAATCACGAAGTGTACGAAATGGATTTTGATTTGAGCGCCCATTATCGTTAAAGGCTTCAACAATCTTAATGCGCTGCTCATTTGTGTACCTCTCCATGGTTGAATTTGTCAAACACTGAAACAAAGAAATGTCAAATTAAGTTGGGCAAAAAACTTGACGTTAAGGTATGACTCACAGTTAACATCGTGCATATATTATATATATTCTGTAAAATTTGGATACCGTGCGATGAAGACCTATCTCAGAGGTAGCTTTTATCAATTGCAATTGAAGCCAGTCGACTTTTTTATCGAATCGTCAAAATATGAGCAAAAACTTGAATCAACGCCAGCGAAACAGAGGCGAAAAATATGGATCTCAGATCATAAATGCAATGTCGGAGAACAACACAAAAGAGAACCCCACTAGCGTGTAAAATACTATAGAGTGAATAAATTATTATTTATCAGCAACTATTGCACGGCACTTATAATCTTATGATTCAATCAAATATTAACTGATTTTAAGTGTCTCAACGGATTTAGAGAGAAGAAAAATAGATCTTTCTGATATAAAATCGCACACTAAATCATGAACAGTCACAATTCAAAGTTTCTCAAAGACGGTTTATTCCAATGTGGAACTCGGTTTGATTATATATTTAAAACCATGTTTTTAGAAACAGTTTTTTGCCTCTCTTGAACATCTACAAATTTTGATTTGTGACTGTTCATGATTTAGTGTGCGATATAATATATATAAAGACTCTATTGAAGTAAATGAGTAATATGCTTTATCTACTTCTAGAAAGCCTTTGAAACACTCAGTCATTATACGATCTAGAATTCACTAAAGTACAAAAGTAGTTCATGGTAGAAATTGTGGGATTAATTAAAGCATTACACAGGGAGAAAAAACCATTGGAAACAGTTCTCGCCTCTTTGTGTGTGTTTTCACACAATTACGTACACATGGTGTTTTCTTTTCTGCAGAAAAATCGGCATTTTATTTTTAAAATTTTGTGTTTGTTTCTTAAAAATGTTTAGCTCTATGAAAGGGTGGTATGTTTTATTCTAAAAAATTCACAATTGCCAATGGAGGAAGGTATTGCATTTTATGCCCCGTATAATTCGCGAGTGCTGATAATACCCTGTAAAGCAGGTGACTTTTGTTTATTTATAGGGCTATCAGATGAAATTTAAAAATTCGCCTGATATCGTTATCCAATTTTGAAATTATTTTTTTCATTGTTTTGTGGAGCAATCTTAAGGAAACATTACATTGTTAAAGCTACATGGTCAGTAATACAAAAAAGTTGCATACAGTGTTATTTATGTATTAATTCCCTTAACATTCCACGAAGGAACATGGGGACTTCTCTCAGTTAATGAGCTGCACCCGATTCTATTTTTAGCTCATTGAAAGGGACCAACAGTTTAACGCCGGCTCCGAACGGTATTTATACTATAACCAGTTGCTAGCAAATGTAATGAGGTGATACCGCTGTCGATTTTTTTTTTAGAATGGTATGGCCTGGTATTGAACCGACGACCTTCTGGTTGGTAGGCGGGTGTCTTACCTACCATACCACAGCGGCATTCCGTGTTAGAAGTGCTAACAAAAATTTTTTGTTATAAAAAAATTTTTTTTCAAAATTTGAAGTCGAAAAATTAGCAATCTGGAAACACCTTTTTCATATTTACATATTTTATTAAAAACAAAACAAAAGATACATATTTTTAAATGTAAAAACGTTTTCTTTAATCTATTTATATATGGATACTGCTGTATCTATTTTATTTGCGAAACTTGAAATAAATATGTTATTAAATTCATCTTCGTCATCTGATAAAGAAGAATTACTGAATTTATTTCAATACAGGGCATTCCTCTTTTTAATATTTGTGTTTTGTTCTTCTCAAATAAAAAAAATAATTACATTATTACAGGGTTGATCAGCCATTTTTAATGCACATTTTAACAGGGTGATACTTTTTTGTAGAAAAGAAAACACCATAATAGATAACGCCTTTTTGCTCGTTTGCAGAAATACACAGATATTAAGCCCATGATAAGTGAGTTTATAAGATATATTTCAGAAACTTAAATGAAGTGCACTAATTATGAGAACACTCATACCGGAGTCATGCCAGACGAGAATGTTGCAACTGTAAATTGTAGTTAGTTTGGAAACCAGTTGTGGAGTTGATAGGTCAGTTCGATTGAAAGGTCGAAATGCAATGTCTTAAGTCAAGAAAATTTACAACTAAGCCATAACTGGTTTTTTGTGCGCTTCTATACTATGTGCAAACCAAAAGCTTTATTCAAGAAAATAGAAATGAAGCGTCATCGTTCATTATTAAGGTATTCAGTCTCTACAACATAGTTCCTTAGAGTTCTCCAATCGAGAAGATTTGAAATATGTAGTCAGTTTTGCGCTATATTTTCTACAAAATATAAATAAATAAAAGTAATAATAAAAGTATTGATTAATAAGCTATTGACCATTAGCAGTTAAACAATTAATTGTATATAATACTGTCATACATTTTAGGTTACCCTATGCCATAGACAAGTGTTAAACAAATTTAACGATTATTGTGTAAACTTTTATTTTGCCTTTCAAGATTTTGCCTTTCAAAAACTCAAAGAAAATATTTTCTACCTTTACCTGTCTGATAAGAAATGGGAGCACAACCCACGATAAAAATTTTTGTTAATGAAATAGTTGTTTAATAACCCATCAACTACATACATATGTACTCGTGTACGGTAAGAAGTCAACTAAATTAGGCTTAAGAACAAATCGTATAAGAAAAATAATTCTCAACATAAAATGAAACAACAAAATCAATTGAAACTATTTACGTATATTACTGACTATCATACTCAAAAAATAAATAAATAAGTACAAAAATGTAAAAACGCCGACGACATTCAATTTCTCGATATAAAGAAATCAAGTCCCCATTTAGTGGGAAAAAATAAACAAAACTAGACCTTGAACGTGGTATGTATGTTAAAATAAATAAAGTAAATCGACAAATAAAATTACAACTAAAAATAGTAAAATGAAGATAAAATTATTTTAAATTTAATTTGTGTGCTTTTTTCTTTTTATTTAATTAGAATTTTAATTTTAAACTAAAAACATATGAAATTATGTAGTCTGGTGCGTTGGTTACATACATACCTGGAGCAATTGGTTGATATTCTTGTTGTGGCAGTAAATAGCATGTCAAGACCTAAAAAAAACAGAGTCAAAAACACACAATTCATGAACAAGATAATAAAACAAAGCAAAAACAAAAGCTTCAAAAGTAAAAAAAGAAATTAAATAAATATTTACTTGTGCAAACAAATGATTAAGTTAAACAAATAAACTTAAACAAAAACAATAAAAAATAAAACATTTTTAAAAAAAGGCACAACATAAAAAAGAAAAAGTAATCTTTTAAATGTAAAAGAAAAAATAAATAAAATGCAAGGTGAGCCATTGAGTAAATTCTTAATACAAATTTTTCGAAATTCAGTTGATTTTTCAATCTGGTCAACTACCGACCTTCGGAGCTTTAACAGTTGATAGCGGTCATATTGTTGAAACCGCACTTGTCGAATTGACTGTCATTTATTCAATCCTACACGGAAGGATCTAGCGTTCGACAACGCCTGTAAATGATTAAATTATTGTATCAAAATTAGTGTTTTATTCAGGAAATGTTCCGAGCTCTTCGCTCATTTTACGGTCACCATAATTTTGCTACCAAGAGGACTACTATTTGTAATGTAGTGGACAAAATTTAAGTCCACTACCTCAGTAAACAATTAACTAACGCCCGTGCGACAACATAACGCAAGGTCTGACGAAAACATCGCCACTAACCGCAACTTTGTACGGAGTTTAGACTTTTGCGGACCACAACCTATCGAATTTTGTGTCGTGACTTGGGATTGTAACCGTACAAAATTCAACGGACCAAGGAACTAAAGGCAAACTATCATAGGCAACGACGTATGTTCGCTGAATGGGACTTGGAGCAATTGGAAACTGACCGTAATTTTAGTCAAAAAATCATCTTTATCGATGTAGGGCTACATCAACAAACAAAATTTCGAATTTGGGACGATGCCAACCCACACAAACTTTCTTTCGTTTGAATTTAAAGATAGAAAAAGGTTAATCAATCTATAATCCGTTATTTGTTTTAACGTTTCTTTTCAATAAGTTTTAGCAAATCACTAAACACTATTAAACTATGGTGAGTTTGAGTTTCACAAACTAAGAGAACACTTTGTGAATTTTACGGTGGACAAGTGGAGATAAATATTTTCTAAGCGTACGGATTATTGAAAGATATTAATATTATAATAGTTTTTCAGACACTGAAATAAATGGTAGACGGTGCTATGCATTGGAAGCATCAAAGCTCTACAGACAATTTTTTGAGGGCAATCAAAAATGAGAGTGACCTCTCTTTGTCATGGTGGAACAACATCTACTCTGTTGACTAATTTTGGTCGTTTTTACGTTGCTTTATTGAAGCTGCGCGCAGTAGAGGTTAGAATTGATAATTTCGACAGGTTGTAACAATGGATAGTTCCTTTTCAAAACCACTAAAAACTTAACATAACCTTGTTTATCGTCAATCTAGACTTTAAATGGGTTGTGGATGGTAATCGGCCTTTGACCATGATTTGTTGCAGTTAAGGTTCTTGTATGTAAACTTCAAAAATAGTTCGATTTCGTTTGAATTTCAGCAGGGTTTTAATAATAATAACTCGGTTAACTAAACTTATTGTCATTAACTCATGTGGCAACCAAAAATCAGGATGTTTTGAGAAGCCACTATCTCCTGGCAGCTTTCGTGCCGGTTTTGCTACAAAAGTTGCAAAATTTCAGTAACTGACAGATCGAAGCAAGCTTAAGACATCTTTGACATTGACGGATTTACCAATAGACACAATTTTAAATCATACGAGTCGACACATGCCAGATGGAATCCTTTAAAATTGGAAAAATTGTAGAACGATGTGTTTCTTACAAACATATTAGCGAGAACCAAGTCAACAACCGAAAAGATAGATAAACTAGTGCTCTGTTTAATACATAATTAAATTTTAGATATCATTTGGCTTATATAGATTTGCAACTCAGCATTGTTAATTTGCTCTAGATGGCTCACCCTTTGATTACTTAAAACAATAATTCACATACTGATTTCAGCAAACGCCCACAATGCAACTAAAATCAAGTAGAAAAAAAATCTATACAATACCTGTTCACCAGTCTCTTCATCCACATCTGGCTGAAACGTGAGCAATGGTTGGGCCTGATTCTCCGACAACCAGACGGCCTTCAATTGCAAATTTACTAGAGAGTAGGGTAAATATTGCAATTGATTGCCAGACACATCAAGCACGTGCAATACACTACAATTGCCCAACTCTGGTGGCAATTTCTTCAATTTGTTATCCCGCAAACTCAAAACACCCAAATTGGCGCAATTACCAATTTCAACCGGTAAAAATTCGAGAGCATTACGATCCACATTTAAATTGCTCAATTTTGTCATTTGACCAATAGAGGCCGGTAATTCGGATAAATAATTTTCGGTGAGTATAAGTTCCTGCATATTTTCGCAGCTGCAATTGGATTAAAAGACATAAAAAAATTGAAATGAGAAATTAAAGTTAAAACACAATGAAAGAGTTTTGTAAGTTTATCCATCCGTATAAGTATGTATGTTATGTACAGTTTGTAAAAGTCTTTTCAAAGCAGAAAAAAAGTTAAAATCTTACACTCATTTGCAAAATTCCAACAACAATTCTTAACATGTTTATTTTTTATTTATTGTATACATACCGTTACTTACTTCCTAAGGACTTCGAGACGTCATGGCTTTTAAAATAGACCCACACAATACAATGCTAACAACAACAAAATATCTTTACCTGTTTTCTTTGCTATAAAAAAGGTGTTTTCAAAAATAAGAAAATATTGCAATTTCTTGGAGTTTAGGTCTTTTATGAAAAAAGTTTAGGCTTTTTATGAATGTAATCGTATCTAAAAGACGTGACATAGTGTTTAGCAATAAAAAATTGGTCAAACATGCAACAAGTGACTCTATATTTAAATGAAAACATTCCGGGAAAACGAGTCTTAAAATTTTAGGTATATCCAGTTTTAAAGTCAAACTAGCTAGAAAATTTCCTGATTTGTTTTCAGGGCCGTGTACAAGAGCATATCATACGCTGAAAAAATATGAAGAATCCGCAGACAAAAATAATTGACGCTAAGAATTTTAAACATGTTAAGAGTTTGTTGTTGGAATACTCAAATGAAAATAAGATTTTAACTTTTTTCCTGCTTTGAATAGACTTTTCTACAAACTGTATGTTACATATACTTACTCTCCAATATTTGTATTGAGTCTTTGTAAACGATTTTGGTCCAGTTTTAAAATCGTTAAACGACTTAATTTCGCTATACCATCTGGTAAATACTCCAATAGATTTTGAGCCAAATCCAAATCGGTTAGATTTATGAGCCCACTAATTTCATTGGGTATCTCTTCCAAACGATTTTCGGATACATCTAAATAGGTAAGATTACTCAATAGTCCCAACTCTGGAGGTAATTGTTGTAATTGATTATGATCCAGCCATAGTTCTTGTAATGCTGGTAAGTAACCCAAATAGGGTGGCAGTTGTTCGATTTCATTATCGCCCAAATCAAGGCGTTTCAGTTTTGTTAATTTACTTATTGATTCTGGTAAATGTTTTAAAAGATTCTCACGCAATTCTAATGATTCTAATTGTGTTAAACTATGAAAAAAAAAAATAATGAAAACAAGACATTAATTAAAGTCAATTAAATCATTATTTCGGACTTAACCACAATCGAGTGTAACAGTGATTAATTGCTTGTTGTACTTACCAACCAAAATCTGCTGGTAGCGTGGTCAGAGACATGTCATTTAAACCTAAAACTGTTAAATTTTTTAATTGTGAAAAGCCAGCGGGTAATTTTGGAATTGGATTTGAACTGAAATCAGCCACTTGTAAACTTTTCAAGTGTTTGATATCATCGGGAATGTCTGGAATATCTGTAATTAAAACAAATTGAAAGAAGAAATCAAAATTAATTATTTTAAATGCTACAAAAATAATAGTATACAACAATTTCAAATTAAAAAAGAAAAAAACTAAGAAAAGCAGAAATTATTCTGTATATGGAGACTTCCCATAAGCGCTTCATATCTTAAAATTTTAATAAAGCAAAGTATGTTTGAGATAACATCGAACATTTTTATTTATGGGAAGGTCTGTGAATGCCTTTATGTATGGGTAATAAAATCGTGTCAATGTTCACCGCGATTTCGCTGGGTAGCGCATATATGAAGTGTCCAGATTTCAATGACTCTGTACCATAAATCAGTCCAAATTTGACTGATGGTTTTGAGGCCCGCTGTACATTGTGGCTTATTCGCATTGAACTGCAACTTAAGAACACTTCACAAGATAAAGTTCAACGGGGTCAAATTGTATGATCTTGGTGGCCACGTGAGATAAACATTACCTCAAATCGCTCGTCCGATGTAGCATGACCTGTTTGGCACGTAGCACCGTGTTGTTGAAATCATATGCCTTAAGAAGTTGGTAATCATCTATCTACAGCGCTTCCTGCTGACGTTTATGGCCTAGCCAACATTGTTCTCAAAGAAATATCGACCGATGCAACCTAAAATCTACACCAAACAGTTACTGTTTCGGTATGCATTGGATGCTCTTGGATCTCATGTGAATCAATTTTGTTTGTTGCCGTATTGATCCATCCAGAAATGGGCCTCCTCATCGCTGAAGATGAGTTTTTGATGAAAACGCTGCCCAGACACATCACCCATTCTGGTAAATCAATTTTATCATTTGCATGTCTTATTAAAGGTTATATCTGGCCATGGTACAACAAGCTTTATAAATTAAAGCCTATTCGACGATGTAGCGCTATGCCGCTATCAACTGTCAAAATTCTTTGGCCTATATTGGATAGATAACATGTTAATTAATATGATAGCTATGTCATATTGTTTGAAAACGTAAACGACAGCACACGGTTTCATTCAAGACTACTCCATGAAGAATGCTATATGATCTAGTTACATAGTATTGTCTGATGTAGTTGACCCATTAATGATGTCTAAATATAACTTGAATTGGCTACAACACACATCCCTTCCTATTTTTTAACGAAGTTTTTGTCTAAATCTATTTTTTTATGTTACGGCAAAGTTTGCGAATGGATCGTTCATTATTTCTTAGAGTAAGTTTGGTATTATCGGTTATTGGCTGAAACCCCAGTAAGCGATTACGACATCCTAGTTGGCTACGGAGCGATAAACTGTCTTAAGAAGTATTATTCAACTAATTTACGTACGTAATCATTGACATAATTTTTATTACTAACGTCTTAATAAAATATATATTTCAGAACACAATTCCTAATTAGATATCACCAATACTAGAAATCGTTTATTTAATAAATAACAGCAGGACTAAATCGTGATTGTATGTTACTTTTCAATTCATTTGAAATCAATCGGTGTGTCTTAAAAATAAATATTTCAATTGCATTTTAATAAATAGTCATCGTCAGTCATAATGTTTAATCAAAGTAGAACACTTTTATTCACTTTAAGAGTTCACTCCGTCTACTATACGTAGTTTATTACAGTTGATTTAAAACAAAACAAAAACTGTATTTAAGTGCAACATGGAGTCAATATAAAAAAAAAAACAAATAAATAAAACAATAACACCACTACATACAAAAAGAACAATAGAAGCTAAAGTAATTGACGCTTCAAATAAAGCCTCACCACTATTCACCGCAAGTTGTATAGAGAAGAGGAAAGAAGACACAAATGAATGAAATTCACTAAAACCCTAGAACTTTTTCGCTTTCCCTATTTGTACTCAGTTGGCAAATTAAAAATTGAAATAAAACTCGTATTATAGATCTCTAATACGATTTACAAGTGTTTGAAAGAATTAAAATCGAACTCTCAAGTGGATGAGAAGATAACACAGATGATGACGATGATGATGTTGATTTAACCAAGACTTTTTGAGCATGTCATTGGCAGTAAGTAGGGAGATCGGACGGTTATTATTCGACCGGCTTTAACCGGTTTTTTTGGTTTCGTCGAATACGGTTTAATCAAAATCTTCATTTTTCGAATACCGAATAAACCTGTTAGTTTAAAACGAATAACCGGTTAATTTAAATAAGTATAATTTTTATACGTTTGTATATTTATTTTATTGAAAATATTTTTGTATATATGACAACCTTGAACGTCCACAAAGAGCGTAAAAATCAAGGTAGATCGAAAAAGGTATGCACTCTTGGGCAAAAATAACCTTTTTTCATCTTCTGTAAATAAATACTGATTTTTATGTATGGAGAATGATCAACTAGATTCATTGAAAGCCCACAAACCCACAAACGCCGGTTTCGAACGGGAAATATATCAGTTAGTGAAGTTTTTGACAGCGTAAATACACATAACCAGACATTAGTAATGTTGTGAGGTGATATCGCTGTTGGAAATCGACAGATGGTGTGGCCTGGGATTGAACAGACGATTTCTTGGTTGGAAGGTAGGTTCTGACCTAAACAGTGACACACACTATTAAATAGGTGGTGCATAAATTTACATACAGTGCTCCTCGAAATCTAAGCAAATTTTCTTATCTAGGCAATTAAGGACTCGTATATTACCAATAGATTTATTCAAAGTAAAACATTTAATTTTTGTTATCTTAGACACCTAAATTATAACTATAATAACAAACCTTTAATTCCATTCTCTACCAAGTAATACAACAAAAACGAAATTACCTCTTTGAGCAACTGTTCGAAACTTAAGCATTTTTCAGTACTTTGTGTAATAAACTTTATTTTTTATTGTTAGTATTGTTTGACACTTTAATTTTAAGCTCTCCATCAGCTTCTGCTTATTTTTAAGACGACGTCGTCCAGCTCTGCGCTTGAAAAATTATGAACAATTTTATTTAAATAAAAGAACCAGTTAACGGGTTATTTGAATTATTATTGTCCGAAAACCGGTTTTTTAAGTGCTAATTTTCGAATTATTCGAAAACCGGTTTTTGAAAAAAGTCGAATAATCGATCTCCCTAGCAGGAAGTAATTACAAAATATGAAACTGAATCTTTATGTGTTGTTGTTATTATTACATCAACAAGTATATTTCTCAATTGAATTTAAAACGAAAAACTTGTTGATTGACTGTCATTGTGAAAAGTGGCATTCGAAGAGAGTGAGTGTAAGGTTTTAGAGAAAATAAGGCAATAAAGGTAACTTTTTCAATAATCAATCATTTTCTTAAGAAAAGAAGAGAGAGTAAGACTGACATGACAATCAATTGCAAAAACTATTAATACCCGCACACACACACGGACACATAAAAACTATAAAGTCATAATTTACAGTTATTGCAAATTTATATCTGATAACAACTAACATGTCACACCCACACACGCACACATCTACAATTAAAACAAATAGTGTAGGATATGAAACAGCCTTAACAATTGCTCTTTTTTAATTCTCCCACTTTTTTGCCGTTATGAAATTATTTGCGAAAACAATAAAAACAAATTGTTTTATAAGATTTACTGCAATTGTTCGATGTTGTTGTTATAACATTGCCACCCCTTTTCCTCATCGCTTTTTTGCTTTCTTACATGAACACAAACTTAAAAAATGTACTCGTCCATCGGGGAAAACCAATAAACAAGTGATGAGCGAAAGTATATCAGTAGTGTACAAGCTATGGCCCTAGAAGAAGAGAAAATATTAAAAAAATATCATTTTATAGTCACATTTAAAATTTTTAGCAAATTAATTGATTCCTTGTTTGTTCACCGATTGCTTAAAGATTAGAAACTTTACATCAAATGTCGTGTAGAAAATAAATTAAATTCTTCGAAGACATTTACATTTTAAACTGTTTTGTGTAGTAAAAAATTTATAAGACCAAGAAATGCTAACAACGTAACTAGCTGTTGATACATCATTCATACGTTGTTGATGTGTAAATATGTTGACTAAAATATAGAAATAGTTATTAAGTGTGAATTTTGGAATCAGAAAATTAGAATTAGAAATCTTCCTAAGTGTTACATTTTTTCTAGAAGAACAAAGCGTCACTCAGAATATATTAAATGACAACTATGGCGTCTTACAACTGGTGACAAATCATGAGTATATAATAGAAAACAAAGTAGAATCCTCTTAATGGAAAAGACCTAGAGAGTTTAGAGTAAAAAATAATGCCGAGTTTGATCAAAACTTACTATTTATTCCATTATTGTGGCGTAATGCACCAAAAATGCTTAACACAAGATCGGACTTACAATAAGAGGTTTGTTATATTGAAGTTATACGCCGTTCGCAAGAAATTATTCGAAAACAGACAGAATTGTAAAAATAATAATTGTAGGTGTTAAGTCATCTTTGTTTAAGATTTAGATTTTGGTCACCATAAGTATAAGTTTTGCAGTCTTGCAAGCTTTTCAGCTCTAGAAAAAGAAGCGACCTATAAAGGAATAGGGATATACAATGATTGAGGAGAAAAAACTGAAGAGCGACAAATTTCAGAACTAAACAAAAAAAGTACTTAACAAAATTACTAACATTGTCAGTCTAATGACTCGAGTGAAACTTAAAAAGCAGTGAAAGACATTGAACTGAGAGCAATGTGATTAACGTGATTATAGTACGTGATGCACATAAAGCGCGGTACTTTGTACAGCAGACAGTATAGGAATTGAAGAAAAGCAACAACTCATCATTGCCACCATACGCACCAGTATTTACTCTTTTTTGTAAGGAAAAGAGAAGCATTTTCAGTTAAATGTCTGATCAAAACGCGTGGACTTCCTATATAAAAGGCGCTAAAAAGCATTAAATTATAATTTATGTAACTATTTGTAAGCAAAACTCGCTGTAAAAAAGCGTTAATTTAGAATAAAACAACAACTTAAAAACTTTTTCTTCTTTTTTGGGTTAAGGTGTAAATAACGAAAATAACTATCAGAGCTGGTGTGAAGCAAGTTTGTGTTCTTTCTCCACTGCTGTTTAAAGTTGTCCTCGATTGTGTGTTGCATAGTGTTGTAACCTAGGGACTTAACACAAAGCTGGGACTACGCAGACGACACCTATCTCTTGCCTCACAGACATTGCTAAATGCAAAAAAGCTGGATTTCATGCGCACAGAAGCATACAGAGCGAACTTGCAGGTAAACATCTCCAAAACCAAAATTATGCGCTAATAACACAACGATCTTTCGAATTGGAAACAGAAATTTTGGATATAGACGGAACGTCTTTTTGCTATCTAGGTAATATCCTCACGACGTCCCGTTGTCCTGTGCTGATATTCGGAACAGATTGAACCTGGGCGGCCAATCTTTTGGCCGACTGAATGCTATATCTCTTTAAAAACGAAAATTAACATCTTTAACATCTTTAACTTGTTAGTTGCGAGTTATGGTATGCGGCTGTGATTGATGTTAATTCCATGCAAACAATTTTAAACCGTTGTCAACGACGCATTTTGAAAATATTCTGGCTATAAACAAGATCACACCACGTTACTGTACTGAAGGAAATTGTGAGAAAGAAATGGAAATGGATAGGGTACATTCTGAGGAAACCAAACAACGACTTAGAGAAACTGGCCATTGAATGGAACCCGCAGGGAAGCAGAAGAATCGGTAGGCCAGCCCATTTTTCGAGAAGACAGATTAAAAGAGAAACTGCTTTTGATAGAATGATTTGAAGCCAAATTAAATCATTGGTAGATGGAAAGAACTGGTTTTGGCTTAATGATCCCCTTGGGATCTTTGAAGGATCTAATAATAACAAATTACAAGTTTAGTATTGTAATTGAATAATTTAGATATTACATATTATCTGTAATAATGTAATTTTCACAGCGTGAAGCATTTAAGTCCATAATATATTTGTATTAATGACTTTACTGAATTTGGTGACTCTATTTTTATTTTTTACAAAAAATTGTAAAAGGATAAACGTTAACCCTGTGCGCTCTTTTAATAAAGAGCTAAAGAGAAAAATTGCGACTTGTAGGTAGTTGACGCGCACTAAATATAGCGCGAAAGGCGCTGAATTGGCAACACTGCTGATAGCATTTGTAAAGCAGCATTAGAATGAGAGTCGAAAAGCATTAAACTAAGTCAAGTGGTTAACGTGCCCATCGTCCGCAATGAACATAAAGAACGGTGCTTCGAATAGCAGACAATGAAGTCTGCCACAGAAATCAAATTCGTACGAAAGATAAAACGTTTTACCTACTCTAGAAAACGTAAAATGCAAAAATTCTGCGTTTACAATCCACTTTAAAAAAGTTAAGTGAAATTGTTCGTGTTAAAATACTGATGTAAAATAAGGTTAATAAAACTAATTTAAATGGTAAAGAATTGTGTTTTTTACTTTAATTGTATCTTAAATAATAGACACAACCAGTTTTAACGTCTCCGTCATCTAACGCTTAGCTCATGTCTGATTTGACAGATAATTAGTTTTATCCTTCCGCTGAACGAATATGGTTGTGTACACGCTTCGCTAAGTGGGTCTGCGATCGATTTACAGATGCCGATTTTGCCAAAAAAAAAAAAAAAACATCTTTTCAGATGAAGCTCATTTTGATCTTGGCGGGTATGTAAACAAGCAAAATTGTCGCATTTGGGGCACAGAAAACCCGAACGTATACATTGAAAAGCCGATACACCCAAGACGAGTCACTGTTTGGTGCAGAGGCACCAAACGAATGTTGAATGTTGGCCATGTTGAAGGAATTTTTGTTCACAAAAATTGAAGAGGATGATATTAGCAACATTTGGTTTCAACAGGACGGTGCTACGTGCCACACAACCGAAGCTACACTCGATGTTTTGCGCCCTGTTTTCAAAAAAAAAAAAAAAAAAAAATTCTTTGGTGGACCCTATATAAGCAAAAAATGTTAAAATAAAACAACAAGCATTGCCATATATTTTTTGTTTTTAATTGAGTTAAATCGACAGAAATACAGTTTGGCATCCCAACTAACATAAAAAATATATAAACGTAAAGAAAATCGGTAAAAGTTACTTTATTCTTTTCGAAATTGTTTTTGAAATAGCCGCACTTATTTGTATATTTTTCTGTTTTCTTGTTATTTTCTTGTGTTGACAAGGTACATAGCTGTTGAACAGTGATGCCATATTTATTAACAAAAAATAATGTTTTGATTTTTTTTCGGATTAATGAAAACCTATAACAGTTGAAGAAACGAAACAAAAAAGTTACGATTTGGGAAAAGCGAAAATTTTCGCTTTTGTACAAATTCTGTATCATACCTGTCCGGTTCACGTCAGGACAGGATCTTAAGTTATTTGAGTTTTCAGTGCCCATGGTGCTAGAAATAAATCATACCACAAAGATCCTTCTCTACAAGTTCGGGAATCAGTTTACATAAGGGTAGTCATATCCTGAAATGATGCCCCTAAAACAAAAACGTTGCGATTTGGAAAAAGTGAAAATTTTCACTTTCGTACAAATTCTGTGACATACCTGTCCGGTTCACGTCCAGTCTCTGGACAGGATCCCAAGTTTCTTGAGTTTTCAGTGCCTATGGTGCTAGAAATAAATCAGACCCCAAAGATCCTTCGGGAATCAGTTTACATAAGGGTAATCATACATACATATACACATAGTTTGCCCAGCTTATGCTTGCTGATAACGTTCAGAGTGATGATTTTGTTGAGCAATAGTAACCAACGATTTGTTTTGTTTTTTATGAGAGTGACACGCACATAAGATCCGGACTTTAGTAGCGTAGAATTCTTTTAGTTTCATACTCTACGTATGCTTGATGAGCACACTAAGTAATCAAAGTAATCAACGCTAAATTTTATAACTCTTACCATTGTATGTTAGTTCAGTAGGTATAAATAATGATAATTTGCGGTAGGAGAGAAATACTTCTTTCCGCCACTACACGTTTTCAAAATTTTGATACGATTGGTTTAATATCGGTTTGACAAACGAGCACACAAACACTTATGCATTTAAAACATAAAGATTCATAAAAACTTTCCTATTCCTAATGTCAGGTTTGTTGGACTTCTCCGTTTTGAAAGCAAAACAAAGTTTAAAAAAAATACCAGTAAGATAGTCCTCAATGACAAGCAAAAGGAGTTATTATGTCCCGAGATAGAGCGAGAGGGGCAGAGAGAAAAGCAACAATAGCTATTATTTTGACCTAGATTTTTTATACTTACACACAGAAGTATTTACATACATACATATGTTGTACGTTATTATTTGCAGGCGTTTACACTTGGAATTACACACTCGATATTGTGACACACAAATCCTTCTACAGCCAGACAATGTAAAATATTTTTCTATGCTTTTTTATACAATTTAACACCCCCTCTTACGATGAGTACTTTTTTTTCTCTAGGATTTTACCGATTTAATTCGTATGACGATTACTGATAAAAAAATAAATAAATAAAAAAACAGAGAAAAAACCCGACTCATGTCTGTCTGTTACACAAACACTTCTCTGCCAATTATTTACATGTTGAATCTGTAGGGGTTGAAAACGAGTAGTTCAAACGCGTTCAATACAGGACGAAAAAAATATAAAAAAAAATCATTATAAAGTACACTTGTGCTTGTACGACGAAACATAAAATTGTCAGACAAGCAGACAGACGGACAGACAGACATCAAACAGGTCTACAGTGGTAAGTCAGTTTACTACAAATGCATATCGTAGACAATGATAAATAAAAGTGGGTGTGGGTGTGTGGGGGTGGTTTTTGAATTTATGTGTTATGCTGCTTCATATTTATCCAGGTGATGAATGGCAGGTGCTTCTTCCTCATGCGTATTTTTCTTTTTTATTCCATGGCCTTGTTTTCACACATAAACAAATACACTCACTCACGATTTTCATTTACAAGATGATTGACGACTGGGCTGACGACTGAGTATTTTACTGGGACATTCTGATAATATCAGGGTTAATATATTTCTAAGCGAAATTTGTGTACATACATATATTTCTGTTTAATTTTTCTTTTTATACGCACATATAATATTTGGATGTCTTTTTTTCAATGAAGTTAAAGCAAGGATGAGTCATGTTTTTTTTACATATATATTTCCATTCTATAGGGTGGCATTTGTATTAACAAAAGTTTAAAAATTATTTTTTTATTTATTATTTTAACTGGAAAAAGAGCAATAATTATATTGATAAAACATTTTAGTTATGGAATTATCAGGGTAAAGAAAAAATTATGCAAATTATTCATAAATATGTTTCCATAAAAATGCTAGAAGCCATGAATGAAATGCATAAAACACTAGCATTTATGATTTTTTTAACATCAAAGGCCATAAAAATAGGTTTCATAAAAAAAATAAAGTTCAAAGGTTGACATCTGCAGAAGTTGGCCATGCGATTAAATGGTAATATGTCATGGAAAAACCAAATGCTACATATATATCTCATTTATATGTATTTCTAAATTTGTTTGTTTGTTTGTTTGTTTCGGCGACTAACAATATTGACTGTGGAACAGCTAAAATTGATTTAATTTTTTTAGTTCAAATAAAAAAGTAAAAAGAAAAATCATTCCTATATTCGAATAACTTTTGTTCGAATAAACAATCTATTCGAAACATAACATATAGGGTGGCCCAACCAAAACGCACGATGTTAATTGTAAATAAAACAAATAGTTTTCAGAAAATTATCTTAATATTTTTTGTTACGATAGAAGGATCCATGACAATTACGTGTGAAACAAAATACCGGCTAGATGCTCACCACGGCTTCTGTGGCATACCTCTATCCGTCGGTCCAAATTTTCATTGACTCTGAAACATAATTAAGATTTAATAATGTTTAATGAGCCGAATTATCTCATTTCTTAGCTCTGAATTGTTCTTGGATCATTGACGTACACCTTTTCTTTTAAATATCTCCAAAGAAAGATGTCCAACGGTGTCAAATCACATGATCGTGGCTGCCAATTAAATCGCCACGACATGAGATAACACGGACATTGAATTTCTTGAGCAAAATATCTGGTTTCTTTGGCTGTGTGACAAGTGGCATTATCCTGTTGGAACCACATATCGTCCAGGTTCATATTCTCAATTTTTGATTACAAGATCTCTGTTATCATCTCGCGATAGCATAGTAACTGTAAACCGGTTTGCTGAAATTTTCGTACAATTCTCCCGGTTGTGGACACAGTTGGTCGATTATGCTGACCAAACAAATCACGAAGTGCACGAAATCCATTTTGATTTGAAAGCCCATTTTCCCAAAATTAACGCGCTGCTCAATTGTGTACCTCTCCATGGATGAATTAGTCAAACACTGAAACAAAGAAATGCCAAATTAATTTGGGCAAAAAACTTGACATTAATGTTTGACTCACAATTAACATCGTGCATTATGGTTGGACCACCCTTTATTATTATAAAATAGTGTCAATCGAATCTGTCAACTTTATAATATAATTTAATTCTACCGTTAGTTAGATTACTGAAATATGCAAATATGCAAAAATAACGTAAGTACATACAGTTACTTCGCTCATTGTATGTAATTTAGCTCCACCCTTTATGAGCAAAACAAAAAATACGAATATTTAATCATTGATTTTTCTTTTGTTATTCATGCTGTTTTTTGTTTTTGTTTTACTTTTTAACAAAATAAAAATTTAATTTAAAAATTTTGTTTGAAAATGGGAACGGTTTTATACACAAAACACCGGAACACTATTCAGACAGTTTTTGTATTTTTTTTTTTTTTATTATTACAATTCAAATTGAGAACAAAATGTTTCAACTGTAATATTGTACCATTACATGACAGAAATTAATACAACCAACTTCAGAGTACAATAGGAACTTGTGGTCTAGAAATGTCTGAAAAGATTTATATACATAAATGCAAATGAATGAGTGAATGCCTGTTTCAATTTAATATTTTTAATTGTCATCTCATAGGAGAATAATTTAATGTTTTTGCTGAAAGGGTAATCATTTGAAAGGCTTTTTAAAGTAACTTTTTTTTAACTTAAAGCACAAATCAACTATAGCTGTATATGCCGAATTAATACGAGACAATATCTCTTACTTCACAATGGTATGAAAGATGTTATATCAGTTGAAATTAGTATCGCTAGAGAATTAACTTGCCTCGCATACTTTGCGGTTGAAGTTTAAAAAAAAATATATTGCTGACGCAATAATTAAAGTAAAATACGCATATATAAAATCAAGTGATAGATAAGATAGATAGACCCGCATCTTCTTACGGTAAGAAAACTCCAACCGATAGAGTATAAAATTATTTATTTGTTTTATTAGCTCATGAGATTAAATATTTTTACTTTCATTAATAACGAAACGTTATTAACGAAATTATGAACGAAAAAGAGCAGAAAAAAGTACCAACAAAACAAGTAGTGGCATAAATCAACATAAAATGAGCAACAATTCATAATATTGTGTAGCAAAAAGGCTGAAAGAAATTATAAAAATAAAAAAATAATGGATAAAAAAAAACAAAATATTCGAAAACCAGCGAAGAAAATAAATACACAACAAAGCACGTGCTTGAAAACGATTCACCAAAGCAGAATCCATAAAATCGTAACAAATTAATCCAAAAAAAAGGAGTAGAAAATGTACCACAACATATTTCTGTTGTTGTTTTCCGAAACCAGCAACGTTATCAGCAGCAGCCTCAACATAAAAATCAACTCTCAACGTCATCATCATCTTTATTATCATCATCAACCGTTCTAAACTGCTGCTAAGCATAATAATAACCAACACTTGACTACTGCTGGTTAACAAAAAAAATGAGACAGAGAGAGAGAGAGAGAGAGTGAGAGAGAGAGGAAAAAGTACCAGAGACAAGAAAAATTTTGTATGACAATGACAACATCTCTTTACCTCTTTACTCTCTTTAATTATCACGCCGACACTATCACAGGAAACTCTAAAGGCTTACAGACAACCATCCAATATTCACATTCAACCCGGCAAGCAGGCAGGCAGACAGGCGGAAACACTAAAACTAAATAGACAACGAAAAAAAGAGGTTTTTTTTAATAGAAAACGCCACTTGAGCATACTAAAATGGTTTTCTTTCTTCTGAAAAGTTTCTGCCATTGTTCCCTTAAACGCATTCTTGTTTACAAACGCTTAAGTCCACTTCATCATTTTCTCTCTCTCCAATTTTCCCTTTCTGTCATTCAGATTCTTACAGTTCAAAACAATTTTACAATTAATGTCGGTACTCGAAAAGTTTAAAGGGTTTTTCGGAAAAGAGAGAGCAATATGTGAATATGTTTGCGTGTATAGAATACAATGTAGTTTATTGCCGTTAATGTGCCGCTTTACGGTTATATGAGAATGTATGCCAATAGAAGATATGAGATAAGTTGTAAATGAAATTGTTGTTTCACAAGTGTGACAATGAAATCTATTCAACTTGAATGCAGATCATGAAAAAGAGAGAAATTTCTCTATTCCCGATTTAAAGCACGAAATATAGTTTAGTTATCTATGATTGTGAAAACCTACAAAAAAAATGCTTATTTATAAGATTAAAAAAATCAGGGTTTAAATTGCTTGCTTTAAGTAGCAACATCACTAACTTTATTACTTCGTAATAACTTGCTTGAGCTCACTATGTGTATGGTCTCTGCTTAAGCGGTTAGCAAAACAACCACTTTATCAAGAATTTCTCTTGCTGTAAGAATAAGATGTTGTTTACTTTATGTTTGCTTTTGCTAAACTGTATATTACTATTAATTGACTTCGTTGCTGTTTCTTGAATTTACCATTCCTTACTTATTTTAACTCTGACTCTTTGAATTCTAAGTTTTTTCGCTTTATTGGTGACAGAATAGCTGCCTTCAGTTAAACAGTTAAGTAAAATAATAAGCAATAACTTATAGCTTACGACAGAAGCAATTATTGATAAAATGGTTGCTGTACTGACTAAGCAAGTTATTTACTATTTTACTATTTTGCTTTTTACTTTTGCTTATTATCTATTAAAGTTTTCAGCAAGCATTCAGCAACACAGTTATTTAATTCGCAGCCAAAAATTTAAACAAAACAAGAATTCTTTCTTTTTGCTTTTGTTTTTCACTTTTGCTATGTAATTTTCTTTCAATTTAGTTTAGCAGTTACAAATGCAATGAAAATAGTCAAGCATTTTTAACGCTGAAAAAATTTAAATTTTAAAGCAATCCTCCTCAGATATAATACTCCTACACTAGCGCCAGTGGTTCTATTTAATTTTGAAACACTTCTGACATGCACTCCACTCTGTCTTTAGTTTGAAAAACATTGGATATACAAATTAATAATGTGGATTTTTTTGCTTGAAAAAAGCATTTATTATAATAACAAAATGAATTGAAACATTATTCAAAGTATTGTCCAACGTTAGCCACTATTTTTTCCCATCCTTCTGGTAGCATAAGTATGGATTCTGCGCCAAAAGAACTGCTGCGGTTTTAAGGTAAAGAATGAATCAAGCCAATTCTGATACCCTGTCCTGAAGTGAAGCGTATTCCAGTTAAGGCGTTCCGTATCGATCGAAACAAATGTTAGTCAGGAGGAGCAAGGTCTGGGCTATAAGGGGATGAGCCAAGGTTATGGCCTAGTGTCTTGTCGAATATTCCGGTCATTTTTCATTGATTGTTCTCTTCGGTACAGGTCCCCTGTATTCATCTGACCTGATTTCAATAGCTCATAGTAGAAAACACACTTTTGGTCCTACTAAATACAGAGCATTACCTTGGCGTCATGGATATTCGGCTTCAGCGTTGATTTGGATGGTTGGCTGGGCTTTACATATGACTTTATGGGCTTGGAGATATCGTGATGTATCCATTTTTCAACACCAGTAACAACACGATGCAAAAATGACTTCTTTTTGTAGCCTTCAAGCATCATTTCCGACATGCAAAATCGCCTTTTAACATTTCTCGGCTTCAATTCATATGGGACCCAATTGCCTTACTTTTAAATGAATTCCGATGCTTTTAATCGTAGGTAAATGGCTTGTTGTATGACTACAAATGATAATGCAAGTTCTTCTTGCGTTTGACAACAATCTTCGTCGAGTAATGCTTCCAATTCCTCATCTTCAAAATTTTTCGGCTGACCTCGACTCCCCTTGCCTTCTGTGTCGAAATCACCACTTTCGAATCGTGCAAACCATCGTTCACAAGTTTTTTGAGTTGGAGCATGTTGACCGTAAGCTTCTACCAACAATCGATAGCTTTCAGCAGCCGTTTTCTTCAAATGAAAGAAGGTTATCAGACTTCCCCGCAAAACTTTCCACATTATTATAGCGATTGGAGAAAATGTGTCTTTACACTTTTGAGTCTATTGAATACTGAATGATAATGACAGATGTCTACCCTTCAAAATACCATATTTTTTATTATTGACACAAACCATATGTAATAGTTATGTCATATGTTGTCCAAATTGACATTATAACTTGTATACCGAATAATATCAGATAGTACAATGTAAATTCTTTTAGTGCTGTATTTTACATATCTTAGTAAAGTGGATCGCTCTGTCCAAGTGATGGGGAACCTAGTCATTAAGCCTGAAGGAATTAAGCTCCTAGCTCCTGGCCAACAATACACAGAAGACATAACGCTCATCAATTTTTCCAACAAAGTTATCACTCATATTATAAGTAAAGCCGATCAGACAGTTTTCCGTATACACAGGTTATGAAGGGATCAAGCAAACAGCCTGAGAACCATTATTGAATAATCAGTTAAGTAGCGTTCACCACTAAACCTAGGGTAAGAAAACAATGTGTCCGCTCAAGACAAAAATGGAAGACTTCGACTACTCCGACGACTCTGTCTCTTAACTAAAGAACATTACGACAGGCATGGCGAGCTAGTTTCCGTACTGACAGAAGTATGCAGGCCGGGTTTGTAGGTAAACATCGCAAAAAGAAAAGTAAGCCAATGAAGGCTATTAATACTGCAGGTCTTAAAATTTGGTGGAAGTTTAATAGTTTTACTATCTCAAGTATTGTAGCTCATTCCACCCAGCCAATTACTTGGTCGACGAAGGCCTATTTTGCTCTTTTACTTCAATAGTTTCATAAATCAAAAAACGCGATTTTCCAGGAGAGATGTTTTATATTATCAATTGTCTATTATTTAGTATTAATATAGAAATAAACGTTTTGTTCCTATGCTCTGAATGTTGTATACGATATAGATCATAATATTGCGCTTATTTTTGAATATTTATATGATAATATTGAATTGAGTTATGCTATTCACAATATATATTATATTTACAGAACAAATAAATTCCAATCATGTTTGTCTTGAGCTAACCTTTTAATCTTATTTCATGTTTTTGTTGTTGTCGTGAATTCGCATTTTAATTGTCTTCTGCATGTATTGGCGTGCCTTTCCCTGTTACAGCTGCCTTAAGGGTTCCAGTCTAGCGTATCTAGTGTCAGATCATCTTGGGGTTTCTTGACATTTCTTATTACAACATCTCACACAATACAGCAGTGGTGACATTACACATCCTTGTCGCACTCCAACTGTTACGTTTATCTGGTCACCCAGTTAGCTTTCGTGTAGAACTCTGCTATTTTCAATAGATCCTATTAAATAATTTTTTTATATTAAACTGAAGTAGTTCATGGAGATAACTTCCCTTATCAAAGCATACTTGTACTAACACATTAGTGTTGCCTGGTGTGGTGGTGATTTAAAAAATTTAATTTCTGTCTGCCTAAACGTCTAACCGATCCGTCTCCGATCGGCCTCTATCTATTGGTCACGATAAACACATTCACTCTAACGTTAAAATGTGGCCAATACATTCACTCCCATGTTGTATTTAATGATTAAATAAACAGTTGGCGGTCAATGGGTTCAGTATGAAATTAAAATTTAAAAAAAAAAATGAAACAAAACAAAGTATTCACGGAAAAAGAAAAATCCCAAAAAGCAACGAACCGTAAAACAGTATTCATTCTTTTAGAGAATACAGAGTAGAGGCTCACATACAACGGCAGTGCCAATGGCACACTCATTTGCATCTATTTTAGTTCGTTTATTGTAAGACTCTAACTCTAGCTCTGATTACTCTGTTTGGCAGGCTTTTTGCTATGACATTTTCAGTAACTGGCTGGCTGGTTATCATTATGTATATTCACGTACTCGTAGACAAGTGCAGAAAAATAGTACCAAAATATTTAGCAACTAGGAAGTCAAAAGCTCTGCTATGTGAAGGTGGTGGTGCGAATGAAATAATGCCTGCCTGCTTGCATGAAATGCTAAAAAAATCTTTTAGCAGTGCGCAGTGCATTTACAGTGCCAAAACCAACAACAAATGTATTTAACAATAAATAAGAATACGTTGACCCTTATTTAAAAAATTTTTAGTATTATTTTAAGTTTTGTCTTCCCCTTAAGGCATTCAAACACATGCATGTATGCATTACAATATAACCATAGTTATTACCACAACACCACTGCCCACCAACACTACCACCAGCAACAACACCAAAACCATCATCGTCATCATCATCTGTTTTAAAATCGCAGTTATAGTAGAGTAGAGGCAAATTTTCAAACAACACCCGTGGTCGAAATGTTTGCCACAGCAAACAAAAATTTACTGTTAAAATTGCCTTAAAATGTTTAAAGCAAAAACTTAAATTACCAAGAAAATAAAAAAAAACATCTCTTTATTAGCTAATTTTCCTAATGTTTTAAAATAGTCGTACTTGTATGGCCATAAATAGTTTTTTTAGCGCTTTAAACGTTTGCATCAGCATCATATGTAAATCTTTAGGCGATTATGTTACCACAGATTAACACCAAAACGACTGACTATGAATACGACAAGTTTCTTGCCATAAGTAAGGTGGCAAAATTTAATGAATGTTTAAATGTTTTACAACTATAGTTTAAACTTTTGAGGTTACATCAAAAAAATTTTTTCAATTTTGGAAAAAAATATTCGTTTAAAAATGTATGGCATGAAAAATCTAAGTTACACAACACACGTTTAAAACACATAATTTCGTCAATAAGCTTTTCCTTCGTGATTCAAATTTGTCTAGTTTATTATTTTATTGTCAGCTGATAACTAGTCAAAAATACACAACGCGTTAAAAAATTCAAAGTTAACCACCTTTCTGCCATCAACGCGTCAAAATGTTTATTATGTAACTTGTTCTATGCAAATACACGAGTTTACTTCTTTTTACAAAAGTCTAGAGCTCAGACGCCCACTAACGCGTGGCATGTACTTCTACCTTATGTTAGACGTAAGCTCTCTAACACAAAAAAAGTTGTGAGACATTGAAAACAAATGCAGCGCTTCTTTGTTCTCAAACACGAAAAATGTTCTTTAAAAATCTTAAAAACGTAAGAAAATAGTTTCTTCGAGAGGCTATGCTGCCCTTATCTTACCTAGTGTGCTTCGTTATTCCTCTATAAAAAAGTAATAGCCACTTATCCTATCTCTCCCGCATTTGGCTGCTGTGTAGAGATAACGTAACTTGAACTGCTACCGGGAGGTGATACGCCTAATTGTCTATTCTAGACCAGTTATTGACTGTATGATGTGTATTGTTCAAGAAGTTATTTAAATCAAATTTGGAATCTTCTACTATTACCGTTCTCAAGATATATAAAAATCAATATTTATTTTCTATGGTATGGTACCTCCCATACTCACTTAACCGATTCCGCCCACTTTTTGACTGATGATTTGTATAAACTACGAAGTAATTTAGACCAAATTCGTAAACTTCCACTTGAACCGTTCTCAAGATAAACAAAACTCAATATTTACTTTGTATGGAAGGTAACATGCCCACTTGTGCCATCCCGCCCATTTTTAACTAATGATTTGTATTGACTACGAACCTATTTAGACCAAATTTAGTGGCTCTCTGTTGAGTGGTTATAAATATAAAAAAGACGGTTTTCATTATCGCGCATATGCGATTTCCGATTTCAAACAAACATAAACATAAACAATATAGATCGACGGTTTTGAGCATGATGCTGCGACATACATAAGGCAAAAATAGCCTATATTTTTACATATACAGATTTGATTTTTTTATTTAGTTCTATAAATTTTATTTTAAATTTTATTTTATTTATTTTGAATTTTTTTAAATATATGTTGTAAATTTCCAGGTATGTGTATATTTCCAGGTTTTAAGCTTCAACTTTTAAAAATTTGCTTTAAAAACAAGGTTCACACTTTTGCTTCTCCAATCTTTCTATTAGGATTGCTTTATTTCAAACTCTAAAAAAAATTATTTTCACGTTTCATTTTCGTTAGGTTTCACAAATCAATATGAACAATAATGCATCTACGAGAACTAATTATTTAGTGTAAATTGTCAGACATCACCATCGTCGGTTTATATTTCGTTTGAATGAAGAGCTGCCGTTATAGTGAGTGGAGTTCGTTTAAATTTTAATTTCCAATAATCAATGAGAATGGTGTCTCATTTTGGTGATAATGTTATTTCATGAAATAGAACTGTTTCTCTTTAAGATCGTACTTGATCACATATTCTTTAGATATTCAAACAACTCTTGAACAATGGCAGATCAACATATTAATTTATTCTGGTGTTAGAATATCCTGAAAAATCAGGATGGTCATCAGCCAGCTATTGTTTGTTAAATATAAATGCCATGAAATTTCCCTCCAATTAGACTAAAAGTTCCATTTTGCACACTAAATCATGAACAGTCACAACTCAAGATTTATCAAGATCGCTTTTTTTCATAAATCAATTCACAGATCAAATCTCCAACGACCACAAAAATTTCGTTTGTTTCTGTCTTCTGTAACTAGTACAATACTGTTATGTTACTGGTATTGCTTGAACATTATCAACTAAAGGTTCAGTTAGAAGTGACTCTTTAACGTCATAGTTGCATCATAACAAACCAATTTTAAGGCCAACACTGTGATCGATTAGTGGTGACATACCATAATTTTATAATCGATCAATTTAGTTTTAAAAACAATGTACAGTGTGGCAGGTTTGTACCATTTTTAGAATCAATTAAACCGCTGAGTTTATTTATATGATATGGGTATCAAGGAAAGGTCGTGGTTTGGGTATTATGAATTTATAAAGAAAAGTTTGCATTTTGTTTGAAAAATATATAAAAAAATATTAAATATAAGTTTTTTTTTGGGTGATGAATATCATTAACTTATATAAATAGTAATAAATATATCGAAGGTTACAACATACTTTTGACATTTCAATTTGGGTTTTGCTTGATTACATATTACTATGAAAATTATAATGTCTAAAAATACACCCCAACATTTGAGAATGCTTTAGTAAAGGGTGCCCAAAATTGAGGTATCATTTTAATTTTAATAAAAAAAAGGCTTTTTTTCAGATATTAAAAATAGGTTTATTTTAGCTTATTACAAATAGGTTCCGGTTAAAAATGAAAAATTATGTCGGTTAAGTGACCTCTCGACTGGCTCCGTAGGTTCCCAAAGATCAGGCTTGACAAGATCCATTATTTCTCTTACTGTGTGACAACCTGTTAAAATCACATATTCTCTACGTCTAAATCATCAATTTTAAGCCACTAAAAGCTTCGGATTATCTCCCTGTAACGATTTCAATTGTAATTGCATTTCCATTTTCGTTTTCCAAAAAATATAAATAACCACACCAATTTCCTAATTACATCTTGAAAACTTTTGCTATTTTAAAAAAATGTTTAAAATGTGTAGAGAAAAAGTGACAGCAAAATTAAAATGATTCCTCAACTTTGGACACCCATTACTTACTAGAACATTCGAAGCCAATACTAATTTTATATAAAAGGCGGCGCATTATGCTTAGTCAGCCAGTCGTAATGTAAATGTCAAAGAGTAAAGTCGTGCCAAGGCGTTAGTAGTAGTGTTGAGTAAATTGTGGTATCAAGTGGAAGTTAAATAAGTTAGATATTGTGTATAGAGTTAAGTTGTAGATATAAAGGGACTGTATAAAGTAAAACAATGTAAAAGTACTCAAACGTTTTAAAAAGGTTAAAACGTAACAATATATATATATTTTTTAGCATGTTGACATTTGTCCTTGATATTTTTGTTGAAATTTTGTACTGCCTAAATCACCAAGGGCCTAATCGCCGCTTTCGATATGGAATAGTCTATCGTACGAAAATAATTTTCGATACGTACCAAGTTTTATCACCTGATAAAAACCCAATAGAATACCTGCAGGCGATACTAGAAGGAATAATTTGTCAGCAGAGTATACCAAGTAAGTCAATGCTTAAGGATGTAATTAAGGAACAATAAGAGAATATCTCAGTTGAAGAGACTACGAACCTGATAAATTCTATGCAATACAGGCTCAGAGGGATTCTTAGGTACTGCAGCTATCCAACTCGATACTAATTTAAAGTTTACACAAGAATAATTATTGCCATATTTAATTTTTATTGTTATGAGCGTAGACTTTTGACTCATTGAAACACAAGGCTTTTTTTTATTAAAAGTAGCGTTAAATTATCTGGAGTAAACAAATTGCATCGTCAATGTTCATTGCATTGTAAGGAAAAGTTTATAGTAATAATTTTGTGTTTTTAAAATTTTTTTTTTTTAATTTTTAGCACTAAAGCTACGAATTGAGTGAGGAGCGTAGACTTATGATGTCTAGTGTATGTGTGTGTAAATGTAACAAAAACAATTAAATTAATAACGTTTATATTTAATAACCGTTCAAAGTTGGTATAATAAAAACAAAATTTATTGTTTTATTATTTATTTAGTTTTATAATTTGAAGTTTGTTCTTTGAAGGCGTGTCTTTCGCCAAACACGAAAATATAAAAAAAAAAATTAAATGCAGTTCAACTAAGAAAAATGTAAGCTATTAAGCCCCATATAAATTTTTCTTAATTCTCATTTTTAACAGCGGACTTTTTCCAAAAATATGTTTAGGCTGCCCCAACGTACATTGTTTCAAAAACAGTTCTTGCCTCTTCTGAACATTTGAAAATTCTAACTGTTTATGATTAAGTGTTCGATTTAATTAAATTTTGTTTGTTATTGCTTTATTGCAGTGCGATATGGAAGGTATGACACCCGACTACCAACCAGAAGGTCCTAGGTTCAATACCAGGCCAGACCATCTTAATAAAGAATAAGTTTTTTCAACAGCGGTATCACCTCATAACATTAGCTAGTAGCTACTATTGAAAACTTATCTAATACATTTGCCGTTCGGAGTCTGTGTTAAACTGTAGGTCACTTTCAATAAGTCTAAAAATAGAATCGGGTGCAACTCATTGACTGAGAGAAATCCCCGTGTTCCTTCATGGAATGTTGTGGGAATTAATATAATATATATTGTTACGAAAATAAGGTTGGGCATCACAGCGTTTATTACATCGCTAAAATAAATAAACAAAAGCTGCAAGAACAACTATACGTGCTGTTTATAAATAACCAATAACCAAATAAAAATAACACTGCAACAACAATAATTAAACATATATATAAGCATATATATATATATATATATATACATATATATATATATATATATATATATATATATGTGTGTGTGTATATATACACATACATGTACATATATATATATATATATATATATATATATAATATATACATATATATATATATATATATAATATATATATATATATAATATATATATATATATATATATATATATATATATATATATATATATATATATATATATATTTGTACTAAACTCTGCCAACTAGCTAAGATTTAGGAAGCAGTTAAAGGAAGATAAATTATTTTATTAGCAGGATTTAAATCATATATTTTAAATGAAGTCATAACATCACTGTAACAATGAAAATAATTAGAAAGAATTATCAGAAATTAGAACACAAAGTGCAAAAATATTATTATTTTTTTTAAAGAAAGCATTAGGAGTATTACTTTATACTAAAAAATTCTATTAAAAAATTGAAAAGGAAATCAATCTGCACTTTTTAAAAAAAAATTTTCAGTCTTTACGTCATTTATTCACTTTTTTATTTAGTCATACATCCCATCAGTCAAAATTTAGAGAAATACAAAAACAAAGAAGAAAAAGTGAAAAAATTGCAAATCATAAATAAAAGTTATGCATACTACTAATTTTTTTGAATTTTTAAAAATGTTTAAATACAGGGTGTCCGCCGGGAAGGTATACTACTTTGTTTGTTTATAATTTTTGATAATATGAAAAAAAAATGGATCTAATATTGATAAATGTTTTATTTAATGTCGGCAATTATGTATGGAATACAATATCAGATAAATGCCTCACAAATGCGTGTCTTTTTGAGCATATTTTTCATTACATTTTCACACATTTCACGCGGTATTTTATTAATTTCATCACAAATATTTTGTTTGAGTTGCTCCAGCGTTTCTGCTTTGCATAAGCCCTGCTTTTTAGATATCCCCACAAAAAGAAGTCAAGAGCAGTCAAATCAGGCGACCGTAGAGGCCAATCAACATTACCATTCGTTGAAATAATTTGTTGTGGAAAGAGGTCTCGCAGTAATCCTGGCTGTATGCGATGTGGCACCGTCTTGTTGAAACCATATGTTAGTCAAGCACAAAGCATGCAGTTGTGGCGTTAAAAAAATTTCAATCATATCACGATATCGTTCACACAGTTACCGTTACGCTGTTTTCAGTTTCAAAGAAGTAAAGTCCAATGATTCCTCTTGACCAAATTCCACACCAGACTGTCACTTTTAATGGATAAAAAGGTGACTGATGAATAATTTGAGGGTTTTCCATTGTCCAGAACCGACTATTCTGTTTATTCACATAACAACCATTCATATGAAAATGTGCCTCCTTACTGATTATGATTTTTTCATGAAAATCGATGATTGATTTTGATAAAATGTTTTGATTTTGATTAAATTTTTAAAACCCGTTGGTTTACTAAATATTTTTCGATAATAAATTTGCCACGTCTCTACTACACGACTGCCAAATATGAACTGTCAAGACTGATGTTTACCAAAATGGTAGCAAAACAAAGTAGGATGTCTTCCCTGTGGACATCCTGTACATATTTACAGTATGTGTTAAACGGTGCGACAAAAAAAAAATACCTGCCAAGTAATACTATTTTTCTGATAGGCGTTATCGACTAGAATAAGTACCCGGTTTTGAAATTTTTGGAACACCTCCAAAATTTCGAGTTACTGATTTAAAAAAAAAACGGTTTTTCCTGCCTTCGTGCACTTATAAGCTAATAACTTAGTTGAATATTAACCGATCTTCGGATTTGGAACGAATAGAAACAGACTTTTTAAATTATTTATACATTAAATGGTGATTAACTACTGAAAATAATAAATAAAAGTCTAAAAGTTAATTCAAACAAAAAAAAAAAAAAAATTGAGTTTTGTATAGTAAAAGGAAATTAACAATATTAATAAACAAAATTGACAATATTCTTGTATTTGTTTGATTTGTGCAAGGAAACAATAAAATTAACATCACAAAAGCATGGTTGAAATTGCTTGCTTTAAATTAGCAATAGCACTAAAATTTTAGCTTTGCTTCAGTTTTCATCTTCAAATTAAATAACTGTGTTGCTGAATGCTTACTGAAAGCATTAAAAAATAATAAGCAAACGTAAAAAAGAAAAAACAAAAAAGTAAAATAATAAATAACTTGCTTAATATTACTATGTGTATGTTCTCTGCTTAAGCAGTCAGCAAGGCAACAATATTATCAAGAATTGTTCTTTCTGTAATCAATAAGTTGTTGTTTACTACTAATTCATTGACTACGTTGCTGTTGCATGAATTTCATGCTCGTCTATCGTTTCATGCAGAAAATAAAGTAAACAATAACCTATTGCTTACAGCAAAAACAATTTTTGATAAATTAGTTGCTTTCTGTCTAAGCAAGTTACTATTTTACTTTCTTAAGCATTAAAAAAAGTAAAGCATTAAACACATAACCGACAGCAAGCAGCAGCAGCAATAAAACTAGATTCCATTATCATCTGTTTTATTTGTTATAGAAAATTTTTTTAGTGGTGATAATCAAGCTTTTCAAATCTACCAAAATAAAATCGCTTTTTTAAAATATAAAAATTAATGAAATTATGTGTTTAAATTTATTAATTATTAACATAAATGTTGTTTGATACAATATTTTGATTTTATACTGTTGTTTTCTGATAAATAAAAAAACTATATTTACTTTTTTCATTTAAAATTTTATATTGTATTGGTATCACTAATTGTTGTCTTGCTGCCTAAAAAATTGCAATGATATTAAATATGAACTAGTTTTGAAATTCAATAATATCTAGGTTAATATACATAGTTAGAATTGTAGGCGTGTCAAATTAATTACCGAATAGAATTATAAAACTCGATCAACTTTATATGAGTTACACTTTAAATAGCCAACTTTAAAACTACATAAAATATTATTGATTCGAACTGTACTTAAATTAAAAATATATATATATTTTAAAGCATTTATCGAATTACACTTTAAATTTGAACGCAACTCAGGCTAAAGCTACTTTAAAGAATTTGGTTGATAAATATTTATTCGTGCAAAATAATATAAAACAGTACGGGTGCACCAGTAGGCTAGTGGGTAGTAGCCTAGTACATCAGCTTGAGAGCCGTGACTCGTGCCCACCAAATACTCTGGTCTATTATACTACACTCAGCCAGCATATGGTCTTAGTCGCTGCTCGTGATTACTAGAATACTTTTTTTCTCGGGGTGTCATTTGATCTGTATAACATTACTTTTGCTGTTTTCTTACTAAAAACTTAGTTCTAAAGTTACATATGTTCCTCAAATTAATGTTTCATTTATCTGAATTTGATACTCCTGTTTGGTTTTAACGAATGCACTTCAACGGTCTAATCGGGTCTATGTGACGCAATACATAAAAAGAAGATAGTCGTGCCAAAAATTGCTAATTTCTTCCAAAAAATTAAGTTCGATAAGGAATGAATTTTTGTTCCATTATATCAGTATCAGAATAAGCAGAAGTATTGTTTAGCATCACGAAGATAATGAAATAATCTACAATCAGTCGGATACGTAAAAATGTCAAATCAGATTGTGTAAAGGCAAAAAAAAACTACTTGAACTTGTCAGATTTTTAAAAGACGAAATTGTGGAAAATATACAAAGGAAACCTTTCTCTCTGTAAAATAAAAATTAATTTATTATTAGTTTATATTACAAACTAGAAATTATGTTTTACGTATTGTTACGAAAAAGAAAATGTCGAAGACGAAAATTCACCACAACGGGGACTTATTATGAGATTTTAGCTATAAAATTTATTGGCTTGCGTCAAGGCATGATAATTTCTATAATTATCTGTACTAATTAATACTGCTAACATCTGCATGTCTAACGGTGTTGCCAGTTCGGTTTCTTTTTGTGTTTATAATTTTACACTATTTGAATTAACGTAGATAATTCTAAGATTCGAGTCTGTACTAGAACATTCGCAACTAATAATGAAATGCTAAAAAAGATGGCGCATTGCGATTGGTGAGTTAGTTATCATATGGCTGTCATAAAGTAAAGTCTGTTTAGGCGCAAATAAAAAGTTTTGTATAAGCGAATATAAATTTGCTGTATTTGCTGTATTAAGACAAAGATGGCGCATTGCGATTGGTGAGTTAGTTATCATATGGCTGTCATAAAGTATAGTCTGTTTAGGCGCAAATAAAAAGTTTTGTATAAACGAATATAAATTTGCTGTATTAAGACAAAGTTTATAAAAGTTATAGTGCAGTAAATAAAAGAGAACTGTAAAACAACAACAAACGTAGAGTTTATTTTATTTTAACACAATTTAAACGAACTCGAAAGTTTTAAAAAATTTAAAACTTAACAGTATTTTCTTTAAAAAATTAGGCTTTTCCTTAACAATAGCGCTTAAAATGTAAGCGTATTCTCCCCATAGTAAGAATAGGTAGATGTAGATGTAGTACGCTTAATATTAAAATAGGTCAAATAGACTGATATTGCTTACAAATTTTCTTCGAACATCACATACTTTCGACATATTGTTTTTCTCTTCTCACAAACTGCAAACGACAAACGACAGTCATTACATTGCAGCTGTAAACAACAATACATAAAATGAATGGTTGAGAGATGAATGGAAGAACACATCAGAAGGATGAAAAATCAACAACAAAATAAACGACAAAGAAAAATAACTTTTTGTTGTATGTACGTGCCACAGATTTTTACATTTTATTGTAATACTTTTTATTGCAACTGCTGCTACTGCTACTGCTGATGTTGCTAATGGTTTTTCACTTTAATCTTCTGCCAATAACTACTGTTTCAATTTGTTTATGAATGAAACCTAAAGGGTAAAAATAATGAAAGCCAATTGAAATTAGAGGATATAAACAAAGAGAGACTTTAAGACAGTAAGAGCAAATTCCATCGAAAGTGCAATGGAACATAAATTAGCAAATATGTATTTACAAGTATGTATGTAAATAGTTTTAATTCGTTATATAGTATAAATAAATAGGACACGTTTTCCTAATAGTATTAAACTAAATATTATTATATTATTATTATATCTTTATTAGTATTATTTATAACACTTTCAAAATACATTTCATTTTGATTTTATTTATTAAATTAAGTAAATCCTGATTAAAATTTAAAAATTAACATTCTTTTTAGCGATTTCTGCATTGCACTTGTGTCTACTCTCTGTGGTCTAAAATTTAAGGCATTCCTGAGGTTGAAGTGTTGAGCTTCAACAACATACCTTATTCTCTCAAACAGGTACTCTGGTGCACATTCCATTTTCATTTTCTGAATAAAAATTATTGTATTAAGCTGCAGTCTCTGTTTTATATGAGCATAAATTTTATAGAAGTGAAACGATTACATTTTAAAATTGAGCGCATAGCCTTATTTTGTAGCTTTTATAATCTATTTATTTGATGGTCTGAACAGCAATTGAATAATATTGTCGAACCATTTTCAAATTGTGGTTTTACCATCGTGTTGTATATGTTTATTGCTGTTAGTATTGATACTCATATTAATTTCCATTCATTTAGACTTGTGTCTCATTCAATTTTAATTTGTTCATTTTTAGCTATTTATTTATATTATCAATATCCTTAACATAGTTTTTTTCAACAGTATATCTCTATATATAGTCTCAAACGTTCTCTATAAAATCGAGAAAAAATCGCCAATTTTGTAATATTCTTTTGTTTACTCTTCGATCTATTTACAACATCATTAACATATGTTTCACAGGAATATTGCTTTCTGAGTCCAGATTGATGGATTCTTAACTATTTATTATTTCAATGAGCTTTTCAGAAGTTTCTAGAGTATTAATTGGCAGCAACTCCTTACATTTTACTGTATTCTTCACTTTCTCAAATTGGGAAGATCATCGACTCTTTCCAATTACTTGGAAATGCTCCCGTCAATAATGGTTTGTTAATAAAGCTTAATATAATGTTGTCCACTACTCTCCAATTATCCAGAATTATTTTACTTTATATTTTTGTGTAGTCTGGTTTTATTTCTATACTTTTAAAAATCTCAAATCTTAAACTTATTGCACGAAATTTGAACTCAAAGTCAATCTCAGGTACTTGATTATTATATTTCACATCGCCAATGGATGATCTAATTTCCTTAATACTATTTTTTAATAGTACTATTAAAATTTATGGCCATTTGCAGATTTTCCTTATATTCTATATTATTATATATCACAGTTTTTATCACATTTTTTTTTTGATTTCCTTAGGACAAATTCCTTGAATTTGCACCACATTTCTTTCTGATAATATGCATTATTAATTTTATTAGTTATGAATTTATTTTTTTCGTGTTCAATGTTTACTTTATATATATTTCTTATTGACTTATAACACTGGTCTACAGCAAAAAAAAAACCTTTAAATAAAACTGTATGGAATATAATGATTTTAATGCACTGAATTCAAATCTGTTTTTAAGGGTGTGAAGTTAGTTTCGTAAGTTAAATACTTTTTTTTAACATTTTTGTAATTTTAACAGTCACCGTTATTTAACATGTAAAGGTGTGAAGTTAGCTTCGTAAGTTATATTCTTCTTTCAATAACAGTAGAAATAAAAGAATTTAACATTGCAAAAAAGAATTTAACTTTACGAAGCTAAATTTTTTAGGTGTTATGTTTTAATTTGAAAGATAATTCAAAAACATTAAAATCTAAAAAAGTAATGTGAATGAAGAAATTCTAAAATATTTATTAAAGAAAATGTAAAACATTTATTTTTATTGTACAAATTGTAGTTTTATAAAAGCATACAATAATATAAAAAACATTTTATTAAATCAGGTAAAAGGTAAAATTCTGGGGGAATTCGTGGCAAAATATGGTAGTTATGTTAGTATATTACATAATAATATGAAAACGACTTGACCGATTTAATGCAGTTACCACCATTTTTTTTTATTTTTTTTTTGTATTTTCAACAGTTTCGGAGTCATTCATAACTTAGTTGCAAAAAAAAAAAATAATTTCGCGCAAAATTAGAGCAATTTTTTACATTTTTCATGTTAAGCACTTAAGTTAAAGCTTAAAGTGTTGAGAATAAAATAAGCTGTAAATCATTAAAAACGCTTGGTTATTACTGATTTTATTCACAATTAAATGCACATACCTAACTTTGACGATCATTAGCGAAAAAATTCTTTCTTGCAAAATTATTGGAAATTTTTTTCCTTTTATTTTATTTTAAGCATAAAAAGTAAGATAACCCATAAAGGCAGGTATAATTTGGTATTTTTTAACATATAGCTTAACGAAGTCGAATAAGACATTTTAAAGTTATCTTAAGATGTCTGAAGCAGCCTCTTCAAAAATCTCACATTTTAGAAAAAAAAAATTTAAAAAGACTTATCTATAGAATCTAAATTCTGAAGATTTTTAAAGTTAAGGACATTTTTGTCTGTAACAAACATTAAATAAGTTTTTTTAGTTTTCTAATGCCTTTTGTAATGTAAAAACAATTTTCGTCAAATTTTCAAAATGTCTGTTTCATTAACATATAAAATATATGTGAACTGAAATTCACAATTTGATTGCATTCGAACTATTGAAAGTGAATTAATTCGAAAAGTGAAGATGATTAAAATAAAGGGTATAGTTTTTTGTGCGATTTTTCATTTGAAATAGCTAGTGCATGTTAAACACTTAACTGTAATATTCTTTTACGTTTATTTTTAATAAAGTTTGGTAAATCAGTCGAAACGAAATATATTGCTTAGTTTGACTGATTAAAATCTTGATTAGTACTGAGGCTCTTTACGTCAGCAAGTAAACTGAGACACCGCGGTATTCACTAAAATTAGCTAAATAACATCAACCTACGCAATCATCGGCATATATTTAAGAAAAATTTTATTTCCAAAAAACAATGATCATCAAAATTAAACGTAATTTTTGTCATATTTTTTGTTATATTTTTTCATGTTAACTCACGAAATGGACATATTTTTTGGTCTCTAGATCGTACAATTTTACGCCTCTTGATTAGTCTTTTTAGCTGTAGGAGTTAAGTTCATGTCTTATGCTTACAACTTAAGTTCTTAATTAATGCAATAACATTAAAAGTTGCAAAACAGAAGACAGAAATCTCTAAAAAACCGTTAGTCGTAATTGCTATTTAACAAAGTGTATTGTTAACAAATAAATAAATGCCAAGCCCAGAAAATAAAAGTGTATTTAGTATTTAGTTTATTAATTAATGAGCCTTCGGCGACTCTTATAAAAAAACTTTTTAAATACTAAAGCTGAAAATGTTTTATTCTTTGAAAAAAACATTGCATTGCGTCGTGAGCTTGTTTCGAAAAAAGCCAAAAAATATAGTAGTAGTCAAACTAGTCCGACAATAAGGAAAGATGTCACACTGTCAAATTTCTAGTAATAAATTAAATTTATCTATTTTAAAGCATAGACGACCATGTCAGCACGGCCTGCTGAGAGAGTGGCAAACTTGAGATGATAAGTGTTATATCAGGTCGCGTCGACATGTCAAGTTTGATCGTATAACCGGCGCTTTAGATTCACCTTCACTTCAACAAATACGGTGGGTCGCTATTTAAAAAAAAAATAATAATAATAAAATATGACCATGATTTTAGGTATTCCACATATGAAGCTTGGTTTTTTTTTATACAAATTTGAAACAACCGTACTACTGTAGGAACTGAAGATCAGTTTATAGCTATCGACAAAATCCACAAATTGCGTCAGATATTTTTAGTAATCGATGCCAAGCCATCTTATATATAAAACTGAATGTGTGTTTGTATGTTGATTTATTTGTTTGTGCCTTATGGACAGTTAAACGGCAGAACCGATATTGTTTGCAATTTTTACAGCATTTCTCTGCATGTCTGAAAAGAACTATAGGCTATGTAAATTCTAAAAATTCAATTTTCCAAGCCCACACAAAGTGTACATTTATTTGTCTATTATTGATTATATTGATTTTAGAATATTTTGAGAACGGTTTCAACAAGTTTCAGAATTTGGTCTGATTGACTTCAGTTGAAAAGTGGGCGGAATTGGACAAGTGGCCGTGGTACCTCCTATATAATCTAAATATTAATTTTGTATATCTTGAGAACAGCATTAGCAAAAATTTCTAAATTAGGTTCAAACAACGTCAATAACAATACACATTATCAGCCAGTAACTGGGCGAGATTGGATAAGTAGGCGTGACACCTTCCATTCATACTAAATATTGAATTTTTTATATGTAGAGAATGACAGCTATTAAAGCTTTCTTTATCTATCAACATAAGCCAGAAAGCGGGAATTTCACAAAACACACTGAATGGATGCAATTTTTAGAGGTATCTTATATATAAAAATTAGTGTGTGTGTTAGTTTGCAGACTGTATACAGAACCTATAGCGTTTTTCTGAAAGGAACAAATGATTGGATTATGGCTGGAATGGGACAAAATGGGAAAAAAGGTTAAAAATATAACTAAGAGAGCATTTAAGATATTAATTAAGATGGGGGTAGAGAAGCACACCGGGTTTTAGTAAGATTAATATAAAATTAATTTCATCGTGATGCTGATAAATACTTATCAGTAAAATATATTCGATTTGGTCTTCGCACGAAACGTATCGATACCTTAAGCTAGCTATTTTTTCTTATAAGGGGGGATCATTTGTCTCCTTATAAAATAAACGTTGATTTGTAGGGTAAAAAATGGCTAATTTTTAAAGGAAATTATTTGCCACATAATTTATAGTTTCTAGTATAAAGGTTGAACACATTTTTTGTATTTTACCAACAAAATAATCAACTAGATACTCTTTTTTGCAGATAGTTGAGTTCGTCTTCCTACATTTTTTGCAAAACCATCTCTTACAAATTCAATAAATTAAATTAATTTATTACTCTCAAGACTCTTAACTTGACATTTGCTACCTAATTGCAACTTACTATCAAAGCAGCTTAAAATACAGTTTGTCAAGAAAATCTTGTTAAAAAATTGATGTTCTGATTACTATTTTTTTTTTAATATTTTTTTAATATTTCAAAATGATCTGATTATTAACTAACAAATAACAGCAAAAGAACACAAAAATGAAAAATTTGGATAAGGGAATAAGATAAAAAATAAAAGAAAGTCCAAAATTTTGTTGTCAAGAAAATGTTTTTACAATTTATGATTTTTTTATGTCTGGTAGATTTTGCTGTCCAAATATTTTGTTTATTGTTTTGTTTCATTAGTTAAGTAACTATTAAAACGTTTAAATTAAAGTTTTTGTTTTTGTTATCAAATAAATGTTGAATATACTAGAGTTTAAAATGCCGCACAATATAACAGTGTCGGATGTAAATTAGTTGGCTTGCTATAGTCACCCGGTCGGGAAAACGGCTCAAGCAAGAAGACAAACTATGTCAAAAGTTTAAAACGCGCTAAAAATGAAAATAGGCTAACATTACCTACATTCACGATTGCTCCCACGTAATAATCAGAAGAAAACAGATTGTGTGATACAAAGAAAAGTGGACAAAAATCCATTGGTATCCGCAAGAATACTCTCTGGTGAGTTCAAAGAAGAATGTTGCATGACAGTTTCCCACGAAACAGTAAAGCAAGTCTTGAAAAAGAACGATTATTTTATATAGATTAGCGCTAAAAAAAAACACTGCTTACAATTCAGCACAAAAAAAGGCGAGTGTCTTTTGTTCTATCGCTTATTTAAAAACGACTACTGGATGGAAATAATAGGCTCTTTTCTTAAGAACTTGGCTTTTTTGAAACAGTCGCAAAGTACTGGACACTTATGCTTAGAGTCCAGATTTAAACCGAATTGAAAATTTATAGACTTATCATAAAAGACGTACATACTGCCAACAAGCGTTTCAAAAACTAATTGTGGAAGAATGGGATAAAATTCCGACTGAATGTGTGCAATATTGTATTTCTTCCCTGAAAAGGCGTCTCTATGCTGTAATTGATGACAATATTGGCCATACAAAATATTGCTTTTTTTCATCCCATTTATTAATAATATATTAGTATGTAAAAACATTTTCTTGACGACAGAATTCTAGAGTTTCTTTTGTTTTTGTATCTTATTTTTTAATTAAAACTTATTGCTTTTTCCGCTTTTACTGTTATGTGTTAGCTAATATCTAGATGAAATTGAGTTAACAAAAAAAAAAAAAAAAATAATAATAGTAATAAAAATAATAATAATAATAATAATAATAATAATAATAATAATAATAATAATAATAATAATAATAATAATAATAATAATAATAATAATAATAATAATAATAATAATAATAATAATAATAATAATAATAATAATAATAATAATAATAATAATAATAATAATAATAATAATAATAATAATAATAATAATAATAATAATAATAATAATAATAATAATAATAATAATAATAATAATAATAATAATAATAATAATAATAATAATAATAATAATAATAATAATAATAATAATAATAATAATAATAATAATAATAATAATAATAATAATAATAATAATAATAATAATAATAATAATAATAATAATAATAATAATAATAATAATAATAATAATAATAATAATAATAATAATAATAATAATAATAATAATAATAATAATAATAATAATAATAATAATAATAATAATAATAATAATAATAATAATAATAATAATAATAATAATAATAATAATAATAATAATAATAATAATAATAATAATAATAATAATAATAATAATAATAATAATAATAATAATAATAATAATAATAATAATAATAATAATAATAATAATAATAATAATAATAATAATAATAATAATAATAATAATAATAATAATAATAATAATAATAATAATAATAATAATAATAATAATAATAATAATAATAATAATAATAATAATAATAATAATAATAATAATAATAATAATAATAATAATAATAATAATAATAATAATAATAATAATAATAATAATAATAATAATAATAATAATAATAATAATAATAATAATAATAATAATAATAATAATAATAATAATAATAATAATAATAATAATAATAATAATAATAATAATAATAATAATAATAATAATAATAATAATAATAATAATAATAATAATAATAATAATAATAATAATAATAATAATAATAATAATAATAATAATAATAATAATAATAATAATAATAATAATAATAATAATAATAATAATAATAATAATAATAATAATAATAATAATAATAATAATAATAATAATAATAATAATAATAATAATAATAATAATAATAATAATAATAATAATAATAATAATAATAATAATAATAATAATAATAATAATAATAATAATAATAATAATAATAATAATAATAATAATAATAATAATAATAATAATAATAATAATAATAATAATAATAATAATAATAATAATAATAATAATAATAATAATAATAATAATAATAATAATAATAATAATAATAATAATAATAATAATAATAATAATAATAATAATAATAATAATAATAATAATAATAATAATAATAATAATAATAATAATAATAATAATAATAATAATAATAATAATAATAATAATAATAATAATAATAATAATAATAATAATAATAATAATAATAATAATAATAATAATAATAATAATAATAATAATAATAATAATAATAATAATAATAATAATAATAATAATAATAATAATAATAATAATAATAATAATAATAATAATAATAATAATAATAATAATAATAATAATAATAATAATAATAATAATAATAATAATAATAATAATAATAATAATAATAATAATAATAATAATAATAATAATAATAATAATAATAATAATAATAATAATAATAATAATAATAATAATAATAATAATAATAATAATAATAATAATAATAATAATAATAATAATAATAATAATAATAATAATAATAATAATAATAATAATAATAATAATAATAATAATAATAATAATAATAATAATAATAATAATAATAATAATAATAATAATAATAATAATAATAATAATAATAATAATAATAATAATAATAATAATAATAATAATAATAATAATAATAATAATAATAATAATAATAATAATAATAATAATAATAATAATAATAATAATAATAATAATAATAATAATAATAATAATAATAATAATAATAATAATAATAATAATAATAATAATAATAATAATAATAATAATAATAATAATAATAATAATAATAATAATAATAATAATAATAATAATAATAATAATAATAATAATAATAATAATAATAATAATAATAATAATAATAATAATAATAATAATAATAATAATAATAATAATAATAATAATAATAATAATAATAATAATAATAATAATAATAATAATAATAATAATAATAATAATAATAATAATAATAATAATAATAATAATAATAATAATAATAATAATAATAATAATAATAATAATAATAATAATAATAATAATAATAATAATAATAATAATAATAATAATAATAATAATAATAATAATAATAATAATAATAATAATAATAATAATAATAATAATAATAATAATAATAATAATAATAATAATAATAATAATAATAATAATAATAATAATAATAATAATAATAATAATAATAATAATAATAATAATAATAATAATAATAATAATAATAATAATAATAATAATAATAATAATAATAATAATAATAATAATAATAATAATAATAATAATAATAATAATAATAATAATAATAATAATAATAATAATAATAATAATAATAATAATAATAATAATAATAATAATAATAATAATAATAATAATAATAATAATAATAATAATAATAATAATAATAATAATAATAATAATAATAATAATAATAATAATAATAATAATAATAATAATAATAATAATAATAATAATAATAATAATAATAATAATAATAATAATAATAATAATAATAATAATAATAATAATAATAATAATAATAATAATAATAATAATAATAATAATAATAATAATAATAATAATAATAATAATAATAAATAATAATAATCACACAAAAAACCTATTCTTTTTAATCATAAAAGTCAAACTTAATTCAGAATTGATTTAATGTAACAAAAACTTGAACTTGATTTTATTATCTGACTGCTATTTATTATCGGAAGAGAGCGTTGGTTATGAATCTTTAATTCGACTTTCTTTTATTTATATTTTGCTAGAGTAACCTATCCCGCGTTGCTGGGAGCCTTTGTAATGTATTCCTATAAAATATATTTCCCATAAGAAAAATTTAAAGGAATGCATTAAAATTAATGATTTGTAAAGACTACCACGTCATTTAGACCAAGTTCTGATATTGTCATTCTATCTCTAGATATGCAAAATGTGCCGCTCCCACTTATCCAATTCCGCCCACTTTATGATTTTAAAAATATTGTCTACCTCACACAAAGTTTAAATGCTATAACAAATTTCGTTTTTAAGTAAAACCTAAGCAATACAAGGGGGTTCACTCTAACGTCAGTAACTCGCGTGTTAGTAGGCTTACTGAAACCGAATATACATAAAAACCTTGGTATTTAATTCGCCTTTCGTCGGTTGGCGCATTTCAGAGAACATCAATACAACGCATTTTATAGACCTCTTATATACATATATATATATAGATATCATATGAACACCATCGGGATATTTGAGTACTCACGCCGAAACTTAAAAAACGTATCAGATTCAGAATGAATCTAAGAACTAAGTTTTCAGTTTGAAAACTGCTGAAAAATACGTCAGTTTAATAAGGATATCTTATGGTAGATATGAATTTTTTTCGGTAAGAAATAAACTAATTAAAATCTTCAAAAAATCAAAAGAAGAAAAGAGATATAACATTGAAGATACACAAAATTCTAAATAACATTTTTTAAAAATGCCATTTGATCCGCGATCGTACGTACGTTTTGTGCTAAAAAAATTTCATTAAAAATATCAAAAATAGGTTGTTTACTCTTCCTTTCTTAAAAGATATGTGGTGAAATTTATAAGTATGTAAATATGTATGTAAATAATATACATATGTATTTTATTTTGTAATATACATATGTATTTTATAAATATTGTTGTCGCCAACAAAAATATAAATTAGCTTAAGTTGGCTGCGGGCTACAACGGTAGTTGTGTAGTCGGCGGCCGTGTCGCCTCTAAAATAATTATTCTCATATGTTCACATGCAATTTACTTTTGACAGCTAGTAGTCGATGGTATAGTATTAGTATCGTATTTCCATGACAAGTCTATGGTTGCATTTAATACTGCAACCACAGTGCAAAAAATTCATATTTTTACTAAAATATTTTATTTCTCCTTTTTGAGTTGCTAAAAAAAGAGAGAGAAAATAAAACACCCGTAAAAATTTTAAATGAAATTTAATACGAAGCACGTCTCAATACTTCCGCTTAAAAATTTTGTAATTAAAATAAAAATTATAATTTCCAAATCGAAAGCATTATAAATGAATAAAATTATTTATTTTGTATAAATACATATGCCATTAACAAATAACAAGAAGACTTTTCTCTATTCTTTTATATTAAAAGAAATAAAAGTTTAAAAGAGAATTAAAAAAGTGCAAATAATTAGCATGACACTGCTAATAGACCACTTGACGTTGAAATATTTACATGGAATACTAGTAATACTGTGGCAAAGAGTAATACCAAAATAAACTGTACAAAGAAAGTAAATTCGTTTCAGTCGGTGGTATCGTTACATACAACAGTTGTTACTCTCTAATTAGTAACAACAGCGTGGAAGTTCAGAACTATATACAATAATCACAGTATTCAGTTAAAATTTATGATTTAAGTTACTCAGAGAATTTTTAGAAATAAAATCCTAAAAATATCATGCAGACCATTGTAAAAAGATGTGGTAAATACTTTTGTAATTAATTTTAATTTAATTTAGCTCAAAAAATAGTTTAATAGGTCGATTATGAACTAGAAGCTGTAATTTTCAGTTGCCAAATTGCATTTATATTGGCAACTATAAATTGATTGTTGCTTTAAAATATTTTACACAGAGAGAAAAACCACATTTTAAAATCGAAGTAGATCATTGTTAAATTAAAAATTTTGCAACTTTTACTTATTTTACGGTAACTCAATGGTGAACAACTTTTAAAATATGCAAAACCATATCAAATCAACGTATTCATTTTTAAAATAAATATGTCTGTTAATTTGAAAATGTTCAACATTGAATTCAGCATAAAAATGTTTGATTTCTGAATTAGTTTAATATCAGAGACGACAACCGTAAGTTGAAAATGTTTCAAAGTCGATTTTAAAATGCCAAAACATAAATTTAAAAATTTACGTTTATAAATTAAAAAATATGTGTGTGAAGTTAAATACGATAGTTAAATACGTTTTTCTTAACATAACAAAAACTTGTGTAAGTTAACAGAATATGTGTGAAGATAAATACAAATATGAAATTTTTCTTTTAAGTTCACAGAGACTGTTATGTTAACATTACTTCCACAATTGTGGATTATAAAACATAATTTCGTATAAATTTCGAATAAAAACTGAGTTTTATGCAACTGTCATATTCTATGCATATTTTTTTCATATAAAGTTTGACAATTGTGTAAAATGAACTGATGATCAACTGCGGTTATGCCCTGATTTGTGCATGTGTTTCGGATTGACAACGAGAAGTTTTTATATATTTCTTTAGTAGATTTCCATTTAATTCTGTAGTTTCGCGTGCCATCCGCATACACATACATATGTTCATATTTGCAACAAAATAAATGCGAATGGACAAGTATTTACATTCCCAAATATCTAATTATATTAACTTATGCATAAAAATATATTTGTTTACTTGTGGTTAAATCAAAAAGAATAGATGAGCAGCAGGCTTCATCAAGCAATATGGAAAACCATAAGAAAACTGCCCAACATATATAATCGGGGGTATTACAATTTTATGTTGAAGAATTTTGGAGTAAAGTTGTTTTGAGCCATGAAAGTAGGAGTGTTATATTTAAGTGTGACGAAAACAAAAATTTAAAAAAACTAGAAGTTCCGACATCAAAACTTGACTTCAAAACTTGGCTTCATTCTACTTTTTAGTCACCTAACATAAGTACCACAGACAATTTATTTGATAAATTGGATAACCTAGTACAAAAAGGTGTAATTAAAAACAAACAAGACTGTAAGACTACTCTTACTAAAGGATATCACAATAATTCAAGTGAAATATAAATTAACAATAAAACAATTTTCAACATTTTTTTGGGCATAATTAGTTATTTTATACTGTAGAGCATGTATACTTTTCTGTGTGCAGAAAATTGAATTTATTATTTTTTCTTAAGCTTGAAGGATATGTTATGCTAAAGGTCCTATACCTTTGTTTTATTTTTCGCGTAAATTTACATTACATCGTTTTTGAAAGTCCAAACCTTACAGTTGTGTGTAAAGTCCAGTTTTCGAGGGGATATGTATACTTTTCTGTGCGACTGTATATTCAAACATATGAATTCGTTACATACTTATATATTTACTTTGACTCCTAGTAGTGCTTCTGCTAAAAGAATTTTTCAAAACTATCAGTGATTAAAAATAAACTTACAAACAAATTTAAAATATAAAGTTGTGGATCCATGCTTTTCTCTCCCAATTTGCTCGAATCGTGGCTGGAAAAATGGACTACAAATAAAGAGTTCATTACAAAATATAGAAAAAGTATTTCTAAAAAGTGATAAACATTATCAAGCGTTTTTGTAAAAGTAACTTCTTTCTTTTTGATAATATGACTAATATTTAAATGTAACTGTGAATCGTTTTTTAGTTTTAACATTGATATATAATTTAAGTATGTATAATTACTTTTATTTTAGTTTAATGTATTTAATTAACTGTTTAAATTCGTTTTTTTTTAATTTTTTTACAAATAACTTGAGCCTATTTTACTTTAAAATACCCTTTTTCCCTCAAATACCCTTTTTATGACACTGTTTCAAAATTTTTAACGGCAACTCATTGTTGATTTGAGGTTACTCGCCTTTGCTTTAAGTATGTGGTAGTTCAATTTAAAGTTGTGCGACCTTAAAATAGTGTGGATCATTTTGGAATAAAGTTACGCAAACCAAGAATCTAAATAAATAAAAATTAAAAGCTGTCAAATAAAGATTTTGTATTTAGTGAAAAAAATTAAATTAATTTTGGTGATTCTTAAATTTCAATAAAAAAAATTAACATTTTTAATTACATTTATTAATTTATTAATACTGTGAGCGATATTGCAAGGTAAGTAAATACATTCCGTAAAAGACAGTACCCCTTTATTAGAATTTACACATTCCTTAGGTTACTCCTGTTATTCCAAGAGAGATTGAGTTCTCGACGCATTCAGCTTGAGCCATAACCTTAGATATCCTGCAATACTACTAACACTGCATGCGCTTTCGGATTTTACCGAGACCCATTCTCTTGCCTTTCTGAAGAAATGGCCTATTGGTGATCTCATCAATTGTTCCACAGGTAAAGCCCTGTGCACCGAATGCGGTCTTATCAGCTCGCTAGCAACTTTGTTGACGCTGATACTGCAAAGACTCGATACCCAGTACAATCGGACCACATAATGGTCCATAAGCCCTCTGCCGGCAATTATACAATCTCTAATCAGTCTAAATCTCTCTGCCCCGACAAAGCTCTAAGTACCCACTGGCTTCCAACATAGACCGTTGCAGTCAATATTTTAGCTTGAGAATATATTGATATAACAATATACTTAAGTATTTTTTTTTTTAATTCAATTCCTGTATGATGAAATTTATAGTATGTATTTTATATATTTATGTATTTTATGTGCTTTCAGAAATGTTATTGTAAATTATTTATTTCGAATAAAAATTTTTAAACAAATTCATTGTATTTTGAATAAAAAACATTAAAGTAAAAGGTTTGGAACTGTACTACTACAGTAGTCTTAATAATCCAACGTTGAAAGTGTTCGATTCAAAGATTCTGCACTTTTAAAGTAAAATTGTGCTATGTGGATTTGAATGTTTTTAACTTTGATTTAAATTTGTTTCTATTTTGAAATAAAGTACAACATATTTCATTTAAAGTCGAACGTTTTTGAATTAAAATTTCCAATTTTAGATTTTAGATTGGCCAATGTGAAAACAAATACAAGCAATTTGAAATCAAAGCGAACGTTGTTGAATTTACGATTTTCCACCTTGGCTAGTTTTCATAGTAGTTTCTTGTTGATTTTAGGTTGTTTTTGTTGAATTTCTGTTGTTATTTCTTTGGGTGTATGAGTTAGAAAACGCGGCTAATTGAAAAGTATTATCATTATCATTTTGACCAGACACTGCGACCCTAAGGATCTATTGCGCCTCTTCTTGTTTACAGTTTGTTTAACAACATGTTGCCTTCCTAATGAAAACCGGGCAGATTTGAAACCCTAATGGTGGATATGTCTGCCAATGAGACCCTATATCACCCTAAAGATCTCAATTTAAATCTATCAAGAACACATAAAATATGTGCTCGGCCGTCTCTGATGCACGTTACCACAGTAATGAAAAAATCCGTCAGGAGTTACACATCCGCCCTGCGTACTTGAGAGCCTCAGAGCTACGCTCAAATTGGTCTGATCGCCGACCTATAGTGACAAACTTGAAAAATATATTTTTTAAAAAAGGTAAAAGTTACAATAAAGCAGCAGCTTAAACAGATAATCCAAGAATTAAAATCAATAGAACCATTGAAAAATGGTGAAATGAGTCTGAAAAACCAAATTATCTTCGCTTACCAATACGTACAGTAGGACAGAGTACCCCAAAGTTAATATTAATTAATTAATAATAATAACTAATTAATAATTAGTTAAAATAATAATTAAAATAGGGGAAGTGAGGGATGAATATGCTCCATTATTCTGTTTTCAATTTTATTGTTGCTTTTTTATACAAATTTAAATAAAAAGATGAACCTTTCTGTAATGCGGTCATCTTCCTCGAAATTAAGTGTCGACTTTAAATTACTTCTAAGACAACCCTTCTTAGCTTAAAAATTGTTCCTTCTAAATAGTGAACTCCAGCTTAAGCAAAAAGAAGGTTATACATTACGAATATGGTTACAATAATAAAAAACAAAAATTAAAATGAGCACTCAGTTTAACACATAAAACTTATAAATTTTGTCAAAAGGTTGTAAGTTGGATGGTTGGCCAAATGACTGGCAAGTTGGTTTAGTTGTTTGAAGTTTTTTTTTTCTTTGTTGGTCTATATTATGTTTTTTTGATTGTTTGACTGACTGTTTGCGACAAACTGTCACTTAGTCTGTCCGTTTTAACGTATACAACAACAAAAAAACAAAATTAATCAGGTCATGACTGTTAAACAGTAGTGTTGGTTTATAATTTTCTTTTATTCTTTATAACGTTTTCCGTTTCTGTTTCTGTTGCTGCTCAATATTTTGCTGTTCACTTTATGGGTTTATAGAGGCCCTCTGACTTATAATAGTAGTTTGCTATGGATTACCATAAATAATGATGACTTGAAATTAAATTAATTGCTGTCACTTTTTTTATTAAAAATTAATAAAAAAAATTCCCTAAACAGTAACAAACGGTGCTCAACATATGATTCGTTCATTTATTTGGCTTGAATTGAATTATTCGCACTTAACGTTTAATTATTTTTCCATTGGAATATTTTGTTATTATTATTCATTTTTTCGATTATTTATAATTAATATGTCATTTTATGCCCTAGGGAGTATAATGACTTCATGTTTGAAAGTATAAGGGCAATGGGAGGAAAAACAATTCATAATAAAAGAGTTTCGGAACTTTCATACTATAGATGATGTAGCTTGACAATGAGTAGTTTAGAAAATGTAAAAATGACGAAAATCTTAGACTGCCCATAGGCACAGATATTTAAATAGTTACTGATGGCAATGAACTGATTCAAATGTTATGCTAATTTGAGATGAATATAATTGCGGACGTTTGGCTTGGTTAATTGTGAGAGGCTTCTTACGCTTGGCTAAATGCAGGAAGAGGAGTTTACGGACTCTCCAAAGCGATGTTTGAAACTACGCCGAGAATGAGTCCACTTTTAAGGATTATTTTCATAGTTGGTAGCTGGAAAATGGGTGCCACATGAATTGAATGTCAGACAGATGGAAAACAGAGAAACCAATTGTTTAATTTTGCTTCAAAGACTTGATAGAAAACAGTGTTGCATCGAATTGTTACTGGCGATGAAAAGTTGATTTATTTTCAGAATCTTAAACGGAAGAAATCATGGGTTAATCCTGACAACCATCAACTTCGGCAGCAAAACTAGGTCGATTCGGAGGAAGACAGTGCTGTGTGTCTGGTGAGACCAGAAAGGTGTGTTGTACCACGAGCTCCTACAACCTGGTGAAATCGTTAATACAGATCGTTACAAACAACAAATGATCAATTTGAACCATGCATTGATCGAAAAACGACCTGAATGGACCACAAGACACGGCAAGTTAATTTTGCAACATGACAATGCACCTGCACACAAAGCAGAACAACTTCAGGATACAATCAAAGCATTAGGCAGGGTGCTGCTACCCCACCCACAATATTCACCATACGTGGCTCCTTCCGACTGCTATTTGTTTTCATCGATGGGACATACATTGCTTGACCAGCACTTCATTCCTACTAGGAAGACGAAAATTGGGTGACTAATTGGTTTACTTCCAAGGCGAACAGTTTTATTGGCGTAGAGTTTACAAATTGCCTGAAAGATAGTAAAAATGTAAATAAAATTGAATAAAATGTTTTTTACTTTCCCTTTAAGAGTGATTTATTTTTACAGAAAACGCTTATTTCATACCGGAACACCTATGAAAAGAGTTTTCGGAGTTTTCCTTCTTTTTAGTTTACGGACTTTCCAAAACGATGCTGGAAACTAGGCCGAGAGAATGGGTCCACTTTTAATGATTATTTTCGTAGTTGCTGTGTTGTAGAGTTGATCTTCCACCCTCCGTCATCAATGACTTTTATCTCTATCTACCACTGCGTGATACAGATTCCTACGATCTCTTTATTCCTATTTTCCCCTCCTACGATTCTTTAATTGTCTCGCACTTAATACTCTTTCTATCTTTCCTTTTTTTTATCCCAGTATATTTTTCTTTTCTTAAGCTACTTATCAACCTAATCCTAATCCAGAAAACAATTTTCAATGTATAAAAAAACATACGATCATAATACAAAGTTTTCTTTTTCTATCAGATTATCACGGTTGATGGAAAGTGGTTTAACCATGGTATTCCATAGGGGAGCCAAAATGAAATGCTGGTTAATTTTTTTCTTCTTCAGAGAAAGAACAACAAGCAATGCAAAAGGCATCTTGTATTTGGTACGATCAGAAGAAAGCCATTATTAAGAGATGTTATAACCGGCAGCAACAATCTAGCATTTAAGAAGAGCATTAAAAATGGAATACTCGAAAAACTAGAATCTTCGATTAAAGCCAACTCCATAATTGTTAATGAAGACAGTGCTATGTTAAACTTCAAATAGTGTTTTGAGTTACTCACCACATTGTGCCTTTTGACTACTATTTGTTTTGTTTAATTTATAATGTTTTAGCTTAAATACGCTTTAGCTTCAGAATATTATATTATATTAAAAATTGGTTTGAATTAATTCGGACCCCTTTTAGGTACCTGGCCACTGTGGAATAGATGGTAACGAAACAGCGAGTACATTGGCTAGGAAAAGTTCTAAGACTCCCTATATTGGTCCCAACCTTACTGACTAATCAAAGATTGGGAAATTGCGTGATGCTTACAACACTGGAACGCTCAAAAGGGGGACTTCGACACTCTCTAGGGCGCCGCACAGTGATAATTTCTTGGCAAAAAAATCAATTTTTTGACTATTGTTTTTTAAAAATCTATGGGTTATGTTCTATAGAGAAGTGTTTCACTAAGTAAAATTCATAATTTGTTTTATTAAAGAGGAATATTTTGTCAAAGAAAAGGTCCATTGAAGTAATTAAATATAGCAAAAGACTTAGTGGCTTGTATATGCAAGATATTTTAATGTTGTTTTTATTGAAATAGAGCACCTCATTTTTAATTTGAAGAAAAAATTATTAAGATTGCTTATGTAGTTTATAGTAGATATGAGCAAATTAAAATGGCTTAAGAAATTTAGAATTTGCAGTTTTCATTGGAACAAAAAGAAGGTAGCTCGGTCTAGCTCAGCCGTCTTACTAGAATGAAACCTGAGAGCCTGTTTTTTGAATTTACCCAAAAAATTTCCACCGACGTTCACCGATCGCTGAACAAACTTATGAATTTTCCGAAAAGTATCGGGAAAACTGCAGTACTTTTAGGTTAAGCTTTTTTGGAATAAAAGTGTCATTATATATTTTAACAACAATTTTTTAATAATTGAATGTCAGTAATTTTAAAAAAGTGCACAACGAAACAAAACAAAACCATATGATTTAGGTAATGCTATGTATGTAATGTACCAGACTTCGAATTATTTCGTTCTCTGTTTGTATTACTTATTTGGATTCTTCCGTTCGCACAGCACTTTTTAACTGCTAGCATATGAAGTCAATGCAGCGTGCGACCATTGTTTTTTGTTGTTGTCTTTATTTGGTTTATTTTGTTTTTTGTTAATTTTTTGTACTTGACAGCATACTTTAGGGAGGTCAATTTAATAAATTTGCAATGTTAAATCTGTAATAAAACATTTAAATTAAGAGCTTAAAAGTAGCCAAACTCATATGATATAAGTTTTATAAGAATTAGAGATGGCACTGATTTAAAAGTAATACACAAGGTGATAGAAATAGAATTACTTATGTACAATTTGAGAGATGCTCTCTCAAAATTTTGTATGCAAATTTATGTAATTAAGTAATTAAGTAATTTAGTAATTAAGCTCATAATCAGAGCAGCCAAATGTGCAGATTTATCTGCATTTTGCAGTTTTTTGAAGCATTGACCAGTGTTGAAATTTTGTTTTCTGTTAATTGTGCAGATTTCATTTTATTTCGTTAGTTTTAAACATGTTCGTTTTATGCTTTCAATTAATAACTGTGGTGAGGTTTAGTCGTACCTTTTTCATTTTTCATTTCAATTTCACTCGTTTTCGGCTTACAGAACGTACCCGATACGAGTATATGTATTTTGTATTTTTTTTCTACTTTTTTAAGTATGTGCAGTTTTTTTCACTTGAAAATCAATTGTTTTCTTTTAAATTTTCAGTTTTTCTAAAAACAAATATGACAACACCGCTCATAATCGGGGGTTGTATTATGAATGAGAGAGCGAATGACGAAAACACGTTGTCGTGTTAACAGAGCATAATACAACAACTTGAATTGGTAAAAGTTTGACAAATCAAAATTATAATACAACTGTGAAGCATAATTATTAAAATGAATTTATTTTCTGTATCGTATAGTGAATTATATATGGAACTTATTAATTGCGGTAACAATGTTGATTTTATAAAAACAAAAAACTTGGTTCTTACGATTAATGAAATAGTGCGAATAGCAATTCATAAGCGATTTTTTAATCACTTTAAAAAACGTTGGGCAGAGTCCCATAAAAAATCGTATTTCTTTAAGAAAAATTATGCTTGGCTAGCAAGTACGTCTAAAAGAAATATCGTTTGTTGTGAATTTTAAATATCATAACAAATTTTTTTGCATATACATTTCTGAAGTATGCTGATGATGAACTTAGTTGTTCAAGTAATCAGGGAAGGCCAGCTAACGAAGCGGGATATAATATATTACCACCTCATATAAATGTACTAAATGAGAAGAAAAAATGTTATATCGATGAAGTCCGAGTATCAGAAACGGAAGCCTCTGTAAGATTGCCAGAATTGACAAATCACACCAAATAACGTCGTTTTGAGAGTTTTTTTTTTTACGAAAATACTAAGCTATGACAAATTTTTAATTGCACCTTTATATCGAAATGTGGTTGTGATGGATCTTCTGGTCATGCAGAGTGCAATCAGAATTTGCAAAATAATGTAAGCGACAGGAGTCTATTAGCATCGGTGGTGCTTTTAAGTTTAAAATCAGATATTGAGGAGGAATACTGGCGTAATAAAAGACCATCATCAACAAGGTATTGTCGTCCAATTGTTTTCGAATTTACTAAGGAAACAAAAGAAAAGGTCCTACCAGTTGTTGAGCACATTAAGTCCAATATTGCTGCATTAAAGAAAACAAATGTGGAAGTATGCGGCAAACAATTCAATGTAACACACAATTAAGTCTTTACGATGGTAGGTGGCAAACCGCTTCAGACCGTTACAAATACTGCTTCAGCAGCCGTATGTTATATTTGTGGACACAAATCAGAAAAATCATAGATAATGATATATTAATATTCAGAGCTCCGAATTGTGCTCGCGTATGCTAACTATCGAACACATTTAGTGGAAGTCTTTGGCCTTCTTTAATGACAAAAAATTACTGACATTTAATTATTAAAAAATTGTTGTTATAATTTATAACTACGATTTTATTGCAAAAAGCTTAATCGTAAAAGTATGCAACAGATTTTATTACAACCTGTCTACAGCTTTCCTGACCTTTTTCATCAAATTCATATATTTGCTCAGCAATCGATGAAAATCTGTAAATGTTTTTGGGTAAATTCAATGAATAGACTCTCAGGGTTCATTTGTGTTGGTAAGAAGACGGATGTAGGGGGAGCTAACTTTTTGCTTTCAAAGGAAAACTGCCAATTTTGAATCGTATAAGGCCATTTTCATTTGCTCATATCTATTAAACTACATATGCAATTTCAATAATGTTTCCTTTTAATTCTAAAAGAGTTGCCGTATTTTAATAAAAAACGACATTAAAATGTTAGCAATAAAAATATCTAAAACGTACAAGCTACTGAGTTACGTACAAATTTTCGTCAGTCTTCGTTTTACTACACTCAAGTGACTTCAGTTGAATTATTTTTTTTTTTTTCCAACAAAATATTACTTTTTGCAAAAACAAATTATAATTTGTTCTATGTGAAACACTCTTCTATAGAACAGAATTATTATATTTGTAAAAAATGATTTTAAAAAATGGCATTTTTGCTACCAAAGTGCTACCGCCACACAGTGAACTATGGCGCGATGGCAGATTTTGATGAAACTTGGCACACATCTTCTGTTTTCTCTAGGAAGTATATGTACGAATATTGAACAATCTTGCTTTTATAGGTAAAATTTTATATGAAAATATCAATATGGGTTGTAATGGCGGTGGGCGATGGACGTGGTCGATTTTCACGGAATACCACTATTTTCTTAATTTAGTCAATATAATGCACAAAAATGTGTGAAGCTATACCAGCTTGAGGCGATCAGTTCACAATTTGGACGTCACTCTGAGGCTCTCAAATATGGCAGGCCAGACATGAAGCTTCTGCCGGATTTTTTACGAGCCAATGTAGACCGAAGAGGATGGCGATCACAGATAGGGATGTTTCTAGACTGTGTTCACAGGCATCAGAGACGGCGGCACACATTGTGAGAATGTGGAGTTATTGAAAGGTTTAGATGAAGATGTTTGGGAAGACATAGGGTCTCATTGACAAACATATCCACCATTAGGGTTTCAGATCTGCTAAAGTTCATTAGGAAGGCAACAAACTGTAGACCATAAGGCACAATAGATCCTAAGCAGAGTTAGCTACCCACCGGGTAACCCAATTAATTTAAAGGTTTTCACAGTTCATTTACCAAAAATAAGTATTATTTATGTATTGGGAGTACAAATTAATTCTGTCCGTTTTTAAAGCTCAGTTTATTTCAACAGATAATAATTTAACAAATCTATCAAAATACTGTCCATCACTACCTACAACTTTCAATTTTGAAGCCAATTTTCGATATTTTTGAAGGAAGTGAAGCGGCGACTTCCCTATTTCTGCTGTGTCCGTCAAAACAGTCAGTCCCGTTTGCTACGTGGGACCGAGCGCTGCAATGCAAAAACTGTACTAAACTAACAAACAAAATATATTAACGAATTACACAAAGATAAAAATAATTCGTAAACTTATTGAAAAAACGTTATAATTCAGTGCCTATACTCAATGCAAACATCTATACCAAGCAATGAAATTACTTGGCCCATATTGAGTCTCAAAATTATATTTTTCAACTCTTACGAATAAATGAAATTTTTATATATCCCTTCTCATCTATTACATTAAAAAGGTGGTTATGGCAAAAAGAAAAGGTCAAATTTATGAATTTCTCTGTTAACCTGATATAATAATAATTATTTCATCCCATAAAAAAGGAAAAACAAAAACAATAAAAAATTTACAATTAAATCGTGTATAACAAATGCAATTTATGTTGCTTTCAATTTTTTATTTTTTTTAAATAAGAGGTATTTTTCAGGGCAGAAGGGTAAAATTTTAAAATTTACAAGAAAATATCGTGCCAGGTGATAAAGTAAGCCAACTAATAGAAAAAAATATGGCAAAAAGATTAAAAGTCAAAAGACAGATGAAATTAGAGAAAATAATGTTTGTATTGCATTTTTAATAACTTTTTAACTTTATGGTCGCATAATGAACGAATAAATTTTACTCTGTAAACAAATTAACATAAAAGAAATACCATAAATACACAAACGATGTTTACCTTTCTCAACTCAAAATTTAATTGACGGAGAAAGTCTTATAACTGTTATTACTTCAAATAAAAAGATTGCTAAGCAAAAAAGTATTATTCCCATACTATTTGGGTAAAAAGAAGTGCTTACAGATAAAAGCAGGAAAATATTGACTTTGGACTTTTATCAGAGCATTTAAGAGTCAGACGGTCTCAAACTACCTACCACGCTAAAGCGGAGTTATTTAATCAGAGATTATGAACATTAAGATTACTTATTAGCTGATGGCAAAGATTGTAAGCAGCACATTACATTTTTTTGAATTTTGGGTGTCTCTGGAAGGAATAGCTAGATATTTGATGGTTGCTCTTACGTGAGTTCTAAGACTTAGAAAATTATTGCAAAGCAGATCAACTTATACCGGTACCGTTTCGGTTCAATAAGGCTCAGTAAGAGACATTGCAGTATCCCTTGAAAGTAATAAACAGGAGCTACATCATAGAGAGATGAGCTATAGACTAAAGAAACCATCTGTTATTAAACTAGAAAAATACGCAAAAAATTAGATGGATGGAGAATGGGATTACAAAAAAATAAGTATAATTTATTTATTTGGAGTAAAAATTTATGTTGGCCCAAAAAGGCATTTTTTTTTTTCAAAAAATAATGAATTACCAAATTAATCAAAATATTTTCTATCACTGCTTACAACTTTTTCCTACCTCTCAGGTAATTTCCAAATCCCGTTTCGGAAAAGGTTCTTTGAAAGAAATGAAGCGGTAAAGCTGCTAATTCATTTCATATCCGCCGAAACAGTCAGTAGACAGAAGTAGCAATATCCGGTGACTAGGGCGGGTGCGGTAAGATAACTTAATTGATCGTTTCTAAAATGTTTTGGCATCTTTCGCGACGTAAGGCCGAGCTTTGCCATGCAAACGAATAAATGTATTATTGTTTGTCCTTATACCCCGGCTATTTCTCTCGTAATGCGAGGACCAAACGAATTAATTGCAGTCTGTACCGATCAACTAGTTTTAGCAGTTCGTAGTACACAACGCACCCTTGGTACCACCAAGAGTGCAAAATTCCATTATATATAATAAAACAACGTAATTGTACTAACAAATCAAAAATATTGTCTAATTGCACGAAATTTGGAAGCAATTAAAAACCAGGCGGGCTAAGTTTAAAAAACTTTGATGGAGAACGAGACGAGTTTTGAATCTGATCAGAGAACATAAAGGTTACCTAAAAGGGCCCATAACTGGAAGTTTGATAAATATACTTTCTGCAAAAGCTGCAACGATGCTCAGCATTTGGACACATAAGGCTGACCTTATTAAGACGATGAAGGCTCTACGATGCGGGCTGATGTAGGAAAAATTTATGGCTTAATGAAACCAACTGTGTGGCTGACAAAAGAAAGCCAATTCAAATATAATTTTCGTACGATAGGTTAGCACAATGGGACTCACTCGTTAGATTCGAATGAGCTATGAGGAGGTCTAACTTAGCAATAATATTTACCTTTTTTACTTTTCTTTTTTCTTTTTAAAATTTTTAAAACAAAAACCCTTGAAAACGTGTAATGAACCATTATTGCCACAAAAAAGTCATAAGGCATTTACTTATAATTTCAGTTTTCTATTCTCTTTTATTATTAATATTATTACTTTAATTTTAATTCAAATTTAATGAACATATTTAATTTTAAAGTGGTTCATAAGCAACAATAGCAGAAGGTAAGGACTTTAACAGATTAATTAAAATGGTGAATGGAGATAATAATGGAAATGAAAATTTCAGAAAAATTGCTGTAATCAAGTTGTTTAATTTTTTTATTATTAAATTATGTATGTTGTCTAACGTCATTGTTTACGTTATTTAAAAACAATAAAAAATAAAACAAACTTGAAACTTGAGAACAAGGCAAATTTAACAAGATAGTGTTTTGCCTGTGCAACAACAAAATTTTTAACAAAAAAAATATATATTTGCTTTATTTGTGAATTTTGAATTTAAAAAAAATAATAGAAGTTATATTATTAATAAAATACACCTAATCCTGTTTTTCAACGTTAAATACATTTCAAATATTATCGTGCAGATAATATATTAAGTGTAGAATGAAAAAATATTTGACATTTGTAATAAAATACACCTGATACTGCTTGTACATTGCATAACGTTCAAACGATACAATGTAAAAAATTATGTAAAAACGGGTTTGGGTGTAAACTAAATAAAGCCATTGGCAATTAACACGTTGACTGCCACCATATGAAAAAGAAAACAAATAATGTGAAAATTCAACTTTTTTGAACATATTTTAAAAAAAATATCCTGACATAGGCGCCACTGCGGGAAAATTGTATCTGTCATCAACAAACCAAAAAAGATATGATCAACAAACAAAATAACTTTAAAAATTGTGGTACACAAGGCAGTAAACGTGTTAAGAAACATGCAATAAATATATAAAAAAAAATCAATCAGCCAACCGGCGACACCACCTTCTAAAATGTGCGTTACTTGAGTATGAGTTGTGACTTGATTTTGGATTGTTGATGGTTTTATAAAGTAAAAGTGTGAAACTTAAAAATTTTGTAAACAACAACTGTCAAAAGCGATCTAGTGAAGAATAGGAAAATAGATAATGCATATACCCAATGTTTTTTAGATTCTATTAACTCAAAACTATGAAATATGGTCAAAATCAAAAAATATATGCAATTAATTTAGAAAAGAAAATATTAGAAATTAAAACAACTATTTTCAAACAAAACAACTGCATTGATACCCCCTCCTTCTTACTACATCTTGTTATATTATTTGTATGGTATAGGCCGAGTCCATTAAACTTATTATTCTCATTCATAATAGCGCACTTTAATTGACGTCAAGCAAGAGAATTCATATTTTTTGTTTGATTGGCTGTAATACGGTTAAATATTCATATGAATTAAAATTAAAAAAAAAAAATATTAAAATACAACAATAAAAGCAACAAGTTGAAAAACGAAAAATTTTACATATTTAATAAGCATTAAGTATGACTGCCAATGTATGGAAAGAAAATAAAATAAAATAAGAGAACCTTTATGTGAAAATCAAGACCGACTACAAAATGTGCGCTATCAAGGAATCGTTATTTTTTTCAAAATTTTAAACAAGTTCAGCATTTGGAAATTCGTTTAAATTTAAAATATTATCACAACTGTTGTTACTCAATAATTTGAAAGCACACATTAGCGAATTATGTATAGTGACTGCACCCATACAACATTCAATTGACGAAGGAGCTAAAGGTAAATAACCATACGAGTAGATAACGACATGTGTTCCCTGAATAGGCCCTAGAGAAGCTGGAAACTGACTCCAATATTCATTGAAAAATCATCTTTAGCGGCATGGGTGCTCAACGGCAGTTCATGCCACATTGAGGGCACCACCGATTTGAATGTCATCTCCTTGATAGACGTTTTCTTAAGTAGCCGGTCTATGCGAATAAGCAACAAGCCACGGTGGCTCACATAACCTATGCAATAGGTCAAAAGCAGTTTATGCTCTAGAGTAATGGAATCGATAGGACATTCAAACCCATATATACATATATAATAAATTTCTATTTAAGTTTATTAGTTTATTATTTAATCAGACGTAAACGACTTAATCGATTTTGTTAAAATTTGGAGCACAAACATTTGGATTCAGCTAATAATGAATTATGCACTTGATGCACGTTTGTCCGATCTTTTATTGCTAAACACTTTTTCATACGATAACATTAATTAAAAACCCAAACTTTTTACATAAAAAGCCCAAATTCCAAGAAATTTCAATAATTTCTTATTTTTGAAAACACTTTTTTGTTAGCGTTCTAATACGTGCTTCTATTTTCAAAGTTATGACGCCTCGAAGCCCTTAAGAGGTACAGTAATGGGATGTGTGCAAAAAAATAAACATGTTTAAAATTCGTTTTTGGAATTCTCAAATGAATATAAGATTTTAACTTTGCGAATACAATTGTGATTGATTTTTTAGACAATAAAAATTACTAAACGTAAATGTAAAGCATTTCAAAATTAACGATTTATCAACAGCAGAAGTGGGTGATATTGTTATAATCATATGAATCAATGTTTGCATACGAATCATATAAAACTAAGTAATTTATTTTCCAAAATTATTAAAATTAATTCGTATTCTGTCAGATTGACTCATAGTGATGATGATAAATTTTTTACAGTACATACATACAGCAATTAATAGTTGCTTCAAAAATTACAAATATTTTGAAATTTTTTTTACAAAAAAAAAAAAAAAAAAAAAAAACCTGATTAGATCAGGGCTTTGTCAGTCATTCATCAGTAATAAAACAAAATTCATTTTTAGGCCTAAAATAGTTCGAAATTAGCATTTATTGATTTTAGTTTACAACAACAACATATAAAATTAAACGTCATCTAAGTACTGGACAATATCTTATAAGTGCACTGGTGGCCATAACTAAAGCAACTGATGTTATACATCGACGTTTTGGTCAATATAATGTCTTAGAAGCAACTTAGACGGAAAATTTTCTATTTTTATATTAACAATCTATTCACATAAATAAAAAAAAAAGATTTTATCATTTACTTTTCTAAAAGATAATTTGTTGTCAAAAGAACGAAACAAGTCTAAGATATGACTGGTCAAAACGGAAGGAAACTTTTTGTGTTTCTGCCAAAGAACTTCAAAATAATATTAGTAGTTGTAGCGTAACCTTTATTTTTAATGATGACAGTAAATCTGCGGGGCATTGCATCAATAAATACCACAATTAGAGTTTTAGAAATGGTGTACTATGCTTCCTGGATCCGATTAAAAATGGTGTCCTTGTTCATCTTACAACTCCTTTTTTCTTGCTATCTATGATGTTTCATACTCTTTCAATAGGGTTAAGGTCAAGTGATTGGGCTGGCTACCCGAGAACTCTTACTTTTGAATTACCCAAACATTCTTTGACAAGTTGTGAAGCATGTTCAGGGTCACTATGATGTTGGAAAGCTCAAACCAGACGCATATTTTCATCTACATTAGGCAACATAGCGTTTTCCAACACATCTTTATGTAGATATCGGTCCATTTTTTTTTTCAGTTAGGAGGTTTGGTACACCGTTTCTAAGACTCAAATTGTGGGAGGGAGGGCATTGCATTTATAAATGCCCTGCAGATGTGCTGCCATCATTAAAAATAAAGATTACGCTGCAACTACTAATTTTATTTTGAAGTTATTTGACAGAAATACAAGAGTTGTTTTAGTTTTGACCAGTCAAAATTTAGACCTGTTTCATTATTTTGATAACAAAATTCATTTAGAAAAGCAAATGGTAAAATCTTTTTATTTTTTATTTTTGTAAATAGATTCTTAATATAAAAACAGAAAAAAGTTCGCCCATGTTGTTTCTAAGGCATTATATTGGCCAAATCGTCGCTATGTAACATCAGTCGCTTTAGTTGTGGCTACCAGTGTATATTCGAAGTCATAAAAATGTACAGAGTGTACAGAAGATATTTATATATGCAATATAATTCAGTTCTGGGAAAAAGGTGAAAGAGGGAATGAATGTACGTACACACACGAAAACTTATTATTTATTTGTTCGTAAATCAATCAAACCCATAGAATTTTATTCATGGGAGTGGTCGTGGTTAATAGCTATTCATTTAATAATGGTTTTCCAAATCAAATAAAATGATTGTTTTATTTACAAACAGGTGGAACATTGTTTTGCTATAATTTCGATTTAAAAAATATTAATATAGAAACCATAGCACTGGAAAATAACAAATAAAAATTGAAACTTTAAAAATTTCGGCAATTCTTTAGATTATCGGCCTTCTCAATAGCCGCAACTACTGTATACCAAATTCCGAATTGTAATTTATTTTTACATTTTCTTTAAGTAAGTTTCGCAACTGGTACGTTACCGACTTTATCCTATGCTCAATGAATTTTTGTCTCCAAAACTCAATGAGACAAACAACAAAAACTTGTGGTTTTAAATGGTGATAATGTCACTTTATCATATAGACTTGTGTCGCAGCCGCCAGTCATGAGCTTTGACACCTTTTGATTACACGGTGCGACAAAAAAATACCTGGCAAGTGATACTATTTTTCTGAAAAGCGCTACCGAGCAGGACAAGAATCTGTTATTGAAACTTTCGAAACACCTCCAAAATTTTGAGTTGCGGGTAAAAAACCAGTTTTTCTGACCTTCATGCACTTATAAGCTAATAACTTAGTTTCTTTTCGGCTTTGGAAAGAAGAGGAATAAACCTTTTAAACGATATATATACCATCTAAGTAGTCTTGAAGAATCTGGGTGTATTCCTTAAGCAAACACATTTTTCATCCAATTTTTTTTACATTTTTTAAGTTTGGATGCGTTTTTGCGCACTATTTTATATAGGAACCAACATATTTATGAACTAATTAAAGAATTATATTAAGTTATGAATAAAATGAGACTTACGGTTTAGAAATCCATTGGAAATTGGCGGAGTTATTAAATTTTTTAGTAAAGCTTATACTTTGATATGACACGAAAAAATCTGGATATTTTTATAAAAAGTGATTTATTTTCTAAGTTGCTCAACTTCAGTTCCTAGTTTTAATAAACATAATTTTACCTTTGTTAACAATTAATTTCAACATATTGCATATTATTTATCTCTGTTCTTTTAAATGTAATAAATATGTTTTTCATTTGACGCTCACAGTAAGTAACAATTTCACATTGTCTCTATTAGCACATTACCAATGGTATTAAACAATTTTGTACAAATGATACTTAAATTCTATATTTTATTAAAGAAATCAAATCACACAAGCAGAAATACACAATTGTTGTATAGTTTGCTGTATGTATACCACTGTTGATATTTTGCGAAACATTTGTTCCAATCGTCCTATTATGAAATTAAAAGGAGCTTCCTTTAAAATTATATATTAATACCATTTAGAAAATGAAATTAAAACTTTTTGCAACCAACTCTAAAAAAAAATTATTATTTTACATCAAACAAAACATAAACGATGCTAATATTTCTTCTCTTTTTTAAATACCGCCAAATGTATTTCTATTCAATCAAAAGTAATTCAATAAAATCAAACAAACGATGCAAAATCATTTAACAAAATCAGTATAAAACTATTTTAAAAAATAGAAAAAATTCAATGAAAAAGGGAATTTATATGAATTTGAATTAAACTAGAATTCGTTCACTTTAGATTGTTAAAGGCGCCACAATGCCAAAGTTTTTTTTTTAGACGAAATGTAAATTTCGAAAAAAGTCATAAAATAAAAGAAAAACGACGAAATGGCATTACTGCTAATGGTGACGTTTTTGAGAACAAATTTTTGTTAAACAAAAATAAAATATATTTTATTAGAATTATTTTTAAAATAGGTATTAGATATCATTAGCTTAATATAGAGGCATATATCGATTTTATTTGTACCTACAAATACAACTCTCTTAGAAAATTATGTGTGTGAAGTTAAACACGAAAGTTAAATACGTTTTTCTTAACATAAAAAAAACTTGTGTAAGTTAACAGAATATGTGTGAAGACAAATACGAATATGAAATTTTTCTGTTAAGTTAATAGAGTCTGCTATGTTAACATTAAAAAATTATTTTTAAAATAGGTATTAGATATCATTAGCTTAATATAGAAAGGGCATATATCAATTTTTTTTTTTTGTACCTACAAATACAACTCTCTTAGAAAATTATGTGTGTGAAGTTAAATACGAAAGTTAAATACGTTTTTCTTAACATAACAAAAACTTGTGTAAGTTAACAGAATATGTGTGAAGACAAATACGAATATGAAATTTTTCTGTTAAGTTAACAGAGTCTGCTATGTTAACATTACTTCCACAATCGTAGATTATAAAACATAATTTGGTATAAAAATAACCAAAATAAGGTAAAGGATTGTAAAAATTAGAAAAAATATCATTAGAGAGATATACGAGTAGTAACAATAACAAATGAAATTTATTTCTTATATCTGGTAATTATATTTAAAACAATCGTCCACAAAAATATGAAAATATCTAACCTAAGATACAATTCTGGGGGAATCGAACCTGGTGGGCTTTATTGCCAAGGTATCAAGGCTTCAGGGCCAGTTTTCCTTTTTGGGCTGCAAAGTACCAGATCGGAGATATATAGACCGTAGCTAACTTTTTTTTCATTGCGCCCTCATCCCCGCCAACCAGCCAATTGAATTCAATGCAATTATGGAAAACCAAAAATAAAAATAATGAGAATTAGGAAGTGTTTTTTCAAATTTTTATAATTCTTTACCTTAGTTTAGTTATTTTTATCCAAAATTATACTTTATAATCCACAATTGTGGAAGTAATGTTAAAATAGAAGTCTCTGTTAACTTAACAGAAAAATTTCATATTCGTATTTATCTTCTCACATATTCTGTTAACTTACACAAGTTTTTGTTATGTTAAGAAAAACGTATTTAACTTTCGTATTTAACTTCACACACATTAGAAAATTAATCCATCTTTGAAAATAGCGGATTTATAGCTTATTAAAAGGAATTATTTATTCTATTTTTTAAGTTCCTAAAAAAAAGAAACCATTTCGTTTGTTATATTTTTCCTCTGAAGTAAATATTTTAGCATACGTAACCAAGATTTTTGTGCAAGTTTTTAACGTTCTGCACCATAAGACTAAGATTTTTCTATTTAAACTAAACCGAGGACGGTCATTTATATCTGCAGTCTTCTTACAAAATTTATATGAGCCTATAGGTGAATGTCGGACTAATATTGACCAGGCGGAACGTTTGGAAAAAAAGGTAAGGTTCTCATTATCTATGGTGAAAGCTGACACGGTTTGAAAACGTATTATATGGTAATAAAAGGGTATATATTTTATACTATTTTACTATTATAATGGACATGTTTAATGTTGTTACAGTATTTATGTCCCTTATTAAGTAGAAGCATATTTATTTCATTCGCTTAAAAAATAGTAATTTCAAAGGAAATTCCCACTTAAATAAAAAAAAATATTGAAAATTCTTTTAAAAAACAACAACAACAATATTTCCAAAGCCTCAGTCTCAATGTTAGGTCAGCAATATTTGCAACACAGTAAGTAGTGGCAGCAACTAGACGGTTGTTCTAGTATCCCTGAGTGAACGGACAGACTTTAAATGTCATTCACTTTTTATTTTAAACAACAACAACAATAACAGTATATAATACATATATCACAATATGTAGAATATTTTTAACAAAAAATGTTTTTGCAATATGTTAAATTTTATTGTCGTCAACATCAACATCATCATCATGGTCGCCGTATTATACGAGAATATTTTGAAGAATTTCATATTTATAATAATATATTATATATTATTTATAATAATATATTATATATATTATTATTATTATTGTTGTTGTTTTTGCTGTAAAATAAAATGCATTATTATGATTATTATTTTATCTGCATCATGACAACAATATTCAACAGTTTATTTTTTTGTTTTCAAGTGGCAACAATAAACAAAAACTACTACAAAATATCTTGTAGCAACAGTAACAACAACAACAGCAACATACACATAATTGAAATGTAAGACAAAAAGAGGGAAAATATTTCGACGTTATTCAAATGTCTACAACGAATTCTATAATGACCCTATAATGCAACGATCAGATAATATAGATGGCATTGTGGTGAATAATTTTTGTCGACAGATTTATTCTAAGAAAACCTTTGTTTCATCATTTTTCAAAATTAGATCATAATGGTTATAACCCTACACCATTACAAAAATGTAAACAAATTTAGGAGGAAAATTTAACAAAATTTCACAGACACTTGAAGATTCCACAAACGTAACTCAATACATAGAATATTTTTCATAAAGGTGCTTTGTATTCCAGAAATGAGGAAAGCATTTTAATATAGTATTTAGTTAAAATAGGTAACAACTGCTGATTTTATAGCAAACAATTTAAGCATACGTACAGTGGTGGTCAAAACATTTGCAACCGGTCATCGGATACCAACTCCTCCATCTGATCCTGGAAAATTGGCGGTAGACTCGTCAGATCGTAATATTGTTTTTCATTATTGTGGAGTCCAACTCGCATGTGCTTGGGCAACGTTGAGACGAACTTATCTGTTATTTTCGGATATAAAAGTTTTGTTTTGTACCCTTATAGCTTTTAAAACCATGTTCCCATGCGCTTCTTTTTAAGGTTGAAATGCTGTGATTAATGGGAATCTCATCTTCTTTTCGAGTTTATTTATGATATTTTATATTTTATTTATGATACTCCCTTCCTTGTGTATCGTATGGATATTGCTATTATTAACTCTGCAAAGAATTGTTGATTATGAAATGGAATATTTTAAATTTATGTGCGAAATTCCAATACGATTGTCTTGTAAAAATCTAATTTTTAATTCAGAACTGTATTTGTTTTCGGTCATTTTTCGAAAAAATCAATGTATGTGTACACTCATCCCTCGATTTGCGGTACACTTTTTTACATGATTTCACTTTTAAAATTTAAATCGATATATATAGTAATTACTCTATTTACACGAATTTTATTAGACTGCATTTATTAATTTAAAAAAAAAAGTTTGTCAAATAAATGTTTTCAAAGTAGTAAAAAATATTTAAATCTTATTTTCATTTGAGAATTCCAACAACAAACTCATAACATGTTTGTTATTTTTACACACATTCCGTTAATGTAACTGTAAAGAACTATCAGACGTAAAAACTTTTCAAATAGACTCACACATTACAATGCCAACAACAACAAAAAAATCTTTACCTGATTTTTAGGCTGTCAAATATGTAAGTGTTTACAAAAAAGGAATTATTGGAATTTTTGGAATAAACAATAACAAATTTGTCAAAAGTTTAAGAAATGACTCAACAGTTAAATAAAAACACTCCAGGAACACGATTGTGGTAATTCCATTGTTATAAAAGCAGATCAACTAGAGAATTCGCTGATTTATTCTCAGGTCTATGAGCAATACATAATCAGGTCGCGGAGGAAACACTTGGTGGTGGCTGATCTTCTACTGCTTCACATAACATCAGTGTGGGAGGAGGAGAGGCTTCCTCCTACGTGGAAGAAGGGCATCATTGTAAAGTTACCAAAAAGTGACGACTTGAAAGACTGTAATAATTGGAGAGGAATTACTCTACTTAACACCCTATATGGGATACGTGCAGTCACAATGCAGGGGCGGCTTCAGAGCAGAATAGACAACACACTGCGAGGCGAACAAGCTGGCTTCAGACCGAATAGAAGCTGCGTCATAATAAGCAATACGAGCACGAAAAACCTTATGTTACAGGGTCAACCAGTCAAGTATCTAGGAAGTACAATGTGGCGTAGAAACAGACGTAAAGGCTCGTTAAACTGAAGTCAGTATCGAGAAGCTCATATATATCCAGACGGACTAAGCTCAGAATATTCAATTCATGTGTTAAATCAGTACTGCTGTATGACGTGAAACCTGGCTTGTATCGAATAACATCACACAGAAACATTCATTAACAAGTGCCTCAGAATCATATGCAGAATATTCTGGCCTAAGACCATAAGTAACACAGAACTGTGGAGCATGACTAATGAGGAACCCATACTGAAACAGATAACGAAAAGAAAGTGGGGATGGATTGGTCACACCATCCGAAAAAGTCCAGAGAGTATCACCAGAATGTCATTCGAATGGAATCCTTAAGGCGCAAGGAATAGTGGCCGACCAAAAAACACCTGGAGACGCAAAATTATCCAAGAACTGAAACATAACAACCTAACATGGGAGGAAGCAAAGTCAACAGCAGTAAACCGTGTTAGACGGAGATGCTTTGTGGAAGCTATATACTCCCAAGAGGAATAACGTTGAAAAGAAATTTCAGGGCTATATACACCATCATATTAGACTAAAATATGTCTTTCAGTAGTTAAGATTCGTGTGACAACTCCCATATATGTATATCTGCACTAAGTCAAAAGAGAATTCCCTCGCTAAAAACTCTTTTATAATTTGTATTAAATGGAATTGAATGTAAATTGTTTCCTTTTTTTATTTAAGCAATCCTTATTATTTTAGTTTATTTTGGAGTAAAATAGTTTCCTATACACATACATACATATATATATATATATATATATATATATATATATATATATATATATATATATATATAAAGTTGGGGTTCCATTTTGCACCCATAGGAGGTAGGATATATATATATATATATATATATATATATATATATATATATATATATATATATATATATATATATATATATATATATATATATATATATATATATATACTCTCCCCATATAGTGTGATATTCCGGCCATCTCTAGTTTTCCCACAATAACCACTCATCCCCTCCAGTCAAAACGCGTTAAAATACAAATTTTTCAAATTTAAATTTCTTCAGTTCCAAAATTATTTCAGGAATACCACTAGCACAGTTTCATTAGGGACCCCTTGGGCCACTCTCCCCATATAGTGTGATATTCCGGCCATCTCTAGTTTTCCCACAATACCCACTCATCCTCTCCAGTCAAAACGCGTTAAAATACAAATTTTTCAAATTTAAATTTCTCCAGTTCCAAAATTATTTTAGGAATAACACTAGCACAGTTTCATTAGGGACCCCTTGGGCCACTCTCCCCGTATAGTGTGGTATTCCGGCCATCTCTGAGTTTCCCATGGAATGGAGATAACCAATGACCCACAGAGAAAAATAATTTTAAAAAATTCATTTTCTTAAATACATTTTCTGCTATTCCACAATTTTTACAGTTTTCGCTCTAAAGCTGATCTACGAAAGAAGGTCTGGAGCACCATTCCAACAAGGATGTGTTATTCCTCCATATTCCAGGCATATATATTTTGGCAATAAATTCTTTTACTTTAATTTATTGTTACTGTTAAAGCGTTAACAGTGCTCTGTTAACGTAAAAAATGGCTGAGCTAAAAAACCTGGGTTGCGTCTTTGCTAGTTAAATTTAAATTTATCTTCACACACATTCTTTTTTCTAATTGGCAATTTTTGATAATTCTCTTTTCTTTCCGCGAATAGTTTGAATAAGGGTTGTTCTTTTTCTAATAATTTTGATACGTTCGTAAAAAAATTATCTGTAGTGTTGATTCTTCCGCACCCTGTGAAAGGATCCAGTAATTTGACAACAAAAATTCCCTAAGCAGACATGAAGCTACTTTTTGGCTTGCCATCAATCACCGCTTTAGGAAAAGGACGAGTTTTAAATTTCTCTGGACACCTTCAAAAAGCTCTTTTTTTGTTTATTATTTGTTTGTAACAGACTTACATTTGCAAAAATTTTGATTTTCTGCTGTCTTCTCTGCTGAATTAAGTGATGATCGTTCATATTACATAGCTAATGAAAAAAGATAAATAAAATATTCGTATGCTACACTGAGAAATGTTAATAATAAACCACATAAAATTGTGCATGTTTATATTTCGTACAGATACCAATTTCTTTACGTCAATTTAATTTCAGTGTATTCTCTCATTTTAAGTGTGGATATTTTTATGAACACTGACGTATTAAGTAAATATAACAGAACACTCTGAGTTGGTAACATAATATCGCAGACCAAGTTTGGTTCACTGAATTTGCTCAGTTATGCGAGAAAGCCTCCCTGAAGCAAGCGAAGGGTGATTCCTGGTGGATCCCGAAAGTTACTACTGCTCAATAAGAGCAAACTAAGAGTACTAGAGAGTCTATTTGCCAAGCACTGTGGTGTTACATATTGTCAACACATTTTAGGAAATGTTGAAAATGATCAGTGCAAATTCTGTTCAGTGTATAATGAAACATCTGAACACATACTAGGTAAATGGCCTGCTATTTCAGCTCAATGGATAAAATTTCTAGGGAAAGCTGTAATAACTTTAAAAGAGGTATTTATTCTTTATCCAAACAAGATAAGTGGCTTTGTTGTTCAACTTCATATGTTGAACATATAAGGCTGCACAAAAGTTCCTGTGGGTCGTTACAAGCCCCTTTAAAAACATCGAGGTAATAATGCCAACAAAATCAGTTTATTAGAGGGTGCCCGAAGCCTCTTAATTATTTAAAATTCTAACAAGCCTATTGTGACTTAGGTGTACGGGTTTTAGACTTGATCAAGCGCGACTCGATCCTTCTGTCAACCTAACGTAGACTATTATTATTTTTATGTAGTCATCACCCTAAGAGTCCAGCCAAATGTCAAGAGCTTTTTAATAATACTTGTATTATGTCCCCACTTTCAAAAGTGCACAGTACATTTACAAATACCATACATCAGACATTCTCTCTGCCCATTTCCTTAATAATTTTAAAAATCAACTTGTGTCACCATAACAGCGAAATAACATTCCTATGATGGTGACGACGACGATGGTGATGATGTTGGCCCACTTAAAGTTCATAAGAAAATAAAATAAGTTATGGAAAACAACATGCGAAAAAAAACAAAAATATAATAAAAGAAAATTCTTTAAATATGAGCTGGCAAAGCAAATATACAAAAAATATATACATATATTTTTTTGTATTCGTTCAACATAATAAGCGAATAAAGTGAACGAACGGCCCACTCCATTTTATTGGTCCAAAAATCGTGAAGGTAAAAGTAGAGCAAACATTTTAAATATGTATATAATTCTTCTACTTTTGTTACTGTGCTGTATCTGAATTAAATGTCATGTGAGAGATGTAAAAATTCGTTGATTTTTTTATATTACTTTTTCATTTAAATAACATTTAAAGCAATATTTTGTAGTTTAAAATTTATAATTTAATATTTTTAAGCTTTGTGAAGGCTCAGGTTTTAGCATAATTTTAAAGCACTTGAAATAAGAGCAACAAAAAGTTTAAAGTTTAAAGTTTTTATCTTTAGTACATTTTTGCTTAATGCCATTTTTAAGTTGGGCACTTTAAAGTAGTTATTAAGTACACTGCGAATTTTTCACTTCTGTTTTTCTAATAGTAGTAGAATTACTGTATATGGAATTAAAACAATACAAGACAACTATGTAAATAAATATTATTTTATAAAAAAAAAATTGACTATTTAGTGTGGATTGTTAGCCTACAGCACATCGAGTGTATATGTATTTTCTTCGAGATAAAGCAGGAGTTTTTATTACAATGAATAGTGTATTTTATCGATGCATGCTTAATACATTTTTGTTTTCAGTCACGTCACGAAACCATCTTGATTATACTCTTTAGGGGTACTCTTAAACAATCTGAGGTCAACATAACTCCAGTCATTAATGAAATAATGCCAGAAGTTCTAGAAAAAATTGTGAGCACTGCAACAACTGGTCTGAGTGGTTATCAAATATCAAAACAAACATTTTACACTACTCGCCATTATATAGCACTCCCTGTGTAGTTTCGTCTTATATCTCTAAAATTATAATCGTGATAAAGTTATTATCACTGACTGGGGGGATCTTTATGTCAGTTTTCTAAGCTGCGGGAGTTTAAGGGAATGATAAGGAGGGCGAAGAGAAGCTTATGGAGGTCCTTCTGTGGTGAAATTGAGCAACCCAGTGATGGTGGTAGACTTCGCAGACTTCTCACGGGAACCGGCTATGTTGTGGGGTTTATAGGGTCTGGGGATAATTCCTGGACTACTTCCAATGAGGAGACCTTGAAAGTACTCCTTGATGCACATTTTTCGGGTAATTGTGAACGCAATTGCAACTGCAGTAGATACAACTGCTCAGTTAACTAGCGATGGAAAGCTTCAATGGGCCATCGACTCTTTTAGAAGATATAAATCACCTGGTACTGATGGCATAGTACCTGCTGACCTTCAGGAGGCATCTGATTTGTGTGATATATTCCTTGGCTGCGGAGAATTTATCATGCCTGTCTTCAATACTCTTATATCTGAATTAGGTGGAGGAAGGCGATGGTTGCTTTTATTCCCAAAGCGGGAAAACCCTCTGTTTCCACTGCAAGGGATCTCAGGCCCATAAGCTTGACATCTTTTCTCTTGAAGACTTTGGAGAGCATTCTGGACAACGATATACGGTTCGAATACTGTCCTACGCTTCCCAATAGTGCTCAGCACGCCTACACGAGGGGTCGGTCGGCGGAGACTGCACTGAGTTACTTAGGAGGCTTTGGAAAGTAAACTTTACTCACTAGCGGCATTTATCGACTGGAGGGTGCTTTCAACAATGTCTATTCGACGGCGATTATTGGGGCTCTCAGAACGCGTAATGTAAGCGAATGTGTGGTGAGGTTTGAAAGGTCTTTTGACCGAGAGATTTGTTACAGCCTCCATTGGCGAGGTTAACTTAGTAAGGGCAGTCCTCTAGCCTTTGCTGTGGAACATAGTTGTAGAGAAGGCTGTTGGGGAATCTGCAGCGATGTTATTTTAGGGTCTTTGGTTATGCGGATGACCTGGTCATTTTATACTCTCTCATCGAGGTGTAATCAGGCCATCAAACTTGTTATGGAATGGTGCTTGTCGTGTGGTCTAAGCGTCAACCCTCATAAAACGGAGTTGATGCTCTTTACCAGACGATACAAGACACCTGTATTTAATATGCCGAGTCTTGGTGGTATTCAACGATGCTTGTCCACAAAGGTAAAGTATTTAGGGGTTATTCTTGACCCCAACCAGAGGGAGAATGTAATGGATAGGGTGAAAAACGGGAACATAGCGCTTTACACTTGTAAAAGAGCCGCAGGCAGAATATGGGGACTTAAACCTGCCATCACCTACTGGCTTTATAAGGCCGTGGTAGAACCAACTCTACTTTACGGTGCTCATATCTGGTGGGCGGTGTGTAGATATCAGTGTTACTGTAAGGTGATAGACAGGGTGTGCAGACAAGCTGCCGTCCTGATCACCAGTGCAATCCGCTCCACTTCAACCAAGACCTTATTTGCTACGCTTAACTGGCTCCACACCGACCTCCTTCTCAAGGCTAAATGCAGCTAACTCCTGGCCACATCTTCACTTTGGTTGCGCTGCGATTATTGGGGATCTCAGGCATCTTCGGATCGATTACATGGTCCCTCATAACTATCTAGATAGGAGATTTCACGTTGGTATACTCACGAGCGAATTCTGGTCTGACGGACGGGAGTTACCTCAGAATGCCCTTGATGTCTATACCGACGGCTCTAAGATGCAGGGCAGAGTGGGATGTGGTATATTTATAAGATATTCTGACACAATACTGTCTTATATGTTGCCTAATTATTGCAGTGTGTTTCAGGCGGTGGTCATGGCCATTCTGAAAGCCGTGCCATGTTTGTTTGACGGAGGGATTCTCTCTGAGAATCTTTTGATTTTATCGGACAGTCGGAATGCGATAAGGTCTCTCGCAAATGTCACCTCGACGTCTATCCTAGTTTACGAATGCCGTAAGTTTCTTATGAAAATCTCGGTTCATTTGAAGGTAACTCGTATATGGGTTCTGGGACACATGGATATCTTCGGGAATTGCGTTGCTGACGAATTGGCCAGGATGGGTACTGAGCTCGATCCTTTCGAACAAGGGCCTATCATTGGTGTCCCGATTGCCTCAGTTTGGTTGGATATTCTCCGGTCAGTTTATGTCGATGCTCAATATCGTTGACAGCATGAGGGCACGTATGGCATCGCCAGGCTCTGCTGGACCAACTTCGAGGAGTCTTCTCTCCCTAAATCGGGTGGCCATTACACAGTACAATTGCGGCCCTAACGGAGGCATGCCGATAGACTTGGTATTCCCTTAAATGATTTTTAAAGGAGTTGTGGTTTTGAAGAGGAGGAGGAGACTGTCTTTTACCTTATGTGTCAGTGTCCGGCTCTTGCTGCCAGAAGGCAGAGGTTCTTGGACTCCGAATTTTTGTCATCTTTGATTTAACTCTCCAGAATAAAGGTGACCGCAATCGCGAGATTTATTTTGGAGGCTAAATGTTTTCCTATGGAGACTGTTTGATCCCCGGGTTGACATTAATGCATGTGGCATCACAATAGGCCTAAGTGGGACCACTTCCCTTTGGGGGAGTCCAACACTTTACCTAATCTAACCTAAAGTTATTATCATAATATATGTGGTCGTTAGTGCTTATTTATCTCTTCTTTGGAGAAAAATTTACTACAAAAATATGTATCGTTTTATAAACTGTGTATGCCACTTGAATCGTTAAAAAGTTCGCTAAACAGAATTGAGCAAAATATCGAAAAATTTTGAAAAATGTCGGAAATGATCAACATTATTTGTGTCCAAAGAGTCTACATATATAAAAAAAAAAAAAAAAAAAAAAAAAAAAAAAAAAAAACAGGAAGGCCATGCAACATACTGTGTTGTCTAATGCAAACAAGAGACATTTTTTAAGAGAAACTTCCAATTCACAGGACTAAATAGCGACTTAAGTATTATATGGCGTGATATTTTAAGAGCTGAGGATATAAGGACAATTAAACTTAGAAAAAAAACACCACTTAATACATCCAGCAACAACAAATTAACAACATTTGCTGCGCTCCCATGACCGAAATTACTGATCGTTGGTTTTCTCAGTTCATCTGAGAAAAACAATAAAAAGGAAAGAGAATAAAATAATAAAACATAAATACAACGGTACTTGTCTACGTTTTAGAATAAAAATAAAAAATTGTGTAGCTAAATAGGTTTTTTTTGCAGCAAAAAAAAAGAGAAAAACCTATATTTTGGAAGTAAGATATAGTAAATTAATAAAGTTTGAATACAATCTGGTTTATAAAGTTGCAATTAATCCGGATTTTAGAGCACAAAATGTAATTAAATATGATGTCCGGATTACCAAAAATCGGGATAACGAAATCCGAATTATCAATGTGTTACTGTACACGAATGTTTAATATTGTAAATTTACATATGTATGTATCTCATCATCTGAATTACGAAATCAATATTTATAATTTTTTTTTTTTGCATATATTTTATCCTACTATTTTCACATAAAAGGCAATAAACGTTATAATACGACAACACACATCAGTTTTTTCTAATATTATAATTCTATTGTATAATAAATTAATAACTAACCCTATACAATGCTTATTCTTTTCTTTTTTTCTTTTTTTAAGAGAAAAAAAAACAAATTTCTTTCAAATAATAATACGGAAAGAAAGAAACGTTTGTTTTTATTTTGTTGTGATAATAAAACAGATATTTTTGTTGTGACAGATGATTGTGTCAAAGAAATTCATAAAAAAATTAATAAATTAGGCCTTTTCAATTAGGATTTAATTATAAATACTAAACCGAAATTGAATGTAACCCAGTTGGTCTATTGGGATATGGTATCAAAGGAATTTTACAATTTCTCTAAACTAGTCTTTTATTTAAATTTTGTTTAACTTTTTTTGCTCTGATTTAATTTTTTCCCGCAGATATTTATCATATGTATTTGCTTAAAAGAGGAATGGAAGTTTAAAATATATAAAATCAAATGATTCAGAAATACAATAATGCAATTGAATCTCAACCTCCCGACTCATCAGCCACAGAATCATCATCTCCAGCATGGCATCCATTAAAATACAAGTATTTAATAATGCCACAACAGCCTGTTGTGTTCATTATGGTGTTTTTTTCTTTATTATTAATTATTGTTATATGTTATATGTATTTTAATTAAGTTGTTTTATTCTCTTTATTCTTTTTAGTTTCATTTTTATATTATACATACATTCTCGTATTAACAAGATAATAAAATAAACTAAAGAGAACATAAAAATCGTTAGATATAAAAACTAACATGAAAGAGGCACTATTATAGGAATTAAATTCATTCAAACCAGACGATTCGATCGTTGAACTAAAATTTGTTTTCTATCTAGTAGCACTTAACATGAAGTTAAAAATAAAATATTTTTCAAAATAGTTGGCGTGGGAGCTTGGTCCAAACATAAACCAATCTTAAAGGCTGGCTTGTACAACAATAAAAAGCTTTTTCCAAATTTTATTAATGAACAATCTTAAGGATACTTCCCTTATATAGGGAGTTAGTTTTACAATTACACAAGTTTATTTCATAATAAAACAAAGAAATGTATTTTTCATATCAATTAAATTGGCTTTGTAGGATAGAAAATTTTATGACATTAATGTTTAAATATAATTTCAGCCGGCCATGTAGCCGCCACGGCTGGCAGGTATAAGGCGCAATCTGGAACACCAATTTCAAAAACTTTTCGTATTTCGCCAATAACTCTTTGAATGTTGAATTCCATGTGTTCAAATGTCTCTAGTTTATCGACGTATACAAATTACTTTACGAAGCTATCAAGTGGGCCATCGGTTTGAATTTGAACCAGTGGTTATTTCGAAAATGGCAATACTCATGTCGTTCTATTCTGTCACTAAATTCAGTATATTATCTTCACTGAGTGAAATGAATTAATTTACGCTTGAGCAGCGTTGGGATTTATTGGAAATTTATCATCAATTAAAATCATGTTTTTGGACGAAGCTCATTATCATCTTGGTGGGTACGTTAATAAGAAAATTGCCGTATTTGGGGCTCAGAAAACCTAAACGTGGTCTTACAGAAGCCAATTCACCCATTATGTTTGATGCGGCTTGTGGAGCAGAGGCATCATTGGCCCATATTTCTTCAAAAATGAGGACGGTGCAACCATTACGGTCAATGGATACACCTACCGCACCATGGTAATTGATTTTTTTGTGTCCGCTTTTCATAGTATTGATGTGAACGACGTTTGGTTTTAATAGGATGGTGCAACTCGACACATATTTAATTAGCCAAAATGGTGATATCGGTTGGCTGCCAAAAAGCTGCGATTTGACACCGTTGGACTATTTTCTGTGTGGCCCCGTTGAAGACAAGTTTTATACCGACAAACCAGATAGCATTTAAAGGTCACCATTCATGACGCCATTGCCGAGATGTGACACCATACACTTGAAAAAGTTCTCGAAAATTGGTCCGATTGAATGGGGTACTGTGAGGACAGACGCGGCAGCCATATGAATTAAATAATATTTCATTTCTAGCCGGAACAATTGCACTTCACAACAACAAAATTAATTTGGCAAAATTTGAAACCGTTTTTGTTTTATTGCATTTTTAAATTTGACCTTTTAAATGGCTCACCCTATATAAAGAACATAACCCAATGGGCTTAAATCACACGATCTTAGTGACCAATTAAGCGGACCATTACGTGAAATTACTCTTTCATCAAAAGTTTCTTTGAGCAAATCATTTGTAGCGCGAGCTCTGTGTCACATGTGGCTCCGTCCTGTTAAAACCACATGTCAGCAAGATTAATGACAGCTAATCGTTCACCATTGGCAGTAACCTTCTGGCCATCATAGTTTTTGGAGACATTTGGACCAGTAACTCCGCCAGCCCATAAAGCTCACCAAACAGTAATTTTCTGTGAATGTAATGGTGTTTCGACAAAAGCTTATGGATTAACCTCACTCCAAATGCGACAATTCCGATTATTTACGTACCGATTTAATAAAAAAAAATGGGTTTCACCGGTGAGCAATATTTTGAGTGGAAATTTGACGAACAGAACCATTATTTTTTAAAAATTTTCTACGATTTTAAGCGTTGCTCGCTCTGGTGTAAGTCTGTCTATCTATCAAACCAAACTAAACAAAAAGCAACTATCAGCTGTAAGATCGGCTATTAAATAAAGCAGTGTTGCCAACCTCAAAAAAATCAACCGATGTGATATTTATTTTACCTCCGAGTTAACAGTTTTTCTTATAAGTCGTATGTTATTTTGCATGTCTGTCTAAATCAGTGATGCTCGTTCATATTGTTCAGATTGCGAAGTTTTTCGGCTACAACTACAATCAGGGTTGCTAAAAAAAAAAAAAATCCTACCAAAAATTTTCCTTAAATGTGCCAAAATCAACTGTATCGCTAACCTTTATTACATTCTCTTTTACTTTAAATATTATACAGTATTTATTGATATTGCTTTTATAAATCCTTAAAAAAGACTGTTTTTGTGTTATTTTTTTATAAAAAGGTTAAGAAATTCTAATAAATTAACAATGCTAAAAAAAATCTTGTATAAAAAAAAAAATCATAAGCTTAGTTTACAATATTCCAAACGGCAACCAAACGTGGCGATTTTAAAAGTTATTTGGCGTCCTAATTTTCGGTTTGGCGACATGGCGACTTTTTGGCGATCTGTAAATTAATTGGCGACTTTGTTGGCTATTTTTGATAAAAAATGAAAAATTACGTCAATATGGTCATTTTAATGTGTCGATTATAGATGGCAGCTGAACTTCAATTGTGTTCTCGGCAACGAGTAATTTGTAGTTGCCTATATGGAACTGAAATTAATAGATTTTTAGGTTCCAGTTTACTTACAGAATGCAATCGTCGGCAACTGGCAACGAAAGATTTAAATTCATAAATGGTACGAAAAAAGACAAATGTGGAAAAAAATTAATGTGTTTGCACACCTCAGGTCTACTTCTCCTCTCTCTAAATCCACAGAAAAGTTTAAAATCGGACACTATTCAACTAAATTATAGGTCTATAAGTATATGAAGTTACGAAAATTAAAGATTTTGTGGGTGTTCAAGGTGTTTGTTTATAACAATAATTAGACTACATATCTATATCCAAAATGTATTTTATATTAACGATAAAAATTATTTTTTATAGTTTTCTAGCTTTTAATAAACTATAAACTATGTTATAGTAAACATTTTACACTTTTTGTTTTTGCTAATACTTTTGCTTAATAAAATTAACAAAATTTACATTATGGCGAATTTTTTTCATTTTTGGCGAAATTTAAGAATTCGGAACAAATTATTTTTTATTTGATTTAAAAATTTTTTTCATTATTTTAAAAAATTAAAATTTTATTGCCAAAATGTAAAAAAGATGATTTGGCTATTTTGGCGATTTTTGAAATAGAATTTGGCGAAAAAGCTTAAGAAATATCTGACAACCCTGACGGCAACCATAATTACAACAAAAAAATATGTGTATGGGACACAAAAATTTGGCTTTTTTTTGGGACTTTTTAATTTTAAGAAATTTTGAAATTTTGATTTCTACACCGAGAAGTGTTAATAACAAGCTACATAAATTTATGCAGATTTATACCTTGTATGAATACCTATTTTTTACAGCATTTTAACTTCAGTGTACTTATAATTTTATAATTTTTTTTTTATAATTTTAAGTGTTCATGGTCCACAGTTGTTTTAAATTGCCAAACAGCTAGTGTCAGAGGCATTATCAGATCAAATTAAAACATGCTTTACCTTACATGGAGTGTAAACGGACAACTTTTTAAAGTTTTTTATTAAGCGCTTTCTTCCTTTAGATTTAAATACTTGTACTGATGAACATACCGAACACCGAATATAAATTATGCAAATGTCAAGCTATGACGCGGGATTATCAACAACGGATGTACCAACTTAACAAAAAAAAAGAACTCAAATCGGAACGATGGGTCCGCCACACGGGGGTTATTTCAAAAACTATCATAGCAATTTCTTATCTATGCTATTAGGTATGAACTAAAACATAGATGGGTTAGTCGCAAAGAAAATGTCAAATTTTTCACGACTGAGGCAAAAATCTGTATGAATTTAACAGATGGCGTGTATTTCGTGTAGTGATTACACAATAATTTGAAAGGCAAAACGGCGAAAGAGACAAAAGAAAAACTTGATAAACATTACGGCGAATCTGCTCCGTCAGATTATATGGTAAAATATTGGATTGCTGAATTTAAACGGGGCCGAACAAGCACTACAGCAATACCATCAACAGGAAGGCCAAAAGAGGTGGTTACTGCAGAAAATATCAAGGAAATCCTTGATATCGTTATGAATGATCGCCGGGTCAAAATACGTGAGATTGCTGAAATGGTAAACATATCATATGAACGTGTGTTCAACATTTTGCATGAATATTTGCATATGAAAAAGCTATCGGCAAGATGGGTGCCGCGTTTGCTCAGTGTTGAACATAAACGAGTTCGACAGATCACTTCACAGCGGTGTTTGGACATGATAAAGCATAATCCCGCTGAATTTTGGGCGTAGATTAATAACTGTTGATGAAACGTGGGTCCACGAAGACAGCGAAATCGGCTGGCGAGGTTATGGCCACTGTATTTTGGGATGCACACGGAATATTGCACATCGATTATCTTGAAAAGGGATCCACAATCACAGGAGAGTATTTTCGTGCATTATTGGATCAATTGGTTGATGCAATCAAATAAAAACGACCACATTTAAACAAGAAATAAGTTCTCTTTCTTCAAGACAACGCACCGGTTCACACAGCATTAAATACGATGCTAAAACTAAGAGAAATCCACTTCGAATTGGTTGATCATCCACCTTATAGTCCAGATTTAGCCCCTAGTGACTTTTTCCTGTTTCCAAACTTGAAAAAATGGCTCGCAGGAAAAAGATTCATCTCAAACGAAGAAGTGATTACCGAAACTAATGCGTATTTTGAGGAGTTCCCAAAATCGTATTATTCAGATGGTATAAAAAAGTTGGAAAATCGTCTTACTAAGTGTATTGAGCTAAAAGGAGACTATGTTGAGAAATGAAATGAGAAATGGTTTTTGAAAAAAAAAAAAAAAAAATTTTTTTCCTCCCTCGTATATACCAGTTGCTTAAGAAAACCTCGTAAGAAAAAGTCTAATAGGATCACAGCGAGAGATGTCGCAAGTTCTCACCACCTCTACGCGAGATAATCATTCCCTTCTAATCGCTCCTGCAGAATGACACAATGTGCCATGTGGCACGTAGTGCCCTCCTTTTGACACCAAATGAAAGAAGTTGGCAATCGCTGATCTATAATGCTCGCAATCGACGACTTGGCTAAAGTTGCTCTGCAAAAAATATCGACCGATGATTGGACACTATTGGATCTCATGAAGATTGATATTGTCCCACACTCGATAATATGGATTGTTCACTGTTTCACCAGAGTGTACTAGAATTGCCACATTCAGTACCCTGGTTTAGTCAGGCCGCGTTCAGCATAAAGATTAATTCTTTTTATATTTAACGCTGTTTTGAGCCTGGAACATTATTCTTCAAATCATCAACTTGCATCAAGAACGCATAGCACTATCGAACAGACCATAGGTTACTGAGTGTCATAAGAAAGACCTTTGAGGAAGGAAAATACTGCTCAGGACTAGTTATAGACGTTTCTCAAGCGTTCGACAAATTATGGCAACACCGACTTAAAATTTGCTATATTGAGTAGATTTTAGGGTATAGAAAATTTTTAATTTTTCGAACACAAACGCATATGATAAATGCGACAAATTATACTACACGAAACACTTTCAAGGGAAAAGTGTCCTCGAAACGTAAATACATTTTTTGCACACAAACAGTAAAAATGTCCGGTTAAACCATTTAAATTATAGCGCAATTTATGGAGTCTTTTAAATTTATATTCCAGTGAGAATTTTATAATGAACAGCAACAATTTATTGTTGCAAGGTTTACTAAAGCAACAAGTACATAGCAGCAGTAGATATGATGTTAGAGAAACATGCAACAAGTATTCAATTTAAAAATTAATACACAAACACAATGTTGTAAAATTAAAGCCTATTTTATATTTTGTAATAACATTTAAAATTAAAACTTTCAAAACTTACCATTACGTGAAACATCGAGTTCCACAAGATTTTCAAAATGTTGTATATCTGGTGGCAAGCGGACAATTTCATTATCACTTAAACCCAATTTGCGCAAGCGATGAAGTCTGAAGAAATTCTGCAAGAAAAATAAACGAAACATAGAGAATTAATAAATTTATCTGACATGAATGAAATGAACAAAAAAATAGTTAGTTTGAATGTAGGGCACCATCTCGATACCACGATAAACCACCATTAGAGGCACGACTTTTTGTGAAAAACATAAAGAAGAAAAATATTAAAACACAAGTTCATGATCAAATGATGGCAAAGAAGAAAAAGGAAAGCTTCCCAAAAACAAAAAAAGTAAAACAATGAAGGTACCTGCCTACTTATTTCGCTGTTTTTGTTTTCTCTTTGTTTTTTTAACAAATTTTGCCGGCATTTTTATTATTTTTATTTTTTCAATTTCATGCCATTTACCAAAAAAGAATAGGAATATATTAAGCCGACATTATTTTTGTAGTTCATACATATATTACTAGGGATGCCAGTCCCGAAATCCCGAATACCGAAATCACGGATTATTCCAACATTTTAAACCTCGAATTTCAGTAATAGATTAACAATGTGGTAACTTTTCTTATTAATCTTAAACTATGTATATTTACTTTTTATACAATACATACATACATAAAATAGATTGTGGTTGATCGAATGCTTGAAAGTTGAAAACGACTGGACCAAATAGGATACTTCCTTCTCCGGATTTGTTCGTAATTGGTGCGTGAAGATTTGGGAAAAAAGAAAAGTCGAAAAATTCAAAACAGGTTACGCCGTAAGTGCTCATCCCTTCATATCTAGTTCTATTAAAGGTATTTAAATAAGATTTGGCACGCATGGTAGGCATGGTACCTCCATACAAAGTAAATGTTGATTTTCGCATACCTTGAGAATGTATAAAGTCAAAAATTCTGAATTTGGTCTTAGTTACTTCGTAGTCAATAAAAATCGTCAGTGATAAAATGGGAGGAATTAGATAAGGGGGCGAGGTATCGCACATACACATAAATATTAATTTTTGTATATTTTGAGAGCGGTAATAGTAAAGGTTTCGGGGACTATACACATTATCAGTCAATAATTGGCCAAGATTGGTTGGATGGTCATAGCACTTTCCATTCATACTAAATATGGAAATTTTTGGAACGATATCAGTTAAAGCTTCGTTATATGGTATATCCACTTCAGCCAAAAGCGGGAGAGATTGAATATGTGGGTATTGCACAAAGCTTATTTATACATACTAGAGAGGTCAAACGGTTATTATTAGACTAGTTTTAACCGGTTTTTTCGGTTTTGTCGAATGCGGTTTTTTTAACTGTCAATTTTTCGAATACCGAATAAGCCGGTTATTTTAACACGAATAAACAGTTAATTTAAATATGTATAATTTTTATATGTTTTTATATTTTTTAGTGCAAATATATTCTTCATTTAAGTATTTTTTGACAACCTTAAACGTCGCACAAATAACGTGAAAAGCATGGTAGATCAAAAAAGGTATACACACTTAAGTAAGAATAACTTTTTCTCATTTTCTGAAAATAAATATTAATTTTATTTATATATGGAAAATGATGATCAACTAGACTCATTGAATGGGATCTACAAACAATAACTCCGAATGGCAGATGTCATAGTTGGTAAAGTTTTGCTAACCTAAATAGTCAAAATCAGCCGCTAGTGGATCCAGATGGTGTGGTCTATAATTGAACTAAGAACTTCCTGGTTGGTAGGCTGGTGTTTTACCTAACATACCACAGTGGCACATACTATTAAATACATGATGAATGCAATTATTTTTCTGCACATGTCCTCTGATATGTGAAAACATTTGGAAATGGATGGAAAGGATAAGTCTAGATATATTGATTGTCCTTAAATACTAAGCTGAAAAAGCTCTTCGACACCAGAAATTATTAACCACCTTAAATATGTTTATGAGATTAACGATATAGTGCAGCAAGGAAAACTTGGTTCTATACCAAGTAGTCTGTAGGCGCTGGCAAGTAGAACTCTGGTTATTTGATAAACTTATAACCGAAAACCGGTTTTTAAAAATTGCAAAAAAAGTCGAATAATCGATCTCCCTAATACATACATATAAAAATATGTTGCCATTTTGTGATGGTGTGCTTCTGCCACATAAAATGATGTATGCATTTCATTAAATTTATCTTATGAGAAATTTACAACACAAAAGCTCCCAGCAACTCGGGTAGGGTTACTCTAGTTCAGTGGTCTTTATTCATATTACCCAGCTAACGAAGTTAATCGGCTATTTATTTATTCTCTTTGTGAATATTAAAACCAGGGTTGCTGTATCGATAATCTGTATCGATAATCTTTCTTGCATTGACCTTTAATTAGATATCGTGCTGCATTTACGAATATTGCTATCAAAAAATTAAGAAATTGTAATAATTAACAGAGATACAAAATCTTTTATAATAATTAATACGTTTGTTTGTTTTATTGTACAAATGGCAACCATAATTACAATAAAAAATATGTGTGAGACATACATTTCATTCAGCGGATTTCTTATGTTTTAGTCATTTTAAAGAGGGCCAAAATTTTGAGACACTCAGAAGCAGTGTGACCAGATTTTAAAATGACATAAAGCTAAATCGCGTTCAAAGTAAAGTCAAAAAAAGCTAAAAAAAAATTTTGTTTTCAGCTAAAAAAAAAAAATACTAAAATTTCAAATTGTTTTTAACACATATTTTTTGGTAGGGTATTAGACAAGGTTAATATAGCACTATATTAATTGTTTTCTTTAACTCTAAAGTTCAAACAATTGTTTAGGTGATAAGCTACATATCAGACTATTTATTGAACAAATTTCAATAAGAATTCAAATGAAATACATAAAGGTATATAAAATTCATTTTCATACATTTTTCAAATCCATATACATACATATGTTATAAATTTGTTTGCTTGTTTGGCAATCACTCGTAAATGACTGAACCGATTTTGATGAAATTTTCAAGCTAACGAAATAGGCTATGCTGTTTTTCAAAATTGAACGTGGGGAAAACGGGCCAAATATAAGTCATATGAGTTGCCACATAATATTAGAAATTTTTAAATTGGGAAACCTAAAAGTATGCGAACAAAACTAAGAAATAGTTTTGTTTATTCAGTTCGTTTATGAGCCAATCACTCGTAAAGGACTAAACCGATTTTATTGAAATTAAGTACAAATACATAGATCCAATTTACGAAAATGCAGTAGGGGATTTTGTTTTTATTTTTTATTAGACATCCGAGACGCCTAAACTAGTAGCTTTTCGTCTGAAATAACACGTATTTTTTCTTTTAAAAGCAACTTTTTATTGCCAACAGTCATTATCTACTTCATTATCTACAACAGTCATTATCTACACTTGCATTATCCTTATAAAAACAAATAGGTGGCCCAAAAACCGATATGATCGACATAAAGGGAAATGTTAACCTCGTTTATAATATATGTATATAGATTTTCGGACAACATCGAATGAGTAAAGGTAGTTTTAAATAAGGTTGTAGAAAATTTTTTGGTCGTTTTGATTGGCTAATATTTTCTCTTATATTTATGAGAGTTGTGCAGAAACTGAAAAAAGGTAGAATCCGGTCTCAAGAGTGCATGAATTGAAAGTTCACAGCCAATTTTCGGCGAATCAAATATGTACATTGGCATTGTAATAATCTAACCTTAATTAAGATTTATTTCGTTTAATATCCTCATTCTTTTTGTCTTTGTTTCATCCCCCTATTGATTCACATAAAAAAAATATAAATTTTTACACTAGTGACAGTTTAAAAAACTCCATTGACCAGAACTTTAAATTGAAATGTCATCTTTTAAACAAGTGCTCCATTTGTACAATCGAATTTTTTTGTCCGATTTATGGGAAAAATTGGATATGAATAATAAACACAACACAGGCGATTAATTTCACAATAGCAAAGAAAAAAAACCAAAAAAAAAAATTAAATTTCATAACTAAGGTAGTAACACTCTAAGACATTAAACGAAACAAATCTGTAATCAAATTAATTTCTTGTTTGTTTCCTTACGGCATATTGTTTTTGACAAAAAATATTGCACTTCTTCTATTCCTTGTCACTAAACGTCGTTTAAAATTAAGAAATACTATATCAAGGATTTTGGAAAGGTAACATTTTTAGAGATAAACATAAAACCTTTTCTTTCCATAAAATTTTTTTATAAAATAAATGCAAAAAAAGGAACGGCAACAAAGGTAATACAACAAGGGCAATATTTTCAACTTTTCTGTCAAACTCATATGAAAAAGAATTTGAATTTACTAAATAAGCATGTAAGCAGCAATGCAGAAACTATTGTTTCTGTGATGCTACAATTCTGTTATTTTTCGATGTCAGACTTTACAATGTTTGTATTATTTTGCTCTATTGTCCTTTTTTGTTTAAATGTTACAAAAGGCTAAAAACAGCTAAATGAATTTTTGAAAAAGCTAAAAGCTAAATGAAAAATTTCTAAGCTAAATCCAACATAAGAAAGCTAAATTTAGTTTCAAAAAGCTAATATGGTCACACTGCTCAGAAGTGTTGATAACAATCTACATGAATTTATGCATGTTTATATTGCTTTGGAGTATTTCTTTGGAGCAATTTAATTTAAGCAAGTGTGACCAAGAAGATAAATTAGTGGTGTAGTAGTGTTAGTCAATTTTTGCTGTGTGCGTTAAAGAGAAAAACGAAAAAGGTAGACAACACAAACAAAAAAATTTTTTTAAAGCCAAGAAACATACGTCTGCTCTCGTTGACAAATATTGCACAACTAAATAATACTTGTTGTTTTATTTATTTTCTTGTATACAAGGGTGATCGAACGTTATTATTCGACCGGTTTTAACCGGTGTTTTTGGTTTTGTCGAATACGGTTTTTTTAAAAGCTTTTTTTTCGAATACCGAATAAATCGGTTATTTTAACACGAATAACCGGTTAACTCAAATATGCATAATTTTTATAAGTTTTTATAATTTTTATTGCAAATATGCTCATCGTTTAAGTATTTTTCTAAATTTAATATATAAAGTTTTTTTTTTTTATATACAGCAACTATAACTTTTTTCATTTTCTGTAAATAAATGTTAATTTTTTATACACGGAGAATGATGATCAACTAGACGCATTGAAAGGGATCTACAAACACCGGCGGATGTATTAATTAGTGAAATTTTTCGTAGCATTAATACACATAACCATTCGCTAGCAATGTTGTGAGGTGATAACGATGTTGAAAATTGCCAGATGGTGTGGCCTGGGATTGAACCGAAGACTTCTTGATTAGCAGGCTGATGTCTTACCTAACATACTACAGTGACATACACCATTACATACGTGGTGCATGTATATATGTTTTTACAAAAGTCCATTGAAGTGTGAAAATATTTGGAAATCGATGGAAAGGATAAGTCTAGATATATTGAGTGTTCTTTAATACTAAGCTGAAATGGCTCTTCGACACCAGGACCTATTAACCACCTTAAATATATCTATAAAATTGACGTCATTGTGTAGCAAGGAGACTACTTGGTCTCTAGGCGCTGGCAAATAAGACTCTTACAAAATACGCTGACTCATTGAATGAAACATTAGGTTGTTGTGTTGTCGAGGAAGAAATATCCGTTAAGGCCATAAAAAAGACCTACGTTCCTCAGGAATACTCACTTGCTAGAAACTACATGGGAAAGAAATTCATCGACTTTATTTGCTAATGCAACAAGAATTGATAAGAATTTTGTCTTAATAAAAGGACCGGTTAACCGGTTAATTTAATAATTTTTAAGCGAAAACCGGTTTTTTCTAAAATTTTAACTTTTCGAATTATTCGAAAACCGGTTTTTGAAAAAAGTCGAATAATTGATATCCCTTTTGTATGCATATACGCTGTAGATAATTCTCAGCCAGATAAGGCTCAAAGGAGCTTATCTATTCAACTATGATTTTAGTGTATTCTTTCATTTTAAGTGTGGATCTTTTTGTAAATAAACATGAGTTATTCTCTTAAAAATCATTTAATATATTCAAAATTGAAACATAATGGCCCAGAATCTAATGCTTTTTTACTGGTTAATAAAAGTAGTCGCAAGAAAAAAAATTATTACCAATGAATTTTGTACCACAGAAAACAAAATCAGAATATAAAAACTCTTACTAAAAGCCGCATATTACTATTTATGAACGATACCACCCAAAAGTGTTCGATGCAAACTTTCATTTTTACCGGCAGCATGTGTTTTTAATAAAAGATCTCGACTCTCAGACATTAGACTATATGATTTAATTTTTTGAATGAACTTTTTTAATTCTTAGTTTTGTAAGGAATTAATTTTTTAATGAATTAATATTTTTTAATGAATTTTTGTTTTTTACTATAAGTCTAAAACATAATAAATGGATTTATGAATTCTTTTTTAAATACATAAAATTCCGAAATATCCCGATACTCCTCGGATTCTTTTTAATTAATTAATTTAAAAATCCCGAATTCCGAGATTAAAAAACCTGGCCGCATTTGGTAGCCCTAAGATATACAGTAGGGAGAAAACTGTTTACATATTTTGAAGTTGAAATGAAAATTTCCTGTAAAATATAAAAATGTAAACAAAAGAAGTAAAACTTCATACATTTTTTCATTGTTACGTTCTTTCTAAGAAAAAATTAACAAAAAGTATTGAATTCAAATACTGAAATGAGTGATAGACCATAATATGCTCAGTTTTGCACTTTTGGCTTAAATAGAAAGGAACTCTTAAACAAATTCAGGGAAAAAAACTCTACTAAGCAGTGACAAGAACGATAAAGTGAAAAAGTATATTTCATTAAAAAGGGCATTACTTGAACGCTTAACATTTATTTCGAAGTATGTGCTAAGCTTTGTGGATGATATATGTCCATATATCGCATTAGTTTAGAGATGTACAATCAAAGTTTTACCATTTCTAGGAACAAGCAGAAATTGTAAGAAGAGATAATGACCAAAGACCATGAGAGCAAATAACAGCAACATCAAACTTAATTATTTTTTTTACGAGTAAATCAAAATATGCTATCTAGAATGGATGTAACATTACATGGTGAATTTAAATATCTAAGATTCCTAAAATAAGAATATTCAAAGACTTTGTAAATTCCATTCCATTTAATGGATGCGAAAAACATGGTTGTACTCAACATCTCCGCGTATAAACAAAAGTCTGGAGGCAACATTGAGAAAAAATAATAGAGGGATGAGACGATATAACCAAAATACCTCTAAAATAACATAAGCTGAGATTTTTGAAGGCGAAATCGATCAGTCTAAAACGAAGACAATGCAATTTGTTTGAAAAAATCGTGTTCAAGCCTCATGCTCCACTAAGGATTAAACAAAAACTAAAAACAACTTAAAAACCTTCTGACTGGCACATATTTTTAAGTTATGTACATATGTATGTATATATGTATGTATATTTAAAACCAATGATATATAATTGCCTTGCAATAAAAATTCAAATCCGACCCACATACAAAGAAGATTAATTCACCTAAAAAAAAACACATTAAAAAAAGTGAAACAAACCCGTTAAGAGATCACTTTACAAAGTCTTTCACTAGAGCAGAGTAAAAGGTGTTTGCAATTTGACCTAACTTTTCTTTTTTTTATTATGTTTCTTCTCTTTTTTGTTGTGAAAATGTATACGATTTTGTGAAAAAAAGAAAATCTTGTAAAAAGGAAAAAAAAAACAAAAATGAACCGCACGAATTACAGCAAACCCAGAAAAAGAAAAAAATAAATCTTGTTTTTCTTTACTATTTTTATCGAGTTTTAAAAAAATAAATTTATTACAATCACGAATTATAGTTTATTTTCTTTTTGTTTTTCCTCTTCTGCTTAAGAGGGACGAAATGAGTGTTTTACTATATGACTGACTGAGTGTTTTAAAGTCAGTTGAATTTCTTTTTCTTTTCATTACCACCAAAGAGTTTTCTTTTGATTACACTGGTCTACAAAAACACAAAAAATTTTCTCGCCTTTAAATAAAACTATATGAAATATAATGATTTCGATGCGCTGAGTTCAAATCCGTTTCCAGTTTTTTTTCATCGGGCTAAAATTTTGCGCCCAAAATATAGTGGTTAGAAGCGTTTGGTTGTAATTGTATTAAAATTGGTCAAGTCGTTCTCAAGTTATAATGAAATATATTGACATAACTACCATATTTTGAGCGAAAATTTTCCACGCCCATAAAAAAAATTTGAGTCCGATGGAAAAAAACTGAAAACGGATTTGAACTCAGTGCATCAAAATCATTATATTCTATATAGTTTTATTTAAAGGCGTTTTTTACTGTAGACTAGTGTTAATATTAACACATCAAGAGTGTAATGATCACAAAAATGGATGGAAAATAATTGGAATTTTATTTCAATTTCAATTATTTCAAATACAAAATGTTCAATGTCTCTTTCGATCTTAACAATTGTGGTTATTGGAAATATTTTGAATTGATTTGTTGATTGAGTGACAGTGATATGAACTTTCTATCTTCCATTTTTGATCAATTAAATATGTACAACAACAAAAATTTTCACTAAAAAAAAATCATTAAAGAAAATATTTTAATTAAAAACATATATTTAAAAGTTTCGAAAGAAAACCAAAAGATTTTTAACAATGACCTGGTGTGAGTGTGCATTTATATTACACCGAAGTCTAGTATTTACAAGACTTCGAACAGAATCTAGTAGATTAGTATAAATTTACTTCGTTCGTTTAAACAAAATCTACTTTTGTGTACTTAGAAAAGCAGCCAAATAGAATCCGAATGTATCTAGCAAAGACAAAAACCTTTTTGTAACATGTTTCAATTGTACAGAGAGAAGTGGTAAAAGTTAAAAAGAAACTATATATACAGGGCTGGTCAAAAAATAGCACCATTGATAAATTTTTGATTCGCACATCAATGTGGAATAATATTATGTTAATTACACTCTCTTTGAGAATACTTGTTTTTACAAAAAAAAGGTAACGGTTCTTTTCCTATGATCGATTTAAAAAAAAAAAAAACTTTCGTTTTGGGAAGTCATAAAAATAGCACATTTCCACAACATTTTGGTTTAAAATAACAAATTTTAATTCTATTATTAAAAACCGCCATAAAAACACAAGGTAATCTAAATTTAAGTTTAAATAAATTAGCTTCACACAAATTTTATACTTAACTTTAATAGAAATGGGACGCAACAAGCATTGTATGCCTGAAAAACGGGCTGTTATTAAAGAAATGGTTTCTGAAGATAAACCATATTTCGAAATAAGAAATTTGGTTAGATGTTCCGACAAAATGATTGTAAAAACTTTAAAATTTGTTCAAAAACTTGAAACACGAGGTCGCAAGAAAGTAATGTCGACTTTAATGGCTGAACGTTTGGTCAGACACAGCAGGAGGACCCCTTTAATGCCAGCTACTGAGACAAGAAGCATCAAAAATTAACTACAAGCCTTGAAACTATTGCTCGAAGATTAAGCGCCAATAAATTAAATACGTGAATTCCCCAAAAGTGCCACTGCTCACACACAACTACATTGCAAAACATTTGTATTGGCTTGTTTAAAAGTGTGGGAATGTGAGTCCAAGGTTGTTTTATTTGAAGGCAAAGGTTCACTTTCCTATGTCAGAAGACTCCCTAATACAGAAGATGAGATGAATAATTCACCTCCAACACCGTTATATATAGTGGTACAAACAATATGATATAGGAGTGTTTTTCCTTTATGGTGTTGGACCTATACATTGGATCAAAACAACCATGGATAGGACAATTAATGTTAATATCCTAAAAGATATTATGCTCCCTTATGCTTCTAAGAAAATGTCGCTGATATGGATTGTTCAGAAAACAATGACCTGAAGCATACCAGCAAACTTGCAAAAAAGTGGCTTCTGGAAAATAACATTAATCTAATCCGCCACCTGATCTCAATTCCATTGAGAACTTTTGGATAGATATACAAAAGGGTGTATCTCAAATATAACCAACCACTAATAAACACCCTTGAAAAATGTCAAAACTTAGTAAATTTTATATGAAGACACTGTGCAGCGGTCATTGCCAACAAAGGACATGCGACAAAATATTAATATCGACATGTGCATCGAACTTTCTACATATACCACTATATATGAATGATACGCCAAAGGATCTACCCCCGATTGTAGCATATCTGAAATAACATCAGAGTTAAGAAAATTATATTTGAAAAATTTGAAAATTCTTGGGAGGGTATAAGCTTAAAGAACTGATCATATATACCACTATATACAAGTGGTATTCCAAGCAGTCTATAGTAGGACTCCTGTATCTCTCTCTCCCTAAATGCCTTAGCATATCATTATTTGATATTACATAGAAAAAGCAAAAAAAGGCGTTGGAAAATCATCTAAATTAGAGAAATTTCTAATATAGCTGCATTTTGGATAGCTGTGTTAAAAAATTGCTTAATTTTGACGAGAAGAATAGTTGACTATATGAATCAAAAGATCTATTGGACGACATGGATTTATGACTTTGGCATCAAATCTAAATCCCATTGATAACAATGAAGGAAGAGGAATAACCAAGACCGAAATAAGCATACACTGCACTGCGTTTACTGTTCTCGTAGATAACAGTGACGAATGAGTAAATGCATCGAGCTTAAAGAAAACTATATGAAGAGGTGGTGGCTCTAGGCTATACTAACGCCGCGTTTAATGGATCTGACAAGGTATCGGGATTTGCTCTAAAGGAATATCAAATCCAATGGGTGCTCTACATAGCCCAGCTACACCGCGTAAAATAGGCTATTCCATTGGTAAAACCTCATCGACAAATTTAAGTCATCTTTCTTCACGACAACGCGAGACCCCAAGTTGTGCAAGTGTTAAAGCAGCACCCTAAGAGCTAGAATGGGAGATCCTTAACATCCGCCGTATTTACAAGACCTTACACCGACAGATTACCAACTTAACAACTTCTTCTATACTAGACCGGACGATTTTTTTGTTTTTTTTTCCCGTTTTTTGTTAAAATTCATTACGATTTCATTGTAAAATTTTTGGTATTCGAAAAGATAAATAATTGACGAACGTAAATAACGTCTGTTTTAATTACTTTACGGCATAGTGAGCACATTGCATTTTTTACAGTTCCACCACTCACTTGCTCACCCTCACCCGACTACAGAGGGCTCGTCTGTACGACGTAGAGACACGTACACTCTACAATCCGAACTGTAGTGGATACAAGCAAAGAGCAAATAAGTTATGGCAACGGGAACACGAATCTGCTACAGAACTTAATCACAAACTGAACATAAATAAACAACTGGCATACTTAAAGATAAATATGAAAATAATTATGAAAATACGTACTCATAAATTAATAAATTAATGTTAGCAAGCAAAGTACGTTTAAAATTCTTGATGTCACAGTTAAAATCAATAAACCATAATGTTAATTGTAATGATTGCATAATCTACAAGAAGGAAACGAATTCGCATTATTTAACCTTTGCAAAAGGACCATGGTGGGAAAATATGGCAGATATGTTAAAATTCAGGGGTAGAAGTAAAAGTTCAGAATCAATATCACCCGCAATAAGGTTGTAAACAAAACATATATCCAAAATTGCCCTTCTACGCTCTAATGTAGGATTTTTTATTCCACCTTAAGTCACGTAAACTAAATAATAAAAACTGCTTCTGCACAGACTTAATTGAATCAATATGGCACTGATAATAAGGATTCCAAACAACCGAGACATACTCCAAAGTCGGCTTCGTAACATCAGTGAACTCTCATTTATTCACAAAACGAAGAACATCCCGAGTATTAATAGACGTCATACTAATATGATCAGGAAATTGGTTTCTATTAAAGGTATAATCGGTATCTAACGGGTAAGAATCAATTGTATACTCGAACGAGAAAAAACAATATGTCTACATTTCCTCATGGGATGCATCATTCGCTGCGGAACAGTCTTCTCAAAAATATCATTAGAAATATAAAATAATTTAACATCATCAGCGTACATAAGAACACTACAGTCAGAAAATAAATCACGAAGGTCATTTAGAAATAACAAGAACAAAAGCGGACCCAAATGGCTACTCTGCGGAACTCCGGTAAAAACATACACGGTCTTAGACAATACATTTCAAAACTAACAATGAAGTCTATCAGAATACCAATCTGTACAAGTTTATGAAGCAAAATCCTATGATCAACTCTACCAAAGGATTTACTAAAGTCTGTATAAATAACATCAGTTCGAGCACCCACAACAAAGCTCCTCAAAATTATTGTAGTAAATTCAAGAAGTTAGTTACTTCGGCCTACTCTTTAAAAAACCATGTGAAGGGGCAACATTATAGATTTCATCTGAAAAGAGAGATAATCAGTCGCCAGCATCATTAAGCCATTAGCTTAGGAATAACACTGAGCTTGGCAATACCCCTATTATTCAATATATTCAATCTAAATACTACCCAACTTATGGAAAGAAATAATAAACGACCCCTTCCAAATACGAGGTCCTATTTCTAAGAGTTTGTTAAAGATATTTGTACGTCAACAACAGCACTCAAAACAACAGAACAGTATCTCAAAACACAGGCAGGAACCCCATCAGAGGACCAAAACGATCCGAACGATGGTATACAAATGAAACACACTCATCAAATCATTGAAATAATACACCACATATAACCTTATCAAGCCATCTATAACCTTATCAAGTGAAAAAGAGTATTCGGTGAACTAAATAAAAAAATCAATCAATAGAAGAATTAAATAAATTTGTATATAAATATTGAACAAACTTCAAAAAACTTATGTTTTTATAAACGTTTATAAATGTTTTTGAAACGTCTAGTTATTGAATTTAGTAAGAAAAGTTAACAATCTTACTTATATTTATTAACTTGTAATAATAAAATTTACATCAAAGCACCATTTCAAGTTTAATTGCAAGTATTAAACATACTAGCGATTATTCTTTTTAAAGTTTTTAATGCATGCTGATGTGTACCCAATACGATACATACAAATAGATAATAAATGTTTATAAACATGTTGTTCTATATGGTTGAACTAAACATTCTCGCATTTGTTTGTGTACGTTTCAATGACACATGAGTGATGTGCATGCAATGAAACAACAACAAAAAAAGGTACATGCAAAATACAAAAAATAAAAATAAAATAAAAACAATAACAACGGCTAAAACATTCTCTATCAACATCATCTTCTTTTGGTTGCTGTCAACATATTATGTTGTTGTTGAAAAAGAGTAAAATAAATAAAATCAGCAACAGACAAGTTCTTTTCTCAACTACTCGTATTTCATAGACAATTTGTTTTTGTATACACATTTTCTATGTTTACCAATCCATTTTGCTTCTTCCCCACGTTATTTGGTTTATTTCTGTTCTGTTGTTGTTGTTTTGTTGATGGCGTTGTTTAGTTTTTGAGTGTTTAGAAAATGAAGATGAGCTAAATATAACAGGCGCACAGAAAACCTAGAATGACACCGCACATGCATAAATACACGATGAAGACAATAATGATGGCAACAACAGTCTTGATTTTTTTTATTTATTTATTTTTTTTTAAGAAAAAACAAAAGTAATGAAACGAAACATTAGACCGGAGTGTTGGCTAAGCATCTAAAATATGATTGTGAAGACACGGTTCATTCAACATATGTGCGCGTATATGGAATTGGAAAATATTGTTACGTTTTGCCTTTTAAAACATCTACTTATTTCTTTAAGGTTTACAGTCTTTATTGTACAGAATAATTTTATACACAAACTTATTCAACTTTAAACTATTTACTCAACACTTTTAACTATACATATATAATTTTCTTTAATGTTTGTTTACCCACGGCAATTTTATAGTTATACCGTACAAGTGCGCCGACTTATACACATAGTTATTTAATAGTCCTTTAGAAAAATCTCGTAAATTCTACAGCCTACTATAACAATCAGCTACCGTCATATCAAATTTATGCTTTTAGTAGCTTTCAGACTCATAATTGTATTTGGCGTCGCAATATTAAAATATATTAGTAACGTTGGTTAAACGGATACAACCTTGGCGTATTTAACAGGGTGATGTGAATTCATATCCGTTTTCAGTTTTTTTCCATCGGGCTCAATTTTTTTTTATGGGCGTGGCAAATTTTTCGCCCAAAATATGGTAGTTATGTCAATATATTTCATCATAACTTGAAAACGACTTGACCGATTTTAATGCAAGTACCAGAAAATGTTTAGGAAAAAAATTTCCTTTAAATCAGTTTCGGAGTTATTCATTCACAAGCTATAAATGATGAAAATCGGTTGGCTATTGCTGGCTTTTATTCAAAATGAAATGCAGGTACCTAACTTTGACCAAATTAAGCGAACAATTTTTTTCTTGCAAATTTGTTTTTCTTTTATTTCAAAAAATTTATAAAAATATTTGTAGGATATATGTAAATTTTACATTTTAAGCATTTAAATATAAGCCAGATATGATGAAATAAAATAACCCAACCCAACTTTGACAAAAGTAAAGGGATAATTTTTTATGGTAAAAAATATTTTAAAATACAATTTTTTATTATTGTGGTAAAAAATCCAGTACAAAATGCACCTTTAAGAAAGTTAACACAATTTTTTCATCATTCAAAAGTTAATATTGAAAAGTCTATGTCGGTTTTATATTTTTTTATTTTGGTGTTTTACAAAATTTATACATAGAGTTAGCTTATTTATAATGGAGATTTGTTTTAGATCACAGTATAGTCAAGGGCTTGGACTTGCAAAACTTCTCCAGATTTGTTTTGCTGCATCTGTGGAGAATTAACTTTAAAATCACAACGCCATACAATAACTTCCCAAATTAAGAAGGCCTGTAAACATTGCTTTAGGTTTGGCTGCAAACAAAATTTGTTGTAATACTTGTGTAAGAGCTTTATTTCTGCATGACCGCTACGCGTGGATTTACTATAAAAAATAAGAACAAAATCATATATCCAAATAGTTCATCTGCCCGACGACCAGTTCTTCAAAACAATAATGTCTCTTTACATATGCATATGTAATGAATTTTTCCTACCAGCCTTTTCCTTTCATTAACTTTGTGTGTTGCCTAATAATGTCTTACACATTTTTTTCCAAAGTTAGGTACCTGCCTTTATAGGTTATTATACTTTCAACATATCTGGCTTTCATTAAAATGCTTAAGATGTGAAATTTATTTTCTAAACATCTTTTTATAACTTACAAAAAAGAAATATATTATAAAAGAAAAAAAATTTCAACTAATTTTGCGAATTTATAACTTTCACAGCATTGGCACCAACCAATAGAATCACTTCCACAGTAGAGATGTGTTTCCAGCTTTTATGTAACAAATGTTTTGACAGTAACTTTTAGGCGACTTAATTTTCGTAACAATATTTTAAAATGAATTCTGAGGGAATAAAGGAGTGTCGTTACAAATAATATTTGGAAAAATAAAAAATATATTATATAGATAAAAACATTAGGTTAATTATGAATAAATAAAAAATAATTATGAAATAATAAATAATAGGGAAAAATGAATAAAAAAATGTTTGTTTAAAAATAGCACACAATTTTTGAATAGGTATTCGTAATACGTTAAATGCAGATAATTGTGTGTTCTTGACCAGCACTCAGTCTACCACTATTTTGGCAATGAATTGTTCTGGTACGATGAAAATATGTACATTGTAAACTCGAATTTGTTGATTTCGTAGGAGATAGAAAACAATAGAAATGCGTCGCAAAACTTACTGGCAAATCTACTTCAAACACATACATATGTTCTAAAAGAGAGGCGATTACTAGGAATAAAGTATAAAAAAAATGGTTTCAAAAAAAAATTCACTTTGTTGCTATTTCTTTTTTAAAAAATATGAAAAATGGAAAGGTAGCTGTATTTATCTCTAAAATTGTTGGCTTTAAAATTTTTGATATTTCTTAATTTTTAACGGCATTTTATGGCGAAGAACAAAAACGCTGTAACTTCCACTATATCGAACTTTGTTCGGTTTCACAAATATTGGCTTTTAAATATTTTGAGGCGAGCATATTGGTGAGATATTTTAAGAATTTTATCTAGAAACAGCTTATTGCACTGTGTTTCGAATAGAATGACTAATTAGGAACGATTTGAGCTATCATCATGGCAAGCCTATTTTCATTGCAATCTTGTTACTATGATCTTTGAAACAGTGGTGTAATAAGTTTGAAAAACAGCACGCTGATGGATTTGTCCCGAGTCTCTATGATAGATAGTTGAGCTATTTTTTCTGGAGTTAAACATAGTCAGACTCACCATTTGAAAGTTAAAAACTGTTATATTTTTCTTTACGACATCAGTATGAATATTTCGTCGAAGTCATTCACTTTTAATTGTTCTTAGACAAGAATATCAAGTTAAACATGATATTTGGTTCTAATTCTATAAATTGGAAGAGGATACTTTTCTAAAACAAGTCTGGTACATATTTTACTGCTGAAAGATTTTTGTTTAACCAACTGTTTAAAATCTGAATACTAAGGCGTTCTCATAGGTTAGCCGGCCTATCGTTTTTTTTTTTTTTTTTTTTTTGAACCTTAAAAAATAAACGATCTCAGAGAATTTGTAAACATGACACCTTTATGCATTCAGTACTTTCATTTGAAAGGTTTCAGTTCAACCAATATTTAAGCCGAGGCTGTAGGAGCTAGCAAGACAAACACCGTAGTTGTCGACTAATTGAGGTGTTAGAAACGGTTAAGAAAATCCACAAAATGGTATTGGATCATCGTCGGCTGAAAGTTAGCGTTGTCTAAGTAAAATGGTAGTTTTTTACAAAGTACTGTACATCGCATATTGACCGAAATTTCGACGATGAGAAAGCTGTGCCCAAGATAGGTGGAACATTTGCTTACTTGATATTTTGCAATAGAATATTTGGTGATGTTTTACAGCAATAAAGCCGAGCTTTTGCGCCGGTATGACATGGGTCCACCACTTCACACCTGAGACAAAGAAACAGTTATGCAGTGGACTTGATTGAAAGAATCGTGTCTAAAGAATGCGAAGACATTTTCGTTTGATGTCAAGGTTTTTATTGATTTTATCGTTCGCATTTCGTAGCAAAAAAAGTGCTGTTTCATTAAGACACCAATTCACACATCCACTATTGGGATGGCCAAAAACAATAAAATTAAGATCGAAATGCTTTATCAAGCACCTTATTTGCGAGATTTAGCTCCTACGATTTATTTTCTATTTCGAAAGATTTAAAAATGGCTCGTTGGTCTGGGGTGAATGGAGCTAAACAGTTCTTAGTATAAACATGGTATCGAAGCTATTGAATATTGCTTGGAAAAGTGTATCAAGCTAAAAAGAGACAATGTTCAGAAATAAAGAAAATTATTTCCAAATTGGTACCGCCCTCGTAAACGCTATATAATTGAAACCTAAAACGACTTTCCTCGAAAATTTCTTGTGAATTACTTGGAGTATAAATTAATTCGTTCTGTTTTCAAAAAAAAAAAAAAAACCTTTAAAAACATTAAATTTGTTAAGCGTAACAGCTGATTTCCAATTTGAATTGTTTTGAGTTTTCTACAAAAAGCTTTTAATACGCTGTTAAAACGCGTTAGATTTTTTGATATTAAACGGCACTGTACTCTCAATAGTAAATTGAAGTAAATATGGTGATATGGTCCAAAATGAAGACTCTTTAACACAAAATCTAGTTTAGTTCTTAAAATGTTTACACTTTAAAATATCGGGTCCGCCATCTAACGTTTTTTTTTTCAACTAGTGCTTATTTAGTGAATGGTAATACTTAGCTCATGTCAGATTTGACAAATAATTATCCTTCCGCTGAACGGATATGGTTGTGTATACGCTTGAACAACGCTGGGAAATATTGCGACATTACTTTGAAAATCATGGTAATGTTGCTGAATGTGTGCGATGTGTTCAGATGAAGCTCATTTTGATCTTGGCGGGTATGTAAACAAGCAAAATTGTCGTATTTGGGGCACAGAAAACTCGCACGCATACATTGAAAAGCCGATACACCCAAGACGAGTCACTTTTTGGTGCGGATTGTGGTCCGAAGGCATAATTGGGCCATTTTCTTCGAAAATGAGCAAGGAGTCGCCGTTACAGTCAATGGCGATCGTTTTCGGGCCATGTGGAACGAATTTTTGTTCACAAAAATTGAAGAGGAGGATATTAGCAACATTTGGTTTCAACAGGACGGCGCTACGTGCCACACAGCCGAAGCTACACTCGATGTTTTGCACCCTGTTTTTGAAAATCGCATTATCAGCCGCAGAGCTGATGTCGTTTGGCCACCTCGGAGCTGCGATTTGACATCGTTGGACTATTATTTGTGGGGTGCCGTCAAAGATAAGTGTTACACCAACAAACCAGAGACAATTGACGCTTTAAAGGACAATATTCGTGAAGCCATTGGTAAAATATAGCTGCACACAATCGATAATGTGCTTAAAAATTGGACCGATCGTGTAGGCTACTGCATGGCCAGCCGAGGCAGCCATTTGAATGAAATTATTTTCCATTATTAACCGGAAAGATTGCACTTTCAAATAAAAAAAGAAATTTGAGGAAATATTCAGTAGTTTTTTTTATAGCATTTTCAAAAAATATTATTTGGCGGACCCTTTATTACTAGAGTAACCCTTTCAGCGTTGCTGAGAAGCTTTGTGTTGCATACCTATAAAATGTATTTCTCAGGACAGCTTACTTATGTATATATATATATATAGATAAGAATAAATAGCTTTTACCCGGTGTGCTTTGTGAAATACCGCTGTTACAATCTCTCCCGCTTTTTACTGATATGGGTAGATCACGTTATCCACACATGGAAAATTCCATGATTATTATGAATGGGAGCTGACCCCCCCTTATTCAATCTCGTCCAGTTATGGACTGATAATGTGACCTGGCCAAGAAGTTGTTTAAACAAAATTTAGAAACTTTTGTTATTACCGTTCTCAAGATATACAAAAATTAATACATAGTTAATATGTATGTGAGATGTCACAATTCAGAGCTGTTCCCAAGATATACAAAAGCCAATATTTACTTTGTATTAGAGGTGCAACCCCCACTTATCCAATTCCGCCAACTTTTGACTGATGATTTGTATTGACTACAAAGTTATTTGGGCCAAGTTTAGAAACTCTTACGATTACCATTTTGAAGATATAAACATATAAATACACCTTTTTTTTGGGCGTGGCCCCGCCCAGTTTTAGCTAAATCATCAGTGAAACTATACCTTTGCAACGCATGTATTGGTTTGTAAATCAGTTAAGTCGTTCTCGATATAGATTGATTTAAAAAAGGAGTTATTGTTATTCCAGCCAACATCAAAAATTCCAAATTCTAACTGAACCGCAGCATGATATGTTCGTAGCCTTTAGATGTTTTTTAATCGTGTTGGTTATTATTATTATAATTATTTATTTATTTTTTTTTTTTGTACTCAATTTTATATGAAATGTTTGTTTAGCTGCTTAAAATTAAAAACGCTATAGTAGCTAGATAGGTAGGTAGTAGTCAGTGTAATTGAGTATCTGGTTACTACATAGTGAGTATCTTCTAAACAAAGTTTAAGTAGTAGTAGTAGTAGTAGTACTGGAAATAGATATCTTATTTAAAATTTTATTTTTTTACGTTTTGCGCCGATGATGACGATGTCGTTGATAATGATTACGATGATTTCGTTTTACTTGAATGCTTGAATATGATGTAAAATTATGAAGTTCATCATGCATAAGCACTGATAATCTGACAGTAGAGGTAATTCGATTTAATAAAGATTTAATCGCAAATTAATGCGATTAATAAATTAAATCACAAAATCATATTTAGAAATAATAACGAAATTTTTCTTTGCATGTAGGCATGTTAAGGATGTGTATTAAAAGATACAAATATTTGGTATGTTATAACGTAAAATACAATATAACTCGGATACAGTCATTATAAAATTAATAGCAAATTAGCCAGACCAGTTTTGCTGGGTTGGTTTATCTACTAATCGAATTGAGCAACAACTAATAAATTTTTACCAAAATTAAAATTTAACCATTGAAGTTAAAGTCAAGTTAAATATTTAATTTAAATGTGGTTTTAACAGGACGGCGCTACATTCTATACAAACTATGACGTATTGTACCTTCTGCACGAGCAATGTTAGGGCATGATCATCTTGCATGGATGTGATTTTAACGATATATGGTTTTGATATATATAGATTTGATCTATATGTCGTTACCTTAATTTAGAAAGGACATAACTAACCATTTTTTAGAAATTTGGTTTTTGGTGTATTCTGATAGAATATCCTAAAATACACCATCACAAAAAAAAAACTACGCTCCCCTTGAAAAATTACGATTTTGTAAACAATTTAAGAAAAGACATCTCATTCGTAAAAAAAAAACTTAAGAAATAGCCCGAACTGATTTCACAGTACAATAAAATACGCAGTAGTTATTGGATTTTTGTCAATTTTTTTAAATTTATTTTTCATGTTGAACTTAAAGCCCTTACTAGCAATTTTTTCAATAAATTTAAAACAGAAAAGCCATATCTAAAATAATTTTATTAAAAAGTAAAACAATTTAAAAAATTGTATATACTAAATGGGTTTTTGTTGTTTATTTGAAACTGCGTTAAAACTTATTTTCTATTACCTAAGTTTCCGATTTAGTTAAGTTTTTTATCACCTGCACATTTCTTTTAAATATTAGTTACGTCCTTCCTAAATGAAAGTAACGAACGATATGCGCAAACCATAAAATGTTACCGTAATTTTTGCACAAACCTCGTATATCCAATATATGAAAAATATATATAAATATTCAAATTTAATATAAATTGTGACCTATATTTTAGTTCGCACTCTACATAAAAAAGTTTAAAACCCAAGATATAAATGCACGTCCGGGAAAAAAGATTAAAAAATAGTTGGTATGAGAGAGAGAGAGAGAGAGAGAGAGAGAGAGAGAGAGAGCAGAATACTTTCTTAATAAAAGTTTAAGTAACACTTGGATACTAATTATCCATGAAATCATAGTTCGTAAGTGCATTCAATTATTGTATACCGAGAGAGGTATACACAAGAATTTTACCAAAAGGCAGGTGATAGATACATACTATACATAAATACATATATAGTATACAAATAGAATATATACAGACATATGTATGTATTGTAGATATATTGTACAAGTAGAATATAAGCATAAGTATAATATTCCATGTCACACATTCTCTATACTCGTAAGTAAATATAACAGAATGTAGGCTGGCTTTTGTTTGCTGTGTTTGTTGCCAATACTTCTATTTTCAATCTGGCCTAAAACACAAAACATTATTCGCACACTATAAAACGTTAATGCGAATATAAATTGCGAGTGAAAACATTTCATGAGTGCGTCTTTACATTTTGTATATGCCTCTGAGCTACTTACTTGATTTTCTGAGCTCCCATTCAAAAGCTACATAATGTAAGTTTGTAATGGTAGGCTGACTGACACTCAGTTCAGTCGTAGTAAAGGAAATTGTAAAAATTTAAAGAGGCATTAATTATTATTATAAAATACAAACGAATGAATAAAAATAATTTAATCTTATATTTATTCCATATGTAATGTATAGATAAGATACGGATGATGATGAGATTATCTACTAAATAATTGAAATAAAATGAATAAAAAAGAGTGTATATGGACTTTGATGACTTTTTTATAAAATGCAAAACCATAAAAATATATTGTACAACCCATAGATTTAAATCACTTCTTTATACAATGTAAGCACAATATGCTGGACTTAATTATTACTTCCTTACTTAATTATTCTTAACCCAAACCAAAACTACAAAAAAAAAAAAAAAAAAAAAAAAATTTGAAAATGTCTTTACTTTTCTATAGGGTCCGCCAAATAATTTTTGAAAATGCTAAATAAAAAAACTACTGAATATTTTCTCAAATTTCTTTTTTTATTTGAGGTACAATCCTTCCGGTTAATAATGGAAAATAATTTCATTCAAACGGCTGCCTCGGCTAGCCATGCAGTAGCCTACACGATCGGTCCAATTTTTAAGCACATTATCGATTGTGTGCAGCTGTATTTCACCAACGGCTTCACGAATATTGTCCTTTAAAGCGTCAATTGTCTCTGGTTTGTTGGTGTAGCACTTATCTTTGACGGCACCCCACAAATAATAGTCCAACGGTGTCAAATCGCAGCTCCGAGGTGGCCAAACGACATCAGCTCTGCGGCTGATAATGCGATCTTCAAAAACAGGACGAAAAACATCGAGTGTAGCTTCGGCTGTGTGGCACGTAGCGCCGTCCTGTTGAAACCAAATGTTGCTAATATCCTCCTCTTCAATTTTTGTGAACAAAAATTCGTTCAACATGGCCCGATAACGATCGCCTTTGACTGTAACGGCGACTCCTTACTCGTTTTCGAAGAAAAATGGCCCAATTATGCCTCTGGACCAAAATCCGCACCAAACAGTAACTCGTCTTGGGTGTATCGGCTTTTCAATGTATGCATGCGGGTTTTCAAGCGTATACACAACCATATTCGTTCAGCGGAAGGATAAAACTAATTATCTGTCAAATCAGACATGAGCTAAGTGTTACCATTCACGAAATAAGCACTAGTTGAAAAAAAAACGTTAGATGGCGGACCCGATAGAAACCATAACCTATATTTTTCAAATTGCTGACGTGTACATTTACGTTTGACGGGTTTTCCAATAGTTGCAGACCACTTTGAAGCTATATCCCTTACAGTGCTCCGGGGTTTTGTTTAATTATAGCCGCTAAAGCTCTCTCGTCTCTCTTGAAAGTAATGTCGGATACACGACCTCTATTTTGCTACATTTTTGCTATAATTTTTATTTTCATCAAATTTTTTAACAATGCTTTGAACTGTTGATATGGGAAGTTTTAGATCAGATGATATTTCCCCGTAGCTCTGCCCATTTTAAATTTATTTATAATTATAATTCGAATTTCTTTAGAAACCGGCGTTCCATGTGTCATTTTGTAAAAAAGGTTAAATTTAAATAAAGAAAAATAAAAATCTATCCTCTTTTTTGTTCTCTTTTAATTCTTTACATTGTATTAATAACGCCACATTTTTGTTTTTTTGAATATGATCTTATTTTTCGTATTCTTTTTCGTTGAGTTTATACATTGTGCGAATTTAATAGTGGTCAAGTAATTTTGTGTAAAAATAATGAAGTTAGGCTTTAGTTTGTATTTTCAAAATATTTATCCTATTATGTAAAGTTGTTGCTTTTAATTTAAAGATAATAAAATAACGTTTCTGAAAATATAACCTTTGTGGCGCAGTCAATACTATTTTGCTATATGCATATGCCTGAATATTGATTTTGTAAAAAAATCCTTAATAGTGGTTAGGACTCGTAGTATGGCTCTAAAGTCGTGGGCTAAAGAGTTGACTGGCGCATACTCTACAAAGCAGCTTTTACTTAGTAGGATCATAAAAACTGTTACAACATTTAACATGCCCATTATTATAGTAGAATTGAATAAATACTTTTATTATCATATGGTTTATCAAAGCTAACCTGAATAGCGTTAGTCTATAAAGCACATTCAAAATCATTGAAGCTGTAAAATCAAAAATTCTGGGAAATTATTGCCGGAAACAAAAATGTATGCTCCATGAGATGATTATCACTCAAAATTCAATGAGTCGAATTATTAAAAAAAGAAATTCTGCGCCGTATTATAAGGCTAAAACCTAGCTTTAAACAGTTTTCCAGCTTTAGTCTAAGCCAGCGATACTCGTTCATATTGTTCAGATTACGAAGTTTTTCGGCTGTTTATTTATTCTCTTCGTGAATATTACAAGATGCTAAAAGAAGAAAAATTCCTACCAAAAATTTTCCTGAAATGTACCAAAATCGTTCAATCTAAATATCATACAGTATTTATTAATATTGCTTTTATAGTTTCTGGAAATTTGTATTCGTTTTATTTTTCTATAAAAAAAAACTTAAGAAATTGTAATAATAATAAATAAACAATCAGCGTTGCCGCTTTGGTCCAATCGGACCAAACTTGGTAGTTTTTCGTTTTTTAAAAACGGTTTGGTACTTTGGTTGGTTTGTTGCAATTTTTTTACATTTTTGTGGTTTTTCCTCCTGTAGAAATTTTTTAGTCATGGTTAATTTTTGCCCTTAAAAATACAGCACATAATTTAAAAAATATAACTTTGAATCAAATTAACAACAACCTTCGATAATAATAATAACCACTGTTACTGAATGATGTGTGCAACTTTTTGCCACAGTTTCACAACGAATTATAGCAAAGAATAGAGATAATGTTATAGCAGTGACTATAGAAAGTCGCACCAGATTACCCTAAATGGAGAGTAAAAAAAAATTTAATCTGATCCTTTCGCTAACTTACTTACATTTTATTCTTAATGTTGTATTCAGCAGCTAGCGAATATTTTGTTTGCATTCATGACATAAAATATTAAATTCAAAAGAAAAATACAATCACCATTATTCTCTTTGGCGTCATATAGAATAAGAGCGAATATTTTATGATCATTTTGTATTTTTGAATGATGTGATAGTGTTTTTTAATACAGCGGTGCAGAATAATGAGAGCAGAAAATATTTAGGTCGATTGGCGCAGGATAGATTTGATAGGTCCATAGTTTATTTTGAAGTTTCTTAGAATTTCGCTTAGATTTTTTTTTGGCTATACGACTTTCCATAAAATTTCACTCACCCTAATATACATACAAACATATTTACTTCTGTTATTTTAAATGAAATTTTGTTTTTATGTTTGTTGTTACATTATATATATTTTTATGTTTATTATTAAAAACTATAATTTGTTATTAATATTACTACATAGTATAACTAAACAAAAATTTGGATTTTATTTTAAAAATGTATTTTTAAATTTTTGGTGAGCTGTGAATGGTTTTGGTACAATTTTGGAAAATGTTTGGTAGGAAGTCAGTTTCTTGTGTGGCAACGCTGTTAACAATTCATACGCTTTGTTTATATTATTCCAAACGGCAACATATGTGTATGAAACAAGAAATTTTTTCAGTAGCTTGTTAACAGTCAACGAAAAGGGGTGTAGCGCATGTTTTAGTGTTTTTTTTTTTTAATTTCAAAGGGATTTTGAAGAGAGCGAAAATTTTGCTTACTTACACCGAGAAGTGCTAATAATAAGCTACATAAATTTAATCATGTTTATACTATGTGTGAATGAATATCTATTCCTTTACAGCAGTTTAACTTCAGTGATGAAGTTTTCTGCCGCCTAAAAACATTTCTTTACTCAGAGTACACTTGCCGTATTCAACTGTTAAAATTTTAGGTATTTGCCATATTTAACAAAATTTAAATCCTCATACGAAATGGTTGAAATTTTAAACATATTTTGAACGAGTAAACCAACATAAAACTCGTATACTACGATGAATTATAAATTTTTTTATTTGCTTTAATTTTCAATTCCCGCATAATAACAGTGTTTAACACATCGCTACTGGGAGACAACTTAACGCAGCTCAAGCAACACCTGTTTTATTTGCAATGAGCTTTTGAAATACAATTGTCCTATTAGTACATCGGCCTCAAAATGAATCTAATAAACCAGCAACAGGACAGGAAATCAACAGCAATACAATAAATGCAATTCCCACTTGTGGGAAATCCCATCAAACAGGCAACAACATAGACATTTTCAATTAAAAGAACTTTTTGCTTTTAGAACGTGTTAAAATGAACAGAAATCAAATTTATCGATACATACTTACCGGTAGTATTCAACGAAGCGAAAATAAGGGAAACAACATAAAAAATGGTAAAAATATTTTACGTTTTATGTGACAACAATTGCAGGCAATTATTTAGGTGGGCATGAGAAATTTCCACTTGCAACAGAAGCAATACAGTGCTTGTGTTACTACTATGCTATGCATCAGCCTGAGTAACCGGAAACCATTGGCCACGGTTCACAGAAAGTAAGTAAATCAATTAAAATATGAATTTTTAGATTTTTCATCATAATGTCGGAATTACTATTGCTTTGGATTTTTAGAACAATGGCACAACACAATAATGCCAAATGCCTGCATAATGTAAGCACATGGCATAAACACGTTTTGATTTCTTTTTAATATTTTAATGAATACACATTGCCAGAACCGCTTAATTCAGTGGCATACACAGACATTTTGTCGTATACTGTTTCTCTTTTTTTTGCTTGTTCTTCTGTTTTTGATTGCAAGTTGTTGCTGTTCTTTTTACCTTGAAAGTTTGAATGCTTACGACGACGTTGATCTGAAAATCATCGTGCGTAACACTGGCAGTGTATTACGTGAATAATTAAACACTGTCGTCAGTGACTAATTTGACTCAAGAAGACCGAACTACTGAACTGCTGGCCACACAGATTTATAAGTTTTTCTTCTTGTTTCACGAAATGTAACTGCTTCTAAGCCTTTTGAAATTACTATTATTTTTTTTTTTTTGGGTGTAAGCTAACAACTCTTGAGCAATTAAAAATCAACAAAACTCATGTCTTGTAAAAGTGTAGTAGCAGTTCGCTATGCCAGCTAGTTCTGATGGTCTTTTATATATAGATAGTAGCTGACCCGGCGAACTTCGTCCCGCCCAAAATTGTTTTTTTGTTTCCCAAAACAGTTGTAATACACATTATATATGTTTTGTAATACTCTAGAAAAGACAATATTTTTTGGTTTTCAATTTTCTTGACAATAAATTACTAAAACAGATGGTTTGCCGACTCGTGAACAGGCAACGTATAATTTTCCGTGAGAGAATACGGGAAATTCTAAGTTTATCCCACAAATTCGCAAAGACTGGCCTTGCGCCTTATTAATGGTCAATCGAAAGGCAACACGTACTGGAAATCCTACACGTTTGAATTCAAACGGCAAATCCGATGGTATGCTTGGAATCAAAATGTCTTCATTTTTGAAGTTTCCAATAAAATTGGCTACAACAACATTGTCCATTAACTTGTTACAGTAAATCTCGTACCATTACAAGGTTTTGACTGATATTACGAAGCATAATAGTACTCTGTACTATTATACCAAATTACATTACTATAGCTTTAGTATTTTCCCAGTTATAGGTATCTCTGGAAGGGGGAGGGTTGCCACACCCATTCTTGGTGGGATCGTCGACATTGACTCTACGAACTTACCCACCAAATTTCATTCGTCTGCGATCAATAATTTGGGATAGGGAGATATAGACCCTGTACCGCCCCCTCTGAGTACTTCTTAAAAAAAAAAAAAAATTTAAACCATATATGTTCTACGGTACGGATCTATGTAGTTTAAAATCATGGAAATCTGTACGTTATTTTTGTGAGGCATAAATTGTCTATTGGGGTGGGTAACCCTTAAGATGTAGGGATATGAAAAATAGATGCTGACCGATTATCAGACCTACTCGATATGCACACAAAATTTCATGAAAATCGGTGGTCATTTCGGAGGAGTTTGGCAACAAACACCGCGACACGAGAATTTTATATGTTTGATCATTTTGAAAACATGAATGACATGGTATTTCCCTCCAAACGGAAAATTTCTCAATTTCGTGCCTTTTGTATGGAAACTCCTCTTGGTTCACGAACCAACCTTATCTTTTACACTTTCTTTACAATGATATAGATAAATTCTCATCGTTGTACGTGAATGGTAGTCATTGGATTTTTTATCCGTTATGTGTCATTTTGTCATTATGGCTTTACACTACGCCTAATACTGCAAGTGTCAAGAAAAACAAATCGACATACATAACCTATTTGTCGAGTTAATTAGGGCCATGTCTGACAGATCTTGTGAGGCATAACTGCAGCCTACGCAAATTTAAAAAAAAGAATAAAAGTAGATCTGGCAGTCAACGAAGAAAAAACCAAGTTTTTAGTTTAAACGAACAAAGAATCCACAAGAAATCGGCAACATGTGGGTCTAAAAAAGACTCTGTTTAATAAGCAATTTTTTGGCAATGTTCAATTCAAAAACCAAAATGTTTAACAAAGGCTCAATTTGGGTATAAGCTATATACTGATCGAATATGTTTAATGCTTTCTTTGATACTAAGTAGTAAAGTGGACGTAAAGCAATAACCCTCCTATGCTGTCTGTCGTTAGTATTTCTTGTTTATTTGTTTAATATAGTTTTTATTAAAAAAAAGCAAACAATTTAATTTTCACACTCTTGAATTTCGAGACTGTAAATCTAAAGCAATGTTTGAATATTCAACCGATCGATTTTGGTTCTGTGTAGGCCTTAACCGACTTTGTTAGACTTTAGACAATTAAAAAAATAAATTCTGAGTTTGGCCAAATAGACGCAATATCATTCAAAGCTTGTTCAGCTCTTCTGGAAAGAATTACAGTGCTAGTTAAAATACTAAAAATAGATTTAAAAAAAAGAACATGATTTTTGAAGAACAAGAATTGAATTTGAATTTTTAGTGGAAAGATTCTGGCACACATCTGTTAAAAGCTCCCTGCACAACGAGTTTAATTGAAAAAGTAAAAAAATGGAAAGAAAAAACCGAGCAAATGAAAAAAAAAATTTAAAGCAACTTTGAGCGCAAAAACATGAACGCACACAGATTTAAACACTCGGTATCGACGGCCATAGAGAAAGAAAAGAACACTTGCGTTCTTTAGTAGTAATTGTAGCCAACTTGATTATATGGTGGTACTGGTTGATTACAAAAGCTTTACATTTGGCATTCGTTTTACCTTTAAGATCAGCAACAATTTTGTAAAAAGCCAACACACATAGACGAACCAACAAACAGCCATCAGCTCACAGTCAGTCAGATTCTCATTAAGTCAGTCATTGTGGCATTTAATTTTTATTTTGTCATAAACAACGAAACAGAACAACAAGAAATATGGATAAAAATCATGTCAAAGCATATGCAACAGCAAACTGAAGCAGCAGCCGCCTTAATAGACTCACCAATGCACTGCAGCAGCTTGTTTACTCGTTTCGTAAAACGTCTTTCGTAGATTTCTGTACGCCTGATCAAAATAGATACAATAGGTAAAACATTTTTCTATCTGTTTTGGATGAAGAACAACGACGATAAGTTATATATGTGAGTGCTAGTTGATAGCAGTGGGGTGAGCGTGTGTATGCATGTGAAGGCAGAGTCTGTCTATATCTCTGCCATTTAGCTTGCAAGAGTAAGAGTATGGGTATTAGTGCTTACTTGTGAGTTCCCTTGTGTCTCATTTTTCCATAAGGCACTTTCAAATAATATTTTCTTGCAATTGTTGTTGTTTCTGTTGCTGTTGTTTATTTTTCTGCAATCGCACTCACTTGGAAACGTGAGTATTTAAAAACAAATGGAAAAAAATAATGGAAACTCCGGCCGAGAGAAATTTTTAGAAACAAAAACCAGTATATGTCGGCCGGCCGGTAATACAAGATATTCTGTTTCTTTTTTTTTATTTTTCCAGTTTCTTTTGAATGATTTTGAATTTTAGAAAAGAAAACGCCGAAAGAAAACACACAAAAAAATAAAGATTTGAAAGGCAGTTGTTTTTAACTTTTATTGCTGTAGTTGTTGTGACTTTTTGTTGACAACTGCAACGAACGTGTTTATACAGTGTCACTATGGGGTGACTGAACAAAACGACAGAAAATGGTAGAGAGGTGCACGAGTGGCAGCTGGGTGTCTTAAAAATTATGGAATTTTAATTCGAATACAAACATCAAAAGAGTGAATTAAGTTCAAAATAAACCAAATTCTTTCCATGAGTTGCATTGAAAATTTATTAGGAGAGAAATTAAAAAAAAGGTTTTTAAGTTTTACTTTATTAAAAAAAAGAAAACATCAACCATGTTCTTTAAAAATATTTAAAATTTTAAGACAGCTCGTTATACTCGTTAAACAATTTAAAAACGAGAGGAATGAAATGTATGCACAAGAGTGTGGGTCGTGTTTTGGATTCACACCAGAAACTCTTGTTTTTGCTGTTGTTTTGTTTTTTTCAAATGAGTGCATTTGAAGAGCAATCTATGAAACCGTTATCTTTTTATATTCAAACAAATTCGAAAAAGCGTGTGGTCAATCTTTTGTGTTTATTTAAAACATATAAAATTTCTTAAATTACATAAATTAATATTTTGTATATCCACCGTTGGTAGTTACAACAGCCTCAATTCTTCGTGGCAAGCTTTCAACCAGGTTCTGGCGGACACTGGGTGTTATCACTCCCCAAGCTTTAACAACATGCCCTCACAATTCATTTAAAGAAGTTGTGACTCCCACCTCACTTCTTTTCAGCTCTCCCAGAAATGCTCAATAGGATTGAGATCAGATGAATGGGGTGGCCATAACATCAATTTATACCCGCTTTCGTTAAGCTACTTTTGAGTTATTTTGGCGGTGTGTTTGGGATCATTGTCATGCTGGAACACAACATCTGAGGATTGTACATGTGATATTTGGCAAGTAGCAGAGAGGTTCGTTGACAAAATATCTACGTAATAGTTGGCAGTCACCTTGCTGTATAGTACCAACTCCCTCCGCAGTCATACATCCCCAGACCATAAAAATACCGCCTCAAAACTTCAAGGTTGGCTTAACGTGTCGTGCCTCTAAAGCGCTTCCTAGTTTTCGCCAAGTCAATTCCCTACCATCTGATCCCATTCGATTAATTTTGGTTTCATCCGAAAATATGACCATTTTCTAATCCTCTATAGTCCAATTTGAGTAAGCTCGAGCGAAATCCAAGCGAAGGTTTTGATGGCGCTTCGCACAAATATGTGGCGGTGAGGCCTTATTTTTGCGCAGTTTTATAACGACATTTTTGCTAACGTTAAGAATCGCTGCTACTGCACGACACCTTTTACCTTCTTTTAAAAGCTAGTGATTTTTTGCTGGTAGCACTATTTGTCCAAAAATAATAATAAATTTATTAGAACTAATTAAAAAAAGAGTTAAAAATTTACTTACCAGCTTCAATATATTCACTATGTTAATTTTTCTGCTAATTATTCCCTATCTTTTTGCATCTAACTGCACTCGATGATGTAGAATAACTAGACACAATGCATTTTTTGCTCTCCCAATGCACTCATTTGCAAGAAGACAAAGCAACAACAAAAACAAGTGCTCCGCGAACAAGATCGTACAAGTGGTTTTGTCGTTGTAACCATTTGAATATAGAGCACTTAAACACGTGGTTAATTGTTTGAATAACTGTAGAAGAAACTGAGTCGAATTTTTCTTATGAAGCCAGTAATTTGCAGAATTTGAATTCATTATTTTTGACGGTAAATCACTAGACGTTATTTCAAGCAACAAGGCGATTTTTTGGCAAATTTTATAGCAAAGTACTTCTAGTACATTTTTTTTACCTTATATTTAAACGTACTTTTTTAAAAGTCGTAAGAAGTTTTCCCAATGTATAAGCACTTGTACAGGTGGCTGAAAATGTTGTCTTTCTAAATCATTAATCAGTTTTTAGCTATCCAGGAAAAGTGCTAGTTCAAAGTTTCTCATCAGCTGCTTCAAAATTAGAATTTTGATTACTAGCTTGAAAGAAAAGTTCATTTCATTTAAGTTGATTTTTATCTTGACTTCTTTTCGTCTGACTTAATAGACATGTGTCCCGAATCTTCGTATAAAGGTGAACCACTTGATGCAGACTGGTCCATAGTTACATAGAGATGTGACATCTGCTATGTATCCGCAATCCTGTACTTGACAAGGAATAATTGGATTAATTTTTCGGAATTGAGTGCCGCCGGTTCAGGGAAATAAAAACTCAAAAGACTTGAGATTGAATAAGCGACAGAAATTCATGCAAACGCCATTATTTCGCTTATTGTTCTTTCAGTACTGTTGAAGAATTCCATAGTTCATAGTTTTGCTCCGCAATAGTGCACATGCGGCCGTAATTGAGTTATTTTCCCAAAATAATAACGCAATCTTACTTAAACAACCATATTCACTAAAACTAAAGACATCTATAAAAGGACTATAATTGTCAACGTTTGAGGAGATAGAACCTACAACGCTGAAATGGGACAATGCTTTAGCACAATGTACTGTCAAAAATAAAAAAAGCGTAAGTACAAGTTTATTTCGTATAAAGAGAGATTTGTATCACCTAAAAAAAAAAAACACTATTGTTAACGGAAGTAACCGATTACTGCATGCGCACTATAATGTTCGATTTATTTCACTTCAGTTCTCCTGGGGGTTCGGTTATTATCTCTACTTAGAAAATCATGTTAAACCAATGAAATGCATATTTAAAAGGCTTCCTCTTGTTGCTATCATAGCAAAAAATATTTTACGAAATACTCAAGAGTTAACGTGTGTGTATGTGTGCATTTGCATTTCTGCAACAATGGATAAATCAATATGCAACTACCGCCGCACAATTTCAAATGCTCTATGATCCATAAGAAGATTTGCGCAAATACTCGTAGTTTTTCATAAAAAGAAAAAGTTGTTTAATATTTCCAAAGATAAACACTTTTAAGTCTAAAAAAAGAAAAGTTGAGAATTAAAAACTGAACTTTGCCACAAAACTGCAGATGATCTAAAACTAAAACAAAAATAAAAATGGCTGACAGTACCTTTTCAGTCACCTCAATATCAAGTAAAACCAAATGTTTTTACAACATGAATCATTGTAAATTCAACTCAGTTGTCGTGCTACCATTATAACGACATTTATTAAACATTGATTTGTTGTATCATATTTCAAAAAGAAACTTTCGAATGCCAACCATTTAGTATAGCTACCACCGTCTCGTATGCCTTAAGGACAATCTGCATAAAAATATAATAAATTCTTGGTAATGGACCTAAAGAAAGAGAATAACAGAATTGAAAAACCGCACATACATTGTCATTGTGATATTTATTACTTATGTCATTCGTCAAGCGTAAACCGTCAGCTAGACGTCAGTCGTCCGTCAGTCATTGAGGCAGTTGCACACTTTTCTTCTTCTTTATTTCGTCTACAATGGGTAATAAAATGAGAGATACATGTGTTACATGTCATCTAATAAATTCAATTTCCTTGTAAAACACGACAATTTCTTTATATATATATATATATATATATATATATATATATATATATTCCAGCGATCAGAGTCATCATCATTAACGTTTCTTATTCCTGTTGACGACGACTATGACGACAACAAAGGCAATGTTGATGACATGGAGCACCACAAGAATACAACAAGAAATGTAACGAGTTGCTTAAGATCATCACAATGGCAATGACAAAACCAATATATGTATGTATGTCTGTAACTGTCGAACTGTACAAATAATTAATCAATCTATACATATACAAAGATATTGACAGAACAAACTCGTTTCCTAATCCTTAATCGTGCATAGACAGAATTTGTATTTTTCGTTATTACTAGAGAGAAAAAAGATTAGAAATAGACTCATTAGTATTATAAGAACTGACACATTTGGGATAGAAATATTAAAGAAGAAGAAAATTAGAATCAAGAGTACCTTTAAATCAAAATTTTTTTTTAAGTAAACCGATATTAAAAAAATTTTTAATACTTTAATATAACCAGAGCTGAGGTTTCAATAGAACGGCATTACTTGTTATATAAACTATTCAAAATTAAGCTTATGGTATTCACAAAAAAAAAAAAAAAATAATAAAAAAAATTTAGAAACAAGAAAAGAATAAATGAAAAAAAAAAACTATAAACTTTGGTTTAATAATAAACTCAGACTATTAAAAAGGGAAAAAGTTGTTAAGTATTAAAATGCAGTCCATGAAAACACAAATGAAGCTTGGAATAATAATATATATATAATAATATATACAAAGTAAAAATTGAACACGAAAAAAATAAGTTCATAGCTAATAAAATTATAATGAATATAATCAGAAAGAAAAGTGGTGCAATATTAAGAAACTCGTCCTGAAGAAACCCAAAAATTTGATAAAAACTGTGATATATAATAATACAGAATATAAGGAAAACCTGTAAATAGCCATAAATTTTAATGATTATTTAGTTAATAGTATTAAGGAAATTAGATCTTCCATTGACGATGTGCAATATAAAAATAAAGTACCTGAGATTGACCTTGAGTTCAAATTTCGTGCAATAAGTTTACAAGATTTGAGGACTATTTTTAAAAGACTACACAAAAATGCAACACGTAAAATAATTCTGGATAATTGGAGAGTAGTGGGCAATATTATATTAACCTTTATTAACAAATCATTATTGACGGGAGTATTTCCAAGTAATTGGAAAAGTCGATGATTCTGCCAATTAATACTTTAAAAACTTGTGAAGAAGTCATTGAAATAATAGTTAAGGATCAACTGGAAGATTATATAAAGAAGCATGGCAATATTCCTGTGAAACATATGTAAATTATGTTGTAAATAGATGGAAAAGTAAACAAAAGAATAATAAAATATTGGTGATTTTTCTCGGTTTTAAGAGAGCATTAAAATTAAATTATGTTGTAAATATAGGGTCCGCCAAATTTTTTTTTTTTTTTTTTTTGAAAATGCTATAAAAAAACTACTGAATATTTTCTCAAATTTCTTTTATTATTTGAAAGTACAATCCTTCCGGTTAATAATGGAAAATAATTTCATTCAAATGGCTGCCTCGGCTGGCCATGAGAAGTAGCCTACACGATCGGTCCAATTTTTAATCACATTATCGATTGCATGCAGCTGTATTTCACCAATGGCTTCACGAATATTGTCCTTTAAAGCGTCAATTGTCTCTGGCTTGTTGGCGTAACATTTATCTTTGACGGCAACCCACAAATAATTGTCCAACGGTGTCAAATCGCAACTCCGAGGTGGCCAAACAACATCATCTCTGCGGCTGATAATGCGATCTTCAAAAACAAAGCGTAAAACATCGAGTGTAGCTTCGGCTGTGTGGAACGTAGCGCCGTCCTGTTGAAACCAAATGTTGCTAATATCCTCCTCTTCAATTTTTGTGAACAAAAATTCGTTCAACATGGCCCGATAACGATCGCCATTGGCTGTAACGGCCACTCCTTGCTCATTTTCGAAGAAAAATGGCCCATTTATGCCTCTGGACCAAAATCCGCACAAAACAGTGACTCGTCTTGGGTGTATCGGCTTTTCAATGTATGCGTGCGGGTTTTCTGTGCTCCAAATGCGACAATTTTGCTTGTTTACATACCTACCAAGATCAAAATGAGCTTCATCTGCAACATTACCATGATTTTCAAAGTAATGTCGCAATATTTCCCAGCGTTGTTCAAGCGTATACACAACCATATTCGTTCAGCGGAAGGATAAAACTAAGTATCTGTCAAATCAGACATGAGCTAAGTGTTACCATTTACGAAATAAGCACTAGTTGAAAAAAAAACGTTAGATGGCGGACCCTTTAGATGGAAAAGTAAACAAAAGAATAATAAAATATTTGTGATTTTTCTCGATATTAAGAGAGCATTTGAGACTATAGATAGAGATATACTGTTGAAAAAACTATACAAATATGGTATTCAAGGTACCGAACTGAAATGGTTTAGATCTTATTTTACGTGATGAAGTTATTACTTGATGACAATCCTAATTTGTATTTCTCTATCGTATTGAATTAAATGTCTACTGTTTTCCTTATGTATATAAAATTATATATACAAGTAGCTGACACAGCAAACGTTGTTTTGCCTTTAGGGATGTTGAAGAGGAATCATTGCCTTTAACTTTTCTGTTTTGTAACCTATAAAACAAAATTTTGCACTATAAACGTAAGTTGGGTCTGTAGTACTTCACTACACTAAAAAGAATGAAAATTTAAAGAATTTGTTTTATTTTTGAGATCTTATAATGACGATCGAAGCAACACCTGTAAAGATTCAGCTCAACATTCCAATTAGAAAGACCGAACGTCGTTGTACATATAAGACATTACGATACATGGTTTGGAAACTTTTCAAGTAAAAATATATAATCATAATATTGAAAACGGTGGGCATTTTTTTGATATTTGTTTGGGAATATATAGGAAAATCTAAATGCCATATCTCCGGAACCACTCAGCTAGTGGTGACATCAATGATGAAACGGTACGACCAATTTCAACCATAATTTCAGTGTACGTTGGGGATAGTCTATGAAGTTTGCGCGAAATCGGCTGAGTGGTTCCGGAGATATGGCATTTAGATTTTCCTATACATTCCCAATATATATATATATATATATATATATATATATATATATATATATATATATATATATATATATATACGTAGATTTTTTTATTCTTAATAAACTATTGACCTTGTAAAGACGTTTTTTGTGTTCGTATATTTAATCGTAAAAACTTTAAAAGAAAGTAATCATAACTGGTTATGGGTAAAGGTCCCGCGAATTATTAAAACTATTATTGAAAATAGTGTGGTTTTTGTGAAGAGAACGCAACTATGTGCTCGCTGTACCAAATAGAAAAGTTAGATGAGACTAATTATGACTGCTGGAGTGAAGACTGAGCTGATTCATTCTGAATTATGGAATGTTATCTTTGGAAATTATAGGAAGACTGGAAATGATTCAAAATGGGATGTTCCAACGATAAGGTATTGGCTGCTATTGTATTAAGCGTTAAACCATGCCAAATAAATTATGCGAATAAGCTTGGTACAGCTTATGAAGCATGTAAACGTTTAGAAGAAATTTACAGGCCCAGTGGACCAGCTCGTAATGTAACTTTATACAAGAAACTGTTGTCATTAAATATGGCTGGTGGTATGAGCATTAGGCTGTCCCGTCCTTGTATGACAAAAATATTTCTTTGAGCTACACTTTCGCAAGAGGTATCAAAATTTGCGTAATTTTACACAGATTGCGGTAAAAGTAATAAAAATCGAATTACATGCCATTTTGAGGGCTCTACTTTTGAAAACGTTTTTACAAACCTAAACCCTATTCTTAAAAAAAAAACGAGATACAAATTTATTTTATTAATATATTTTATACTTGCAATTATTGTACAAGAAAATAAAACTTATAATAAATGACCAAAACTTAAAATTTAAACAAATTTTTTTGACCAAAATTTGGCATTTCTGCTCGTGATTTCAACCTGGTTCTAATAAGGCCAGCTCAGAAGCAGCGCTAGTTACACGTTGAGAGGCTTCTGTTACCAATTTAACATATCTTTCGACAGCTTGTGTGTGACAAAGAAAGTCATCAATTTCCAAACTGTTATTTTTAACCATGATTTCAAGGTCCTCATTGGAAATATGCCGAAGAACCGGCGGTGCTGTAACCCTACACGCGTGCCACATAATAATTTCGGTGTAATCTCCAGCAGAGAAGTTAATTTTTGGTGGTTTAAATATTCTGTATATAGTGCTACTTTCAGCTTCTCTAGCTTTGATTATTCTTTACAGTGCCAGCTCCCGAATATGGTCTCTATCATCAAACAGCATACTGACAAGTAGATTTTCTGGGTGAGCAAAAAAAGCATTTCTTTCGATAACAGAATCCACAACTGATCTGATATTTTCGGGTAAAAAACGAGAGTACATAATCAGATGAAAAATATGTTTGGCTCCTTCTTTAAAAGACGGTTTTTGTTTGATTAGGAACCAAATCGGAGCATATACTTTAACAACGTAATTGACAAGCAGTTGCAAATTTTCTGAAGGTACTTACGTAAACTCTGAATAGACAATTAGCAAATGTAAGCCATCTCGAGTGCGCAATTTTTCCAGGCTTACGGTTTGCCAGCTCAGGACTACAATAACCAGTTTGTACAGTTTTACATATCTCATAAAGAAATTTTTGATCCGTACTTAGTTGATCGACCACATTTTTCGGCAAGTCAGGCAAATTACCAGCCACCGCACTAAAAGACACCGTTGATTTATTATGTGTGTGAAGATAAATTTAAATTTAACTAGCAAAGACGCAAACCAGGTTTTTTAGCTCAGCCATTTTTTACGTTAACAGAGCACTGTTAACGCTTTAACAGTAACAATAAATTAAAGTAAAAGAATTTATTGCCAAAATATATATGCCTGGAATATGGAGGAATAACACATCCTTGTTGGAATGGTGCTCCAGACCTTCTTTCGTAGATCAGCTTTAGAGCGAAAACTGTAAAAATTGTGGAATAGCAGAAAATGTATTTAAGAAAATGAATTTTTTAAAATTAATTTTCCCTGTGGTTCATTGGTTATCTACATTCCATGGGAAACTCAGAGATGGCCGGAATATCACACTATATGGAGAGAGTGGCCCAAGGGGTCCCTAATGAAACTGTGCTAGTGGTATTCCTGAAATAATTTTGGAACTGGAGAAATTTAAATTTGAAAAATTTGTATTTTAACGCGTTTTGACTGGAGAGGATGAGTGGTTATTGTGGGAAAACTAGAGATGGCCGGAATATCACACTATATGGGGAGAGTGGTCCAAGGGGTCCCTTATGAAACTGTGCTAGTGGTATTCCTGAAATAATTTTGGGACTGGAGAAATTTAAATTTGAAAAATTTGTATTTTAGCGCGTTTTGACTGGAGAGGATGAGTGGTTATTGTGGGAAAACTAGTGATGGCCGGAATATCACACTATATGGGGAGAGTGGCCCAAGGGGTCCCTAATGAAACTGTGCTAGTGGTATTCCTAAAATAATTTTGGAACTGGAGAAATTTAAATTTGAAAAATTGCATTTTGACTGGAGAGGATGAGTGGTTATTGTGGGAAAACTAGAGATGGCCGGAATATCACACTATATGGAGAGAGTGGCCCAAGGGGTGCCTAATGAAACTGTGCTAGTGGTATTCCTGAAATAATTTTGGAACTGGAGAAATTTAAATTTGAAAAATTTGTATTTTAACGCGTTTTGACTGGAGAGGATGAGTGGTTATTGTGGGAAAACTAGAGATGGCCGGAATATCACACTATATGGGGAGAGTGGCCCAAGGGGTGCCTAATGAAACTGTGCTAATGGTATTCCTGAAATAATTTTGGAACTGGAGAAATTTAAATTTGAAAAATTTGTATTTTAACGCGTTTTGACTGGAGAGGATGAGTGGTTATTGTGGGAAAACTAGAGATGGCCGGAATATCACACTATATGGAGAGAGTGGCCCAAGGGGTCCCTAATGAAACTGTGCTATTGGTATTCCTGAAATAATTTTGGAACTGAAGAAATTTAAATTTGAAAAATTTGTATTTTAACGCGTTTTGACTGGAGAGGATGAGTGGTTATTGTGGGAAAACTAGAGATGGCCGGAATATCACACTATATGGAGAGAGTGGCCCAAGGGGTCCCTAATGAAACTGTGCTAGTGGTATTCCTGAAATAATTTTGGAACTGGAGAAATTTAAATTTGAAAAATTTGTATTTTAACGCGTTTTGACTGGAGAGGATGAGTGGTTATTGTGGGAAAACTAGAGATGGCCGGAATATCACACTATATGGGGAGAGTGGCCCAAGGGATCCCTAATGAAACTGTGCTAGTGGTATTCCTGAAATAATTTTGGAACTGGAGAAATTTAAATTTGAAAAATTTGTATTTTAACGCGTTTTGACTGGAGAGGATGAGTGGTTATTGTGGGAAAACTAGAGATGGCCGGAATATCACACTATATGGAGAGAGTGGCCCAAGTGGTCCCTAATGAAACTGTGCTAGTGGTATTCCTGAAATAATTTTGGAACTGGAGAAATTTAAATTTGAAAAATTTGTATTTTAACGCGTTTTGACTGGAGAGGATGAGTGGTTATTGTGGGAAAACTAGAGATGGCCGGAATATCACACTATATGGGGAGAGTGGTCCAAGGGGTCCCTTATGAAACTGTGCTAGTGGTATTCCTGAAATAATTTTGGGACTGGAGAAATTTAAATTTGAAAAATTTGTATTTTAGCGCGTTTTGACTGGAGAGGATGAGTGGTTATTGTGGGAAAACTAGTGATGGCCGGAATATCACACTATATGGGGAGAGTGGCCCAAGGGGTCCCTAATGAAACTGTGCTAGTGGTATTCCTAAAGTAATTTTGGAACTGGAGAAATTTAAATTTGAAAAATTGCATTTTGACTGGAGAGGATGAGTGGTTATTGTGGGAAAACTAGAGATGGCCGGAATATCACACTATATGGGGAGAGTGTCCCAAGGGGTGCCTAATGAAACTGTGCTAGTGGTATTCCTGAAATAATTTTGGAACTGGAGAAATTTAAATTTGAAAAATTTGTATTTTAACGCGTTTTGACTGGAGAGGATGAGTGGTTATTGTGGGAAAACTAGAGATGGCCGGAATATCACACTATATGGGGAGAGTGGCCCAAGGGGTGCCTAATGAAACTGTGCTAATGGTATTCCTGAAATAATTTTGGAACTGGAGAAATTTAAATTTGAAAAATTTGTATTTTAACGCGTTTTGACTGGAGAGGATGAGTGGTTATTGTGGGAAAACTAGAGATGGCCGGAATATCACACTATATGGAGAGAGTGGCCCAAGGGGTCCCTAATGAAACTGTGCTATTGGTATTCCTGAAATAATTTTGGAACTGGAGAAATTTAAATTTGAAAAATTTGTATTTTAACGCGTTTTGACTGGAGAGGATGAGTGGTTATTGTGGGAAAACTAGAGATGGCCGGAATACCACACTATATGGAGAGAGTGGCCCAAGGGGTCCCTAATGAAACTGTGCTAGTGGTATTCCTGAAATAATTTTGGAACTGGAGAAATTTAAATTTGAAAAATTTGTATTTTAACGCGTTTTGACTGGAGAGGATGAGTGGTTATTGTGGGAAAACTAGAGATGGCCGGAATATCACACTATATGGGGAGAGTGGCCCAAGGGATCCCTAATGAAACTGTGCTAGTGGTATTCCTGAAATAATTTTGGAACTGGAGAAATTTAAATTTGAAAAATTTGTATTTTAACGCGTTTTGACTGGAGAGGATGAGTGGTTATTGTGGGAAAACTAGAGATGGCCGGAATATCACACTATATGGAGAGAGTGGCCCAAGGGGTCCCTAATGAAACTGTGCTAGTGGTATTCCTGAAATAATTTTGGAACTGGAGAAATTTAAATTTGAAAAATTTGTATTTTAACGCGTTTTGACTGGAGAGGATGAGTGGTTATTGTGGGAAAACTAGAGATGGCCGGAATATCACACTATATGGGGAGAGTGGTCCAAGGGGTCCCTTATGAAACTGTGCTAGTGGTATTCCTGAAATAATTTTGGGACTGGAGAAATTTAAATTTGAAAAATTTGTATTTTAGCGCGTTTTGACTGGAGAGGATGAGTGGTTATTGTGGGAAAACTAGTGATGGCCGGAATATCACACTATATGGGGAGAGTGGCCCAAGGGGTCCCTAATGAAACTGTGCAAGTGGTATTCCTAAAATAATTTTGGAACTGGAGAAATTTAAATTTGAAAAATTGCATTTTGACTGGAGAGGATGAGTGGTTATTGTGGGAAAACTAGAGATGGCCGGAATATCACACTATATGGGGAGAGTGGCCCAAGGGGTGCCTAATGAAACTGTGCTAGTGGTATTCCTGAAATAATTTTGGAACTGGAGAAATTTAAATTTGAAAAATTTGTATTTTAACGCGTTTTGACTGGAGAGGATGAGTGGTTATTGTGGGAAAACTAGAGATGGCCGGAATATCACACTATATGGAGAGAGTGGCCCAAGGGGTCCCTAATGAAACTGTGCTATTGGTATTCCTGAAATAATTTTGGAACTGGAGAAATTTAAATTTGAAAAATTTGTATTTTAAACGCGTTTTGACTGGAGAGGATGAGTGGTTATTGTGGGAAAACTAGAGATGGCCGGAATATCACACTATATGGAGAGAGTGGCCCAAGGGGTCCCTAATGAAACTGTGCTAGTGGTATTCCTGAAATAATTTTGGAACTGGAGAAATTTAAATTTGAAAAATTTGTATTTTAACGCGTTTTGACTGGAGAGGATGAGTGGTTATTGTGGGAAAAACTAGAGATGGCCGGAATATCACACTATATGGGGAGAGTGGGCCAAGGGATCCCTAATGAAACTGTGCTAGTGGTATTCCTGAAATAATTTTGGAACTGGAGAAATTTAAATTTGAAAAATTTGTATTTTAACGCGTTTTGACTGGAGAGGATGAGTGGTTATTGTGGGAAAACTAGAGATGGCCGGAATATCACACTATATGGAGAGAGTGGCCCAAGGGGTCCCTAATGAAACTGTGCTAGTGGTATTCCTGAAATAATTTTGGAACTGGAGAAATTTAAATTTGAAAAATTTGTATTTTAACGCGTTTTGACTGGAGAGGATGAGTTGTTATTGTGGGAAAACTAGAGATGGCCGGAATATCACACTATATGGGGAGAGTGGTCCAAGGGGTCCCTTATGAAACTGTGCTAGTGGTATTCCTGAAATAATTTTGGGACTGGAGAAATTTAAATTTGAAAAATTTGTATTTTAGCGCGTTTTGACTGGAGAGGATGAGTGGTTATTGTGGGAAAACTAGTGATGGCCGGAATATCACACTATATGGGGAGAGTGGCCCAAGGGGTCCCTAATGAAACTGTGCAAGTGGTATTCCTAAAATAATTTTGGAACTGGAGAAATTTAAATTTGAAAAATTGCATTTTGACTGGAGAGGATGAGTGGTTATTGTGGGAAAACTAGAGATGGCCGGAATATCACACTATATGGGGAGAGTGGCCCAAGGGGTGCCTAATGAAACTGTGCTAGTGGTATTCCTGAAATAATTTTGGAACTGGAGAAATTTAAATTTGAAAAATTTGTATTTTAACGCGTTTTGACTGGAGAGGATGAGTGGTTATTGTGGGAAAACTAGAGATGGCCGGAATATCACACTATATGGAGAGAGTGGCCCAAGAGGTCCCTAATGAAACTGTGCTATTGGTATTCCTGAAATAATTTTGGAACTGGAGAAATTTAAATTTGAAAAATTTGTATTTTAACGCGTTTTGACTGGAGAGGATGAGTGGTTATTGTGGGAAAACTAGAGATGGCCGGAATATCACACTATATGGAGAGAGTGGCCCAAGGGGTCCCTAATGAAACAGGAATACCACTAGCACAGTTTCATTAGGGACCCCTTGGGCCACTCTCTCCATATAGTGTGATATTCCGGCCATCTCTAGTTTTCCCACAATAACCACTCATCCTCTCCAGTTAAAACGCGTTAAAATACAAATTTTTCAAATTTAAATTTCTCCAGTTCCAAAATTATTTCAGGAATACCACTAGCACAGTTTCATTAGGGACCCCTTGGGCCACTCTCCCCATATAGTGTGATATTCCGGCCATCTCTAGTTTTCCCACAATAACCACTCATCCTCTCCAGTCAAAACGCGTTAAAATACAAATTTTTCAAATTTAAATTTCTCCAGTCCCAAAATTATTTCAGGAATACCACTAGCACAGTTTCATAAGGGACCCCTTGGACCACTCTCCCCATATAGTGTGATATTCCGGCCATCTCTAGTTTTCCCACAATAACCACTCATCCTCTCCAGTCAAAATGCAATTTTTCAAATTTAAATTTCTCCAGTTCCAAAATTATTTTAGGAATACCACTAGCACAGTTTCATTAGGGACCCCTTGGGCCACTCTCCCCATATAGTGTGATATTCCGGCCATCACTAGTTTTCCCACAATAACCACTCATCCTCTCCAGTCAAAACGCGCTAAAATACAAATTTTTCAAATTTAAATTTCTCCAGTCCCAAAATTATTTCAGGAATACCACTAGCACAGTTTCATAAGGGACCCCTTGGACCACTCTCCCCATATAGTGTGATATTCCGGCCATCTCTAGTTTTCCCACAATAACCACTCATCCTCTCCAGTCAAAACGCGTTTAAAATACAAATTTTTCAAATTTAAATTTCTCCAGTTCCAAAATTATTTCAGGAATACCACTAGCACAGTTTCATTAGGGACCCCTTGGGCCACTCTCTCCATATAGTGTGATATTCCGGCCATCTCTAGTTTTCCCACAATAACCACTCATCCTCTCCAGTCAAAATGCAATTTTTCAAATTTAAATTTCTCCAGTCCCAAAATTATTTCAGGAATACCACTAGCACAGTTTCATTAGGGACCCCTTGGGCCACTCTCTCCATATAGTGTGATATTCCGGCCATCTCTAGTTTTCCCACAATAACCACTCATCCTCTCCAGTCAAAACGCGTTAAAATACAAATTTTTCAAATTTAAATTTCTCCAGTTCCAAAATTATTTCAGGAATACCATTAGCACAGTTTCATTAGGCACCCCTTGGGCCACTCTCCCCATATAGTGTGATATTCCGGCCATCTCTAGTTTTCCCACAATAACCACTCATCCTCTCCAGTCAAAACGCGTTAAAATACAAATTTTTCAAATTTAAATTTCTCCAGTTCCAAAATTATTTCAGGAATACCACTAGCACAGTTTCATTAGGCACCCCTTGGGACACTCTCCCCATATAGTGTGATATTCCGGCCATCTCTAGTTTTCCCACAATAACCACTCATCCTCTCCAGTCAAAATGCAATTTTTCAAATTTAAATTTCTCCAGTTCCAAAATTATTTTAGGAATACCACTAGCACAGTTTCATTAGGGACCCCTTGGGCCACTCTCCCCATATAGTGTGATATTCCGGCCATCACTAGTTTTCCCACAATAACCACTCATCCTCTCCAGTCAAAACGCGCTAAAATACAAATTTTTCAAATTTAAATTTCTCCAGTCCCAAAATTATTTCAGGAATACCACTAGCACAGTTTCATTAGGGACCCCTTGGACCACTCTCCCCATATAGTGTGATATTCCGGCCATCTCTAGTTTTCCCACAATAACCACTCATCCTCTCCAGTCAAAACGCGTTAAAATACAAATTTTTAAATTTAAATTTCTCCAGTTCCAAAATTATTTCAGGAATACCACTAGCACAGTTTCATTAGGGACCCCTTGGGCCACTCTCTCCATATAGTGTGATATTCCGGCCATCTCTAGTTTTCCCACAATAACCACTCATCCTCTCCAGTCAAAACGCGTTAAAATACAAATTTTTCAAATTTAAATTTCTCCAGTTCAAAAATTATTTCAGGAATACCACTAGCACAGTTTCATTAGGGACCCCTTGGGCCACTCTCTCCATATAGTGTGATATTCCGGCCATCTCTAGTTTTCCCACAATAACCACTCATCCTCTCCAGTCAAAACGCGTTAAAATACAAATTTTTCAAATTTAAATTTCTCCAGTTCCAAAATTATTTCAGGAATACCACTAGCACAGTTTCATTAGGGACCCCTTGGGCCACTCTCCCCATATAGTGTGATATTCCGGCCATCTCTAGTTTTCCCACAATAACCACTCATCCTCTCCAGTCAAAACGCGTTAAAATACAAATTTTTCAAATTTAAATTTCTCCAGTTCCAAAATTATTTCAGGAATACCACTAGCACAGTTTCATTAGGGATCCCTTGGGCCACTCTCCCCATATAGTGTGATATTCCGGCCATCTCTAGTTTTCCCACAATAACCACTCATCCTCTCCAGTCAAAACGCGTTAAAATACAAATTTTTCAAATTTAAATTTCTCCAGTTCCAAAATTATTTCAGGAATACCACTAGCACAGTTTCATTAGGGACCCCTTGGGCCACTCTCTCCATATAGTGTGATATTCCGGCCATCTCTAGTTTTCCCACAATAACCACTCATCCTCTCCAGTCAAAACGCGTTAAAATACAAATTTTTCAAATTTAAATTTCTCCAGTTCCAAAATTATTTCAGGAATACCACTAGCACAGTTTCATTAGGGACCCCTTGGGCCACTCTCCCCATATAGTGTGATATTCCGGCCATCTCTAGTTTTCCCACAATAACCACTCATCCTCTCCAGTCAAAACGCGTTAAAATACAAATTTTTCAAATTTAAATTTCTCCAGTTCCAAAATTATTTCAGGAATACCACTAGCACAGTTTCATTAGGGATCCCTTGGGCCACTCTCCCCATATAGTGTGATATTCCGGCCATCTCTAGTTTTCCCACAATAACCACTCATCCTCTCCAGTCAAAACGCGTTAAAATACAAATTTTTCAAATTTAAATTTCTCCAGTTCCAAAATTATTTCAGGAATACCACTAGCACAGTTTCATTAGGGACCCCTTGGGCCACTCTCTCCATATAGTGTGATATTCCGGCCATCTCTGAGTTTCCCATGGAATGGAGATAACCAATGAACCACAGGGAAAATTAATTTTAAAAAATTCATTTTCTTAAATACATTTTCTGCTATTCCACAATTTTTACAGTTTTCGCTCTAAAGCTGATCTACGAAAGAAGGTCTGGAGCACCATTCCAACAAGGATGTGTTATTCCTCCATATTCCAGGCATATATATTTTGGCAATAAATTCTTTTACTTTAATTTATTGTTACTGTTAAAGCGTTAACAGTGCTCTGTTAACGTAAAAAATGGCTGAGCTAAAAAACCTGGTTTGCGTCTTTGCTAGTTAAATTTAAATTTATCTTCACACACATTGATTTATTATCACAAGTAGCTAATTGTTTTCCAATAAGTCCACTATATTCTCTAGGTCCCGAAGTGCAACCATCTAAAATTAAGAATAAATGACGAAGGGGTAACTCATTGGCATGGAGCATACAAACACACCATTGTAGTGGTCTCTTCAAATTCTCCTCCAAATATTGAATAACGCCACCCTTCCATCCGGTATTAGTTGCAGTTCCGTCACATCAAAGTAATTGCTTTTAATAACAATATCTCAAATCTATTTTGAATTTTCTTTCCGGACTTTAGATACTGCTCTGTGTATTTTGTTTTTATCAATTACCAGAGTTAAATTTTCGGTAGAAATTAAGCCGAAGTCAGTCAAAACCGCAGAAGCAACAGCAGCAGCAGAACGAGTTGATAAACCGTATCTATTACAGACCTTACCAACTGTTGGCAACGGCAATGTATTTCGATTCGTCGTTGAAGTCGAACTTCATCACAATTTTCTGAGATAGAATCTGTTTCTTGAGTAGAACGCTCTTTTTTTGCTGCCCTTATGGAATGTTCAGTTTGTCTCTGCTTTCGTTTTATTAATCGAGCTGTTTCTTTATCAACTCCAGATATAACTATTTTTCTGTAATTCCTTTGATCCAACAAAAAACTCTTTCACTGATTGGAACTTTCTTAGATTTTAAACAAGAACAAAATTCAAATGAAGTGCATTTGCAAGCAGCAACGTCGAAAAGCTTCTCAGATGACTCCAAAAAAACACTTTAGTTTGTTTTCGGAACTATTTTTTTCGTTTGCTTTTTGGGTATCTTTTCAAATGGAGATACTTTTCGAAATAGAATTTGAGTAACTGAATAACTCGTTCCTTCGTTACAATTGGAATCGAAGCCTTGGTCTAATTTCTTCAAAAACAATCACGTATATATCTGAGTTTGATGGATCTTTTCCATTATACCTTAACGTCATGTTATACTTGATAAATAAAATATATTTAAGGACGTCTCTTATAGATGGTAGCTGTCGACCTTCAAGTTCCTTATATGGGCCCAATATAACATAAGTTGTCGCACTACGCCTCGAACTCATTTTTTTTAAATCACAAACGCCCTTAAGACTGTAACTATCGCAACTGACTTATGTATTATAAATTACTTTAGTTTTTATTAGCTTTCTTTTTGGTGGAAAACGTATTTTGGTGTTAATAAATATAACAGGTGAATTTGAAGTGTTGCCAGACTTTTTATTTCATGATGAAGGGTTTCTATAATTTAGGGAGTAAGCTGTAACTATAAAATGAACTTAAAAACTGGTTCGTAACAGACAATACTTCGCTATAAGCGTAATAATTGGTACATAATCTAAAAGTGAATATTTTGGGTCCGGAAAAAAATTTTTTTTCAACTTTTTTTTTTTTTAAATTTGTTATAAACTGTCTATTTTATAAACGAAATCCACTGTGTTCAGCAAATTCGTAGTCGCCTGTGAATTGTTGTTGTTATACATAGTCGTGGCATATTTAGTTTAGGTGTCGAAATTAAGGAAAGCGAAATATATAATAATGAAAATAACTACTTTCCAAAGCTTTGAAGATTGGTAGAACCCTGAAGATATAGTTTCATCTTATTTTTAAAATCATTTTGGTAATCTACGATCAATTACACAAATTTCAGCAGGCCTTGTGTTAGGGAAATCTAAAAAAAAAAGGTAGTGGAGCAATTGCGCATATGTGCTGTGATAGAAAAATGTTTACTATGTTTAGCAGGAGAAAATGTATTGAAATTCATTTAAAAATTAGGAATACAGAGTTCGTTTTGAATGATGTATTTTATGTACCGAAAATGAAAGGAAATTTTTTGTCTGTTGACAAAATAACGCAGAAAGAGTTCGCTATAAAATTTGGCATAAATTCAGCAAATGTTCTTTGTGATGATAGTATTATACTGACATTTGAGAAGAAACATAAATTGTATGTCCTACTAAGTGAGGACTATGAAAGTGCAGATTATATGGAAGATTTGGAGTATTTATAAAGAAACTCTGCCACTTTACAACAAAAAGAATGTTGTTGGCAACTGCTGTGGAAAAGAAAATATATCTTAATCAACTGGATGTTTGCACAGCATATCTTAATAGTGATCTGAATAATGACGTTTACATGAAGCAGCCTGAGAGGTATGTTGATAAATCATGTTCAAATTTAATATTGAAAGTCAACAAAGCGTTATATGTTTTAAAACAATGAAATGAAAATGAAATTTTCAGATTGATTCCGTATTGAAGAACATAGGTTTTAGGAGATTAGATCATGAGCCATGCATGAGTCTATATTTTATGCACGAAAAGGGTAAATTATGTAAAATTATTATTTTCATATGTTGATGATATTATCATAGGAAGTGAATCGAAAGAAAACCTGAATGGCATTTAAGCTTCAATTACAAGCAAATTTAAGCGTGTAGATTCCGGCCAACTTAAATTGTTTTTGGGTATGCGAATAAATCGGGACGGCGAATGAGCATCAATTTCTATCGATCACACGCAATATAAAAAACAATTGTTGACGCAATATGGTATGACAGATTGCGCAACTGCAACAACTCCATTAGATCCAGTGGTAAAGCTTAATTGCACAAATAAATTCAAAGGTATATCAGTCAATGATTTGGTCATTTATGTATCTCGGGTTAACAACAGGACCGGATATACTACTTGCAGTTTCTCGGTTTGCACAACATAACGTAGAGCCACACAACGAGCACCACGCTGGTATAAAACATATTTTACGTTATCTGATGGGTACTGTTCAAATGAAATTAGAATATAAGGCAACTGGTGTAACTCCACATGGGTACATACATAGATGCTGATTGGTGAGGCGATATTACCAATCGCAAATCTCACACAGGTTTTGTGTTCTATCTTGCTGGGTACGCTTTCTCCTGGAATCGCAAAATTCTGCGACTAAAGAGGGAGTATATTCTTTTAAGCAAAATTGGTTTGAAATGATTTTTGAGTACCCCAGGGTTCAGTTTTCGGTGCTCTTCTTTTTATCTTATATATTAATGATATGGAAAATGTATTGGAGAAATGTGAGATTGTTTTACATGCTGACGACACCTTGATTTTTACTGAAGCGGCGTCTGAATTATGTTATAAAAACTTAGTTAAGGATATTGATAATATAAATAAATAGCTAAAAATGAACAAATTAAATTAATGGAAATAATATGAATACAGATAAATTATTCAGGATAACTGATATGATTATAGAAAAAGTAAATACTATTAAATACTTGAGTTTCTTAATAAATAAATACTTAAACTTTAAAGAACACATTGAATATATATGCAAGAAAATAGGTAAAAAATATGGTTCTTTAAACAAATAAGGAACAAAGTGTCAATACTAACAACAATAAACATATACAACACAATGGTGAAACCACATTTTGAATATGGTTCGACAATATTACTCACTTGTTGTTCAGACCATCCAATAAATAGATTACAAAAGTTACAAAATAAGGTTATGCGCTCAATTTTAAAATGTAATCGTTTCACTTCTTTAAAATTTATGCTAATGTAAAACAGAGACTGCAGCTTAATACAATATTTTTAATTTAGAAAATGAAAATGGAATGTGCACCAGAGTACCTGTTTGAGAGAATAAGATATGTTGGTGAAGCTCAACATTTTAACCTCAGGAATGCCTTAAATTTTAGACCACAGAGAGCAGACACAAGTGCAATGCAGAAATCGCTATTTAGTAAGGGATTAAACCTATACAACATGAAGCCAAGTGATATCCACAATGAAACAAATATTAAAATTAAAAAAAAACAGTACATTTTATAAAAAAATTTAATTTGTAATTTTTTAAAAAAGAATGTTAATTTTTAAATTTTAATCAGGATTTACTTAATTTAATAAATGAAATCAAAATGAAATGTATTTTGAAAGTATTATAAATACTAAAGGGTGACAAATTTGAGGTTACGAAATAAAATGGCATAAAAACACATTTCTTTTTTTTGACAAATTCAGTTTTATTCATATAATGTCGGGCAAATATCCACCTCTAGCACGTCTGCAGATGTCCGTTCTTTTCACGAAATTTTGAATTTTTTATACCTACGTATCAACAACTAAATATAAAATTATAACAGTGTTATAATAAAAATGTATGTAACAATTAGTTTTACTATTTGTGAGTGAAAAACTTTATTTATTTGTTAATTCAGTTTCTTTTAAAGTCTGGTTGGGATAATAACCCCAAAAGTTCGAATGAGACAATATATTCCAGAATAATTCAAGGATTTACGAAAAAAAAAAAAAACTAAAAATTCAGAATATCATAAATTTAGTTCCCTTTTCAATCTATCAAAAGAGAAAAAATATGTTCATTGTTGTTGCTAAGCACAAAACACAAAAAAAAAACGTACCGAAAAGGTTAAATTGGCTTAAAATTTAAGAGTTCAAAATTGTGTTTTTCTTTTCCGCTATAGTCATTATATTACAGTTGACACAATTTTAAAATATAGCTTTAAACCAAAAACTTATTAATGAAAATAACAACGTTATAAAGAAAATTTTGAAATTCTTTAGGAATTAAATTTCATAGCCACTGAAAAAGAGCACATCAATTATTAAAAATGAATTGGCAGAAGCGGTCAGTTTAGATTTTAGAATTTCTCAGAAATATATATATCAGACCACAAGTGTATGGGCAATTAATTTTCTTTTTTAATTGCAAGTAATAAAAAAATTAATTAAATAAATAAAAAAAGACTATTTGTTCTAAATAAATAGAAAAAAAATCAAAAGAATTCACAATATGAGTAGTCCGACGTATCTTTATATTTATTCTTATATTTCATGTTTCAATAATCTTGAAAATAATACTCGTATACTGTTGCTGTTCAATTTGATGTTTTTATTTTTTACTTTAAATAAAAAATAATTACAATAATAAAACTGGTAGAAGTAATAAAATTGATTAGAGAAATAAAAAACTGCTAAGTCTTTTTATTATTTTATTGGTTTTAGATGTGATGAGACCAATAAAAAAAACTATTTTTTTAGACTATTTTTTATAAAATATAGGCATTCGTTAATTTTAAAAATTTTAATTAGATGCTTAAGGAAGTATTTTTGTTAACCATTCGTTTAAAATGTAAAAGCTTGTGCAATCATTTTTGAAAATTAAGAAATAATATGCTTCAACATCTGTATTGCATTAAGACTTTAGCACCTGAAAGTATCTATGCATTCTTATTACTAGATGGTGTTGATGCTCATATATCGCACAACACTAACTCGATTGTGTTACTTTAACAGTCAAACATAAATTAGAATGCTGAACGTTATTATTTATCTGTCAAAAACCCGAACAGCGCGGCGTCAACGCATTGTAATCGGAAAATGAGATTTTGACAAGGCGTTAGAAAGTGAAGTTAGCTGCGAAACGCTGTTACAGATACACAAAACTAGCAGTGTTGTACTTTTTTTAAATTGATTGTTATTGTCTATATCTTAAAGTAATGCCAATTAACTATTCTCACATTACATTTAGCGATTTAATCACTATAAATTTTTTTTATTTATTTATGTTTTGTTGAATATTTAAGTTGACATTACTGTTTACGACACAACGTTAACGCTCTTATTTAGGTTTGACTGTTACAGTCAAACATGTGTTTAAAAGGCGACACTTCAAGTGACCTTTTTGTAAAGACAGTCCTTTAATTCGTTTCTAGTGTAAATTGTTTTGATTTGAACTTGAATAAAATACTGAAAACAATTGCTACGAAAATATACCGGCATTTTTAAAAAGGTACGATGGGAATGATTATTGAGATATTTGCTATATTTTGTTTGGAAAAATTACGATGTCAAAGATTATGAACTGCAACATCTGGTAAAACAATCAGCTCTAATCTCTATTCTACACAACTAGACCGTTTGAACGAAGCAATCAAGAAAGAGCGACCAGGGTTGGCAAATTAGAAAAAGTGTTGTGTTCCATTATGACAACACCATGACATAAACATCTTTGAAAGTCGCTAAAAATTAAATACATCTGGTTTGATAATTTTGACCGTATAGCCCGGCTCCTGCACAGTCTGATAAGCATTTGTTACGATGTCAGCAAAGCTTTCTTGAGGTTAAAAAATTTGCAAGCCACAAAGTCGCTTGGTCAATTTTATCGTCGATACACAAAAGAAGTCGTACAGCTATGATATTATAAAGCTATTCAAAAAATTGTAAAAGCTAATTGATAACAATGGTAAATATGTTCTAAATTGATTTTCAATAAAGAAAATTTACGTTCAGAAATTTACAAAAAAAAAAAAAAAAAAAAAAAAAAAAAAAAAAAAAAACGAGTACTTTTTATATAATCCAACACATATTTTGATTTTCAACAAGCAGTTTCATCTTTTCCTTTCTCACTGCACATACACTCTCACAAAACTCTTTAAAATGTCATCAACTTTTTGCTAAAATGATTGCCAATTTTTTTATGCCACAACTTTCTAAACAACTTGTCGCTAACGTTAGCAAAAAAAAAAATGTACCCACGATTTTCAGATGACCTCTTTGTAAAAATCAAAAATAGAATGACATAGAAACGAGAAAAAGACAACAGAAACAGTTTCCCCAATGTCCCCATATACTCATTTTGTCTCATTTGGAAAGCTTAATTGTTAAAATGGTTTTTCTCATATGGGTGTAGAGGATTCCCACATACGAATATGTAACTCAATATGCTGTACACTTTAATACCAACAGTAAAAATAACAACAGCGGCAATAGCAATATGTTATACCATGTTAAACAACATTAAACAAGAACAACAAATACATTATATTTTGCTGGGAAAATATTAAAACAATTTCTAAGCGAATCGACGACGTCGAATGCTAGAAACAATGAAAACAGGGTCACTATTACATTATCTACCAGCCTTGTTGTTTTTTCTCTTATTACTACATCTTTAAAAAAATAAATCAATAGCCAAAGGGGGAGGAGATTGCTTCAGAAAGTCAGTTTATAATAAAAAACTAAAGCTAGTAAAAAAACAATTACTTAAAAAACGTACACTGTACGAGTACAACACCCAATAGTACCAAAACTATAACCAGCTTCAACATCTTTACCGAAGCGATGAATATCATTTCCGAACAACCATTGTCATCATTATTGATTTTTAAACTTCCTTTTTTTAGTTTTCTAAATTAAAACAAGTGGAAAAATAGCCCAAATACCCACCATATGGTATCTTTTTGTCAGAATAATAGGTGCGTAAAAAAAGTTTTGGTTCAGCCTTATTTACTAATATTAACAGTTGCCTAACTAATTTTATATTATTCCTTTTTTTATTTGGAAAAAATTTAATTCCGTTTTTTTTTTATTAAATTTGGCACTTGCGTATTAAAGAAATTGCCGATTTTTTCCATTTTTATTGGTAAGGGTCAAAAATTAACCGATTTTCCTCGAACTTTTTTTGTGTATAGTGAAATTTTGGATTTTGCGGAGGAGGTGTAGCCAAAAAAAAAAAAAAAACGGAAAAAAGACTATATTATCTAATTAACTTTAAAATTGCAATTATATTTAACAACAAGATTTTTATGGTTCCGAACAAATAATTAAATTTTAGTCTAGAACTAAATTGTTTGCATCCCTTTATTATTTCTTTATTACAGAGTAATATTTTTAAAAAATCTGGCTATCTTAGATAGGCAGCTGAAGAAAAGCCAGATCAAAATTTCAGATCAGGTCTTTTGTCAACATATTGTGAAAGAGCCATGTTTTTTCACCCATCCATAGTTCGACATTACCCACATAAAACACTTAAAATTTATATTTAAGCCGGGGGAAAATTTTGTATGCTTATATACACTACGAAATTTGTGAAAAGTTGCTCTTAAAGAATGATATTAGTATGGACTAAATCTCATCACCAGGCAGAAAACTACGTTTCTGGGCTTAAAATCTCTGGTACGATCTTGAATGTTATTTTTTTCAGTAAGAATGCTTAAACTTTAAATGAAATAGGTCATCGAAACGAGGTCCAGGCTTTCAAGATTAAGGAAACTGTCTAAAGTCGAATTTAAAAAAAAATTAAGAGTTTGAGATTTAGTTATGAGAATAAAAACGCTGTGCTTACTACAATAATAAGTACCCGAAAATAATGGATTTTTGAAGGAATTAAAATATTAACTGAAATCAAATAGAGCAAACTCGAATTATTTTCTTTGGGAGTTGAAAATTGCCTATGACTTAACTGTGGAAATAATAAACCATTACAAAATTCATCAAAAATTTGTTAGTTCTAGATATTCTAGAACATTAGCGCTGCAAACAAATATTTTTTCTGAATGTAACAGGAATGTGACAGAGAAATGATAGTTTGTTTAATGGCCATTCGATCTTCACGGATGGCTCAGAGACCAAGGACACTGGTGCGGCGATTTACCTTATGGACAATGACTTTAAACGGTGCTACAGACTTTTTGACGAGTGTAGTGTCTTCCAGACCGAGATCTTAGTTGTCTTTAGGGCAGTCGACGCGACTTAGGCGCTTTCAGGGATAGTGTGTCATCTATATACAGTCAAGCTGATATAAAAGCGCTGACTGGACGCTACGTCAGCTCAAAGCTGGTTTCACTGTGCAAAAAAACTTTCAAGTCACTCTTGGATGTGTGTAGCGTTAAGCTGTGATGGGTTCCTGGACATAGTGGCCTGCTTGGGAATGAGACTGTGGATAAACTGGACAAGCGGACAAGTGTATTTCACTGGCGGATGCTTCTGTCAGACCACCACTTGGGTACTTTGCGAGCTTAGTGAATAGAGTTATGGAGTGGTAGAGTAAAATGTACGATCTCCAGGCTGCTTTGGCCTAAACTTGACCACTCTAGGACGGGATAGTTCTTTAATATGAAAAGAAAGTCCGGCTCTCCAGAGGCGCAGGCTCGGGTTGCTGAGCCAAGGCTTTTATAGTAGCCTAGGTGAGGTTGCGTCAGCCAGGGCGTATGACTTGGAAGGTTACGTATTAGGTATAGACTGGCTTATTAAGTGACGCCCTGTGTTTCTTCTTAGGGTGTCCTTCTTCCCATACCCATACCTATCGTTGTATTTGTTGTTTCTTTGTTTTTCCATCATATTCTTATAAATGTTACCACAATGGATCTTTTCTGGTCTCTGGGTGGAGTGCAGCTGCACTACCTTTTAGAACCTAACCTAACCTAACAAGAGAATTATAAGAGCTAAGATTACACAAAAGCAATAATACTAGGAAAGTATTATTTAAGATACTTTTATTAGAGTGGACTATTGACAGATCTAAAGACTGTCTCATCTAAAGACTAAACTCATCTAAAGATATTGTTAATAGTTTGTTTATAGTTTAGTAAGTTTGCATATATGTATTGGAAATAGCGCATCATATACAGATTGAGCCTAATGCTAGCCTTGGTGCAAATTTTTAGAAATAGCTGCACTCAAATTCTGATCAAAAGCGTACACAAACACTGAAACGCAGACGTATCTCATAGCTCATAAATAGCTGAATCAAAGTTTTTTGTTATTGAAATTACATTTTTAATTGACTGCCTGGATATCCGATGACGCAAGCATATAAAAGGATATATTTTACGTTAAAAGGCCTGCCTGGCATTCTCCATTTGGTTTAATATATCATTCTTGAATACACCAGTCTTGTCGTTTATGCTTCCTAAGTAGCATAAAAATATGCATCTTCTGTTTTTTTCTTATTCTCACAGAGCCTCTGTATTTTCTGTGTTTAGGCGTAAAATTTTGGTTTATTGATGTTTACCTTTACACCTACACAGGATACTGTTTTCTGAACATAGCTCAATTTGGTTGTAAGGTAGAGAAGATGTCGTCGGCATAGTCAGGATATTCCAATCTACGGTATAGCCCATTCTTCTCTATAATCTAGGATATTGTTATAAAGTTAAAGTACATTCAATCAATTCTTCTATTGTAAAGCTGAGATCACACGATTATCGCAAATGCACCTATATTACACAATTTGTATTATGCTTTATTGCAGAGAGTATTAAAGTTGTCCTAATTTTTCCAACGAAAACAAAAACACAATTTATAAGTATTGGTTCGATTTGATTGTCGCAGAAAGAACCCAATAATTATTGGCGCATTTTTTACATTTTGTTGCCACATGATTGCCTATCGCACGATTGCAGTACCAATAATTAGTGCATTGTCTCAATCGTGTTATCCCAACTTTACTATGTTGACATGGTCGCTTGTGGCCATTTCTGTACGTAATTCGGCTTTTCTGAGTCCGGTTCAAATCACGTTTAATACTCTTTTATGTGGTTTCACCTTGTTGATCAATGATCATGCTGAGTAATGTTATGCGCATCCAGTTTCTTCGAAGTCTAATTAATATTAAACAATTAATAATACGTAACAGTTTAAATGTTTTTCGTAGAAACAGTAATTTATTTAAAATTTATGTTACGCCTTTTAACAGGTTATGCTTGGTTAAGTCGATAGGAGGATCCAGCTACTCTATACTAATTTAGAATAACTTACAGTTAAACCACAATAAGCCTGTTGTGCGGTTCTGCGTCAAAGATACTTAGTCCTTACAACATAGTCTTAGGCTTTGAAGAGAAAATGTACAAAAATCTCGGCATTCTCCCCACATACTCTACAATCATCAATGCTAAGTCCAAGCTTAAGTTAAGAGCGTTAAAAGGTATTTCTAAGAAAAATTATAGTAAAATTAATAGAGTTATTAAATCTAAATTTCTTTAAATGTACTTTGGCACATTGAGTAGGTGGTAGTTGTTAGTTACGGTCCAATGTTTTTGTTTTCCCAACCAACACTTGTTGAATGCAATTTACACAAAAAAAAGGAACACGGCGACAAAGAGCAAGAAATAAAAACACGGTAATACTATGTTTGTCGGCAACACAAAAACAAAACGATATTATTTTTATATGAAATAATGGAATAGGGAGTAACAACAACAATTTGATTATCAACTTAAAAACCAACCAACAAGAGAAAAGGATAGAATATTGCACTGATGTAATAAAAACTAAAACTAATGAAGAACATATTTAAGCCTGTTTAAGTTAATGCACAATAATAATTCCAGATGTGGGTTAGTTAGATAAATGGATGTACGGTTGTTTACAGAATTTAGTGATGGTGATGTAGTTTGTACAGTCTCTTCTTCTCTAATACAGGTGGGCTTTTCTCGTAAGCTAAACTATGGGAATAACTGCAACAAAACTTAATATTTACAATCCTGATCAACATGAAAAATATCTGTTTTTATACAAAGTTTTATGGTTTTAAAATCTACAAATTAAATTTAAAAACAACTAAATTCTCTTTGTGCTTTTGAAAAGATTTATTCTTTACGGGGTAAATAATCAAATCAACTGGTTGATTTTAAACTTTTTTTTCTGTCATCTGAGTTGTAACTGTTAATTATAATTAAAATAACGTGGGAATTACTTAACAATATTGTTTAATGTTATCGTTATTGCTAATAAACAATGGCATGAGTATTTTAAATTTTATGTATACATAATGAAAAAAAAAAATTTGTTTTATAGTTAAAGATACCAAAAAGAAAAATAATTACTTATTAAAATAATACAAATATTAAAAAAAAACATAAATTTCGAATGCATTACAAAGACACCAACTTCGTGCAAAAGTTTGTAAAAATCATTCCTATTCATTGTAGTTTTCGTTGTATTACCTGAAAATAAACAAAGTTCAATAAAAATCAACAAAAATCAACATTTTGACCACTCTTTATCTATATCTTAATCAAATAAATAAATATATAATAATAACCGAGTAATACAAAAATCTGTCTTTTAAACACCATTAAAGTAGTTGTAGTTTAGTATGTTTATACGGCGCTATCAATTACTTATACGAAATATCCCCACATTCCTAATTTCCCTTAATGGTTATTTTTATCTTTCTTGTTATTTTTATTTATAGTTTTGTTGTTTGCCTGTAAATTGTTTTTAAAAGTGAAAAAAAGTATGGAAAATAAATAAACAAACACGTATTAAAAATTGATAATCGCATTGATCTCTTCTTAATCTACAAGCAAAAACTGAATTACTTACAAATAGTGTGATTCGTTCTTAAAATTTTATATGGAAAATTATGTAATTGTAATTGGGGTTGAATTATGAATAAGAGAGCGAATTACCAAAAAAAAGGTTGTGTGTAAACATGTTATAACTGTTATTGATATAAAATTGTTTGTTGCTACAAAACAACCCCATGAAGTAAAGTATTAACAAAAGGACTTTTTAGTGCAGCTTTCTATGAACATGTAAAATACATGTTTTATTTGGAAATGTGAAAACAAAACAAAAACTTATATTGAAAATAAAGGTTAATCATAACGAGCACAACGAGCGTTGTAAGCCATTAAAGTAATTCTTTTGCAGCTTTCTTATAGACGCTTGCAGATTATGAAAATTCATTTCAAAAATCAGTGCTCTGTTCCGTGAACTTATAGAACAAATCTTTCTTTAATAAAAACGCCAATTTTTGGTAAAATGAATGCGCTAAAAAGCAAAATTCTCAAATATGAAATAAAATAACTCAATAAACAGATGACTATTTGTTGTAGATTTTCAGCCATAATCGATCCACATTTCTGCCACATTCAACAGTGTACTTTATTAACATATAACGTGAGATAAACTACAGCTTGACGCTTTATATATTTACATTTAACCAAATCCCATCCCATCGTTCAATTTGACGCCTCTTGATCCTTTTATTTTTTCATTTATTAGAAAACAGTCTAGAATTAAATTAAATATACGAAATAATTTTTTTTTTTTACTTTCCATAACATTCCATGAAGGAACACGGGGATTTCTCTCAGTCAATGAGCTCCACCCTATTCTAGTTTTAGACTCATTGAAAGTGCTCCACATTTTAACGTCGGCTCCGAACGGCAAATGCATTAGAGATGTTTTCAATAGTAGTAACACTCAAAAAAAACTTTTTTTAGATGGTCTGGACTAGTTTTGAAGGTCCGCGGTTCTGGTTGGTAGGCGTGTGTCCTAGCTACCATACCACAGCGGCACACAGATATAAAATAATATTTATGTTAATAATTAAACCGTTTTAAGCATATGATTCACTGTTTCCACTATTAAAACAAGAAATTATATGAAAGTAGGGCAAAAATAGTACAAAGTCAAGTGTAATAGTGCAAAAAATAATAATAACAATAACGTACAGTGGTGCACATTAGGTTAGCACATTTCATGTATGCTGCATTGCAAAAACGTATATTTTTTCTAGGCATTAAAATTGAGGAACCTATTTACCTACATGTATTTTCTATGGTGTGCTTAGTATGTATTGTCACTTCTTTATCTTTTCTTTGGCAGTTTTAATTTTTATGTTTAATTTGTTTAAAAAGTATGTAATCTGTACTGAACAGTAATTTAGCACATTTTACAAATTTTCATATTCTTCACTTTAAAATCTTAAATTGGTAAATTTTGTGAATGTTTGATTTCAAAAGTTGTAATAAAACCATAAAACAATAAATAGAAATGGGTCAAGGTAAAAGCTGCTCAAAGGCAGGGAAGTTATTCCTCAAATAAGCTCGAGAGAAGTTTTCGTTTGTGACATTACTTACTTATTAGACTGCTACAAAAAGATGGTATACAACGTATTAGTTCGTATTAAAGCCCGTTGGACATAAAAAAGTATTACACAGTGTGCTAAGCCTAGTAAAACAACTTGTAAAACTCCTTTATTTACAGAGACTCAGCTGCAAGACTCTTTAAATCCTCAACTCAAATTCAAAAGGAGTTTTCAGTAAAATTTGCCATTGACATCTCTTCGCGAACAATTAGAAGGAAAAATAAAAAAAAAATTGTTTGGATGCATTATGCAACATATGGCACACGTATCCAAAAAGAACTTGAAGTACCTAATTTTATTTTGCTTGAGCATACAGTAAAGCAACCGCATTTTTTTTTTTAAATGTGTTCTCGAGTGACGAACCCATTTTTTGTTTGTTTTGGATCTGAAAATGTTATATATGGCGTTCGTCAAGCATACAACACAACCCCAGGTACACATTGATGACAGTAAAGCATGGTGCGGGAAATATGATGGATTGGGGCGCATTTTCTGCACACGGTGTTGGTCCATATACTCAAATGGATACGCTTAGAAGGATATACTTTTGAACATAATGACTCCATCCAAAACATATTTCACGTACAGTGGAGTGTTGCTTAGAGCAAAATAGAATTGACATTTTTAGTTAGCCAACGCAATCACCAGATCTCAGTCCTGTAGTGAACACATGGAATGATGTAGAGCAACAAGTTATTGATGTTTCACCTAAAAATTTTAGTCATTCTTGATTAGACGGCTTTAATGACATGCTATGTTCAAACTGTAACTGAGCGGCTTGAGAGGATAATCATTATGTGACCGGTCCATGGCAAAAGCTGACACATTTAATATAATTTATATTTCCATATAATATATTCCTTTGTGACCTACTTTTTTCGTTTTTAGCTTTAACATGTAACCTATGCACAAAATCTGAATTATACACAAATAATATTCATGATTTTCTGATAACATATTGTAAATTTATTTATTTATAAATTTTAATTGTAAATTTATCTTTTCTGTCTGCTTGATCTTATTGAACATATATATATATGTGAAAACATTTGTTTTTAAAAAGTAACAGTTTGAAATCAATCTGGATTTATTATTTTCTGTACTAAAATATGATATGCCGACAGTAGGAACATAGTATGCCCAAAACTAGAAAATTAGTACCGAGTACTGGCAAATTTGTTGTTTTTCACAAAAACAGTAAATTTCTCAACTTCAATAAAAAATATTTAAATTTAGCTTAATAATCTGAAACAAAGCAAATTAATGAATTGTAATAACTAACAATCAATTCTATACCAGACTCACATGTTCAAGGACAGTAGATTGAAATAAACAAAAGTCTTAAACTGCCGACATTGGTACACACACCCTATGCTTTAATTAAGCGTAGTGAATAACCTACTACTCTATTTTTTTGGACACTTCACTTGCTATTAATTAAATTTTTTTGATAAAACAATATTAAATTAATTTTATTATTTTATATTATTTGTGCATACACACGGATGAAATAATAATTAAAGTTTACAAAATTTAACGTTTTAATACTTTTTTCTTTACTTCTTTACTCCTTTAATTGAGATAAAAGCAAAACCAAAACAAAAACATAAACAACTTGTTGATCACACGTCATTGATACGAACTAAACTAAGAGTATGTATGATATTGTCACTATTTTTTTTTTCTTATTAAAACTTGTTTACGTACGAAACAAAAACACCATGCATGAATAAGAGCAAGAGTGAAAAATATAATTATACTGTATTTGTTATTGTAAATTATTATGTATGTGACATAAAAAATATATGTATAAGTGTTAGAGTTAATTCCATGGTCGCAATAACGTCATTACTATTGTTTTTGTAATTATTTTATAACAGTTTTATTTTTAATCGCGTATTATGTATTTTTAAAACATTATTGTAACACTCAATTGCATTTCTAAGTTGATGTTTGTTGTCTCCATCTTACTATGTGTAATTTTTTATTTATAAAAATATATAATAGGGTGGTGTATATATAAATGGGTGGTGTATGGAGGAAATTTTTTTCAAGTTAGAGACCGTAACTCCCCTCTAAAATGTGTGGTTTTGTGTAAAAATACGTTGTGCGATAAGTTATGAGCGTCGGATAAAGGAAAAGCGTGGCGCATCGAATTTTAAGATGGCCCCTGTTGGTGAAATAATCAAAAATAATTTAATTTGCTTTAGAATACGATGAAGATATAACTTTTTTGCTTTAATTTTATTAAATTTACGGTAATTTATATTATTTGTTGCAAGCAATTTGGTTATAAAAACTATGTGGAATTAGATTTAAAATATTGGGGTAGCAATTAAAATGTTTATATTTTAAAATCAATGAGTTTTAAACAAAGCTTTTTTTCTATAAGGTACTAATTTTTGTGTTTTTTTAGAGCAAAAGATCTAAAAGGACCTTTTATATTTACCATTCCCTCATTACATCTATGAAATTATTTAAAGAAGTGTTTTCGATAAAAAAAAAATCAAAAAACATCAGGGTCTACCGTTCAATTACTAAGCAGATTTAGAGACTCTTAGAATAAAATTGAGAAAACTAAGTATATTTATGACTGGTATTGAAGATCAGAAAGCAAATTACACAGTTGGGAGTGTATCTATTATTATTAAATTTGCATCTCAAACTCTTGAAGTAAAACAACCACGCGATGATTATAAAGAAATTCTTCCATACCCGTATAGGATGTCGAAAACTATTTATTTATTAAGTTATATTTATTTTGAAATGAATTTAATTTATTTATATTTGTTGTAAGGGTGTACCTAAAAAAGGATACAAGCACTAGCTGCAGCAGAAACCCCTATGCAGGATTTATTTTGCTTAAAGATTTTCATGATTTTCACTAAGCAAATTAAGTAATCATATGTGGTATTTAACTCCAGAAACAACGTTGGCCTTCTTTGATCCAAAGGTATTATATGAATTGATAAAGTTTATGGTGCAAGCTCTGGATAGTCCTACTAACTCCGAGATAAAAAATCGGTCGTAACTCTTCACGCTATAAGCCAATATCTTAGCAAGAATATCGAATATTTTAGATCGCAAAAATCACATCACATTTTTCAAAGGTTTGGTATTCCAACGGACATTTTGAACAAAGATCACAAACGTGGAAAAAATAGGTCTTTTCTTAGGTTTGGAAGGAGGTTGATCGGGCTTTTTCCGGAATAATTACCGGCATTGTATAATGGGTCGCATGTCGGAGCGCATGGAATGCCATGGTCATGGCTACTGTGGGAGCTGTCAGGATAAAGAGAAGGAGGAATCGGTACAACATCTCTGCAACTGTCCTGCTCTATGGGAAGTTAGACTTAGGCATTTGGATTCATGTCGCTTCCATGATTTGGACTGTCTTAGGGATGTGTCACTTTCGAAGTTGATTAACTTTATCAAGGGTACCGGTTGGCTCAAATGGGGTAACTGATATTTTTGGTCTTTATGTGGGGATCTTTCTTCTCTACCATTTCCCGCCTTTTGGCCTCTTTAATGGGTCTGTCCTTGTTGGGGTGCCACAATGGGCCATATTGAACTCACATCCTAGTAAACTCGCGAAATGCGAGCAACCAACGGTTTCCAAATATTTTCACACTTCAGAGGACATCTATAGAAACATAAATGCATGCACCACGTCTTTAATAGTGTGTGCCACTGTGGTATGTTAGGTAAGACACCCGCCTACCAACCAAGAAATCCTCTGTTCAATACCAGGTCACACCATCTAACAATTTTCAACACCGGTATGACCTAACAATATTATTAACGGCTGGTTATGAGTATTTACGCTGTGAAAGACTTCACTAACTAATACATCTGCCGTTCGGAGCCGGCGTTTGTAGATCCTTTTCAATGAGTCTACTTGATCATCATTCTCTATATATAAAATATTAATATTTATTTACAGAAACAGAGAAATAATTATTGTTGCTCAAGTGTGTATATCTTTTTTGATCTACCATGGTTTACACATTAATTGTGCGACGTTTAAGGTTGTCAAAAAATACGTAAACGAGGAGTATATTTGCACTAAGAAATATAAAAACATATAAAAATTATACATATTTAAATTAACCTGTCATTCGTGCTAAAATAACCGGTTTATTCGGTATTCGAAAAATTGACATTTAAAAAAACCGTATTCGACAAAACAAAAAAATCGGTTAAAACTGGTCGAATAATAACCGTTCAATCTCCCTAATATAAACTAACAAAAATAGCATTTCTCTGTCTTTTTTAAATTAATTTTCAGTTATTTATGTAAAAAATAATAATTTGAAGATATAGTATATCAAAAATGTATTTTTAAAGTTTTCAAGCCAAATTTTCAGAGCGATTTTTTATTTTTCATTTTATTTTTCACACCATATTTTTAAATATAACGAACATTTTTAGGTGGTGTTTATGCTCGAAACAACAAAGGTGAAAAATAAGGACCACCCTACTCCTCATACTAACGATACATATGTATATACAGTGAACAAAAGAAAAAACTTGTACAGTAAGAGTTCCGGTTTTCAAATTCAGATATCTCTGTAACCGTTAAGGATATTATGCTAACACCTTTCAATAGCTTTTGGTTGTAGCTAATATTTTTAACGGTTGCAGATATCTCTGAATTTGAACACCGGAACTCCTACTGTACAAGTGTTTATCTTTGTTCACTGTATGTACATACCATACATAGGTACATATATCGTTTTGCATGTGTGTTTACATATAATTATATACACTATTCGTGTATATACGGACAATAATTGCAGTAACCAACTACAACAATTAGGTGAAGTTCAACAAAATTAATATTTACGTCTGACGAATTTAAGAGAATTCAAAACAAAAAACGGCAAACAAATTACACAAACAATTGAGTAATTCAGGGAGAGGGGGAAACAAATACAAAAAAAAACGTAAATTTGAAATAAATATCGTTAAAATATTTCGAGATCTTACTTAAAAAGAACAAACTGATGCTGTGTTACGAGATAAGATTCGTTAGAATACTCGTTTATTTATTTATTTGAGCCATAAAAGCCACACCTTAAATTTATGATCTAAACAAGTGTTTCTATAGCATGTACTAAAAGTAAACGAAGCTCTATTGATAAGTAAGTTAAAAAGCAACCACTTATGTATTTTAGATAAAAGAAAATAGAGATTAAAGGAAACAAAAGAAAAATCAAAGTAGCAGAGAGAAAGAAAGAAAAAGTAGAAGTAGTAAAAGCTAGCCAGCTGATGTCCCTCCAGGTCAGAAATCCTGACAGAGGTAACCTCGCTGAGGCCACTGAAAAAGTCTTGGCCAAACAGCTTGAGCTTGTGTATCTATAGTGCAGGGCAAAGGCATGTGTTCCACAGTGTCAGACTCCAATTCATTGCCACACACTCTGCAAAAATCAGAGGTACCTGCGTCCCACTACCTACATCTTGCCTTCGGAGCACAGTGCTCAGTCTGAAAACCTATCAGAGTTTGAAGAGGTTCCCTACTCAGATTTAGGTTCTTGACCGATCAAGTCTGGATCAAACAGACTTCTGACACTCACGCACTGAGAAAATCATCCACATTATTGGGACGCTATACATAGCCGCGAGCACCCATTAAACAGGATACTTAATATCAGTAGGCCAATCCCTACTAAAACCGGGGTACATAAAAATGTGTCCCTTTATTACTTGCTGATCAACGTTGTTACAACAAAAATTATCGTTAAAAATTATAGTCAATGAGTATAATCTGGATGCTAAGCGGAAAACTGGAAGACCTTAACTATGCCGACGAAACCTGTATTTTAGCTAGCAGATATTGCTTTTTACAAGGCAAGATAGGTGCGGTACAAGCAGAGGCACATCAGGCAGGTTTGGAAATCTATATTCTTTTTCTTTTTTTGATTTTCTTTATTTAAAGATCTTTTGCTGAGATTATTATCAATAAAACTATATGACTTTTGCTCCACCATCTATTATTAAAGCAATTACCAATACCACCACTCACTAGAGTAAAACGGTAGTCCTTCTGGTTTTTATACCGACGATACCTTAAAATTTGTTCATTTTATTATGTGTACGAATTACATGGCCCATATGTATGTACACCATAACCAACAAAACAAATCATAGCCATTAAGATCATGAGATTATGATCTCAATATGTTCCTAGCTTATTACAAAACAACTACAAATCTGATATATAAAACTAAATAAATCACTTTTATTACAATTACAAGACTAAACCACTATACTCTATGATGATGGTACATACAATAGACTTAAAAATAAAAAACATTTTAATCGTAAAAAGGTGTGTCATTTCAATTTAGTTTAACATGCGGAGTACAACAGAGAGGAGTACAAAGACCATACAAAAATATTTCTCATATCTAATAAATTGTATCTAAAAGTTCAGCGACCAAAAAATGTCATGACTGAGCAAGAAAAAAAGAAAGAAACGATTAAAAACTTGTACTAAAAAACAAATGAATGAATGAATTAAAATCGAAGAATCTGGCAGAAAGAAAAATGTGAGAATCGTATGTGTATGATGACTTATTATTATGGAAGAGAAAATTACATGAACAGTCAGTTTTATTATAGTTCTGCATTGAATTAACCCATCGAAACATTACCATTTCCTGGCTGGAATTTAAATTCTATGAATAAAAAAATAACAGTATAAAATATAACTATAAACCGATAATGGAAAAAGAGTTATAGAATAATGTTACAAAAAACAAAATGAATTCTAATAGGTAGTGTTCATTTTGGTAAAAAAAGACCAATGCTATTTAATGCCAAATAAAACAGCGTAAAGTGAAAAAGAACGTCCGAAAATCGCTTTAAAAATTATTATTTCAATGAGTCGCCCCTGGTCCAAATATTCAATTAAGACGGTTTCTTTTAAGCCATACGTACATGAATTTTCGCACGTTCACAGATTTCATAAATAGTCACACACCAAATTCCATTAATGTTGTGATACTGACAACAAATTTTATACATACATCCCTGTTTTTTAATTAAAAATAGGTTTAAAATGTTTACATTTATATGAATCGCAATTCCACAATTATGGTGCGATTCTGGCATTGACACACTCACAGCAAGGCAAGAACTTCTTCCCCTAAAGGCTCTGTACTTCGCTAATGAATAGAAAGCCTTGTTGAAGACGATACATGGACAAAAACTAGAGCTCACTTATTACATGGAAAGGGCTGAAAAACACGGAAGCAAATCAAGTGTGATGGAGATAATTTGCGTGTGTCAACGTTTTAAAGGTTTTGTTAGTTTTATGACTAATTCACTGGCACTATTAAATATTACATGAGCTTTTAGAATATCCATTGAGAGACATTCTCTCGCCGTTTGAATGTAGTTATTTAAAATTTGTTCAACACAGTTAAACCGCACCGTGGTCCCAATTATAAATTTAACAGGAAAAAAATCAACTCTTTTTAAAGAGTACCTAGAATCAGAAAATTTGTATGAACGAATAACTTGGTATGACACGATCTCATCCTACAAATGGGCGAATTCGGTTGAGTGGATGGATGCTCCTCTTATGTTGTCGTGAACTTGAAATATATCGGGTCCGCCATCTAACGTTTTTTTTTCAACTAGTGCTTATTTCGTGAATGGTAGGTAACACAGCTCATGTCTGATTTGACAGATAATTAGTTTTATCCTTCCGCTGAACGAATATGGTTGTGTATACGCTTGAACAACGCTGGGAAATATTGCGACATTACTTTGAAAATCATGGTAATGTAGCAGAATGTGTGCGATGTGTTCAGATGATCATTTTGATCTTGGCGGGTATGCAAACAAGCAAAATTGTCGCATTTGGGGCACAGAAAACCCGTACGCATATATTGAAAAGCCGATACACCCAAGACAAGTCACTGTTTGGTGCGGATTTTGGTCCAGAGGCATAATTGGGCCATTTTTCTTCGAAAATGAGCAATAAGTGGCCGTTACAGTCAATGGCGATCGTTATCGGGCCATGCTGAACGAATTTTTGTTCACAAAAATTGAAGAGGGGGATATTAGTAACATCAACAGGACGGCGCTACGTGCCACACAGCCGAAGCTACACTCGATGTTTTGCGAGCACATAGAAGCATATGAACTTTTGAATATTTGCCATCAATGTGCATCAGCAGCGCTACTTTACTACCTTTAAAACGTATTGGATCTTTCGATGGCGTACTTAAAAATTATTTTTGTAGGTCTATTTTTGAAAAAACACCCATGATTCGACGTAAGCAGTAAATCTTTTCACTGCTTTATAAAGATACTTGCAGTAGCAAATTTTAACTTTTTTTACGAGCAAATGTTCACGGGAGATTTTGTTGTCGAGTGTTTTGATCGTTACTATCCTCATAAAAACGGTCGTCCGCGTTTAAATGTTGACGGTCCGTCCGCCGAATATTTATATTTGGGACCATAGTGCACTGATAAGAACATTGCAGTAGATAAAATAACTTTAAAAGAAATTGTTCTCGCCTCGCAACTCCACTAAAGTTATAGTTTGTGTTCTAATATATCAAAGCGATTTCGCAAAGTGATTTCCTCCGATTTACATCAAGCTTTTTCAAAGACCGCGCTATAAGTAGTTGATAATGGGACCTTAGCCGATGAGTCCAGGATTAATTCACAGGTATCTTAAGTCCTTGTTCTCAAACCAGCCACTATAGGTCTTAAATATTTGTAGCTGTGAAATCCACAGGATTAGAGATGACATTAGTAGTCACAGCGGATTAATGTGTGAGAGATTAAGTCCTGCAGCCTAACATCTACAACTTTTCAATACCGGCGAAATGGCTTTTGACTTATAGAAGGATTTTTATAAAATGAGTCTAAAAAGGGCTACTTCTCTGTGATTGCTTCAATTCTGTGGTCAGTACAGTCATAGTCTACATACCGAATAACAGGTTTTTACTTGCGTTCTCATCCAGACTTAGATGAGTTTAAACTGGTTTTAGACCGAATTAGTCATGTAGATTTATAACCACAGGAAGTGAACTATGTAAAAAAGTAAAAATTGCATAAAATTACACCACTATTGTTCAGAAATTGTATATACAATAAATATATATTATATTATCTTTCTTTATTAGTATCAATAATACTTTGATTTTACATTTACAAAAAGTTGAAATAACAAAGCTCTTCTTTAAAATACATTATTTTTAACAAAAAAATATAACATTTTTTCGAAATATGTTCGGATTGCGTTCATTTTTAACGCCATTAGGTAATCTATTGAAGAGCTGTAGTCCTTTGTAAAACAATGAGCGTTGCATTGCGGTTGTTGTAGTTCTTTGAATTCTAAAGTCATCATAATTCCTAAATTGGTATCGTTGCGTTTCCCCGACATACATTATTTGCTCCATTATATATTGTGCTGCCATTCCAATTTTAATTTTTTTAATAAAATTTATAGTTTTAATTTTAGCCTATTTTATATCTAGCCATTTTAGACAGTCAAGCGTAAAGTTTATCGGTGTATACCTGTTGTATTTCAATATAATGCGCATTGATTTATTCTGTAAATATGTATGTATATACATATGTATGTATACACATACATACATATCACTTTTAGGATGAGAGTAAAAGTTTAATTCTAGGCCACGTTTTAACTAAACAATTAATGTGTGAAGAGTTTTACGGCTAGTAAGCAAGTTCAAATGCCGCAGGTACCCTAATACTTATTTCAACCAACTACTAGGTTTTTGTTTAGTGTCTTCCAGTCATGTTTCCTTCCAGTCTTGGCTTCAGTTTCTGAATAATCATTTATATCCACGATCATTTTGTAAAGACTAGACAAAGGCTTTTAAATTTGTTTTGACATATGTTTTCTTTTTAAAGACTTTTTTGCAGTTCATTTAAACTTTTTGATGGCAGTCAAGAACAAATTATTGCTCTTTTTTTCTGATGTTCTTTTAAATAGTCGGCTTTTAGAGAAGAAAAAATAATAATTAAAAAATTTTCAATTTAAATTGCCGCAAGTTGACGGCATGCAGCTGACAATCAACGTTAAACACTATTATTGCAAATTATTTATGTGTTTTTTTTTTTTCTTAAATATATTTCGTTTAGTAAATTGCAGAGCAGAAGTATATTTAATAGTTTAAGAGAAGCAATAGGAAATAGTAAAATATGCTTTATTAGTATATGAGCGATTTTCTCTAGTAGTAGTAGGGGGTGTTTTTTTAACTCGTTCAATCTTTCAAAAACCATAACTAAGTACTTTGTTCACCGTGAAGCAATATAAGGCATATTACGCTATACGAACACTTTCAACTTGAGAAAATGTATTTAGAAAATAGTGCTCTTTTCGGCTAACTTACGAATCGGGTTCATTTTTAGTTAAATAAATATCCCAACAAGCAAAATTGCCGAATATGTAGGTACAGACAACAATACAAGATAAAAAACTATTTGGTGTGGATTGTCAGCCAACAGCATCATCTGTCCAAAATTCTTTCAAAATGAGGTACGAGTATGATGTTATGCTGTTACAGTGAACGTTATCGACGTATGATTTACTGAATTTGTACTTCCAAAAATCATCGAGTATAAATCAAAATCTTGTGGTTTAAACAGGATAGTGCTAAATGTTATGATTTTGGCGATGTTTTTACCAAAAGGATTTGTTTCTTGGTCACCAAGATTGTGCGATTTGACGGCCTTAATAATTTTTTTGCCGACATAGCTCATGCCATTAATGACATAACACTAGAAGTTCTTGATAAAGAGATCAAAACTTTGCATAATAGAATTTTTCTCTAAACAGAATAATATTTTAATTTAAATAATTAATTGTTTTTATTTACTTCAATTTAAAATTCGGACACTCTTTTTGAATCAGCCTTTAGTAGTAGAAATAAATGAATAAATATACATATATTGTATGTCGTAGCTTTTGAGATACTTTGACTTTTTAACCACACTGATTGCATTCCTATCTGTTTTTGCCAGCGGCTTAAATGAAAAGTTTTAATTGAGTACTTCCGTTTTACATTTTTCCCCATTTCATCTTTCACATCTCTAAATACATTTTTACGAGTTTCTTTATTTGGTTTTAAATAGAAAAAGAATTTATTGTAAGAGCATACACAAAAGTAAAACAAGAATTAAAATTATTTAATATATGAAAAATTACATGCATGAACATGACTGTTGCAGCAGTCGCATACAAAGGAACGCAGCTGATTTATCTTCTTCTATGTGAATATACATGCTACAAAATTGCTTGCAATAATTAATTTTGCACAACGTGATTAAACCTATTTTAGTTGAGACGTTCTTATAAAGAAATTAATAAAAAAAATCAATCTGAATCCTTAAATGCATAGGCATAAAAATGAAAACAACATTAAATGACAGACAACATATTAGAAGGGTGTGAAGATAGCTTCGTAAGTTAAATTCTTTTTTTAACATTTTAGTAATTTTAACAGTCACTGTTATTTAACATGAAAAAGTGTGAAGTTAGCTTCGTAAGTTATATTCTTTTTTCAATAACAGTAGAAATAAAAGAATTTAACTTTGCAAAAAAGAATTTAACTTTACGAAGCCACATTTTTTTAGGTGTTATATTTTAATTTGAAAGATAATTAAAAAACATTAAAATCTAAAAAAAGTAATGCGTATGAAGAAATTCTAAAATATTTACTAAAGAAAATGTAAAATATTTATTGTTATTGTACAAATTGGAGTTTTATAAAAGCATACAGTAATATAAAATAAATTTAAAAAAATCAGGTAAAAGATAAAATTCTGGGGGAATCGGACCTATTTGGGTGGAAAGGTATTCCATCAAGGAATTCACGAGTTTTTACCCCATGACCCAAAAGTCCTTGTGGACCGAGATATACCCCGTTGAAAGAGGCCATATTTGGCCATAGACACATTAACTATTCGAAAAATCGGGTAAAAGATAAAATTCTGGGGGAATCGGAACTATTTGGGTGGAAAGGTATTCCATCAAGGAATTCAAGAGTTTTTACCCCATGACCCAAAAGTCCTTGTGGACCGAGATGTAGCCCGTTGAAAAAGGCCATATTTGGCCATAGACACATAAGATATTAGAAAAATCGGGTAAGAGATAAAATTCTGGGGGAATTGGACCTATTTGGTTGGAAAGGTATTCCATCAAGGAATTCAAGAGTTTTTACCCCATGACCCAAAAGTCCTTGCGCACCAAGATATAGCCCGTTGAAAAAGGCCATATTTGGCCATAGACACATAAGATATTAGAAAAATCGGGTAAAAGATAAAATTCTGGGGGAATCGGACCTATTTGGGTGGAAAGGTATTCCATCAAGGAATTCAAGAGTTTTTACCCCATGACCCAAAAGTCCTTGTGGACCGAGATATAGCCCGTTGAAAAAGACCATATTTGGCCATAGACACATTAACTATTCGAAAAATCGGGTAAAAGATAAAATTCTGGGGGAATCGGACCTATTTGGGTGGAAAGGTATTCCATCAAGGAATTCAAGAGTTTTTACCCCATGACCCAAATCCTTGTGATCCTTGTGGACCGAGATATAGCCCGTTGAAAAAGGCCATATTTGGCCATAGACACATTAACTATTCGAAAAATCGGGTAAAAGGTAAAATTCTGGGGGAATCGGACCTATTTGGGTGGAAAGGTATTCCATCAAGGAATTCACGAGTTTTTACCCCATGATCCAAAAGTCCTTGTGGACCGAGATATAGCCCGTTGAAAAAGACCATATTTGGCCATAGACACATTAACTATTCGAAAAATCGGGTAAAAGATAAAATTCTGGGGGAATCGGACCTATTTGGGTGGAAAGGTATTCCATCAAGGAATTCAAGAGTTTTTACCCCATGACCCAAAAGTCCTTGTGGACCGAGATATAGCCCGTTGAAAAAGGCCATATTTGGCTATAGACACATAAGATATTAGAAAAATCGGGTAGAAGATAAAATTCTGGGGGAATCGGACCTATTTGGGTGGAAAGGTATTCCATCAAGGAATTCACGAGTTTTTACCCCATGACCCAAAAGTCCTTGTGGACCGAGATATAGCCCGTTGAAAAAGGCCATATTTTTACCCGATTTTTCTAATATCTTATGTGTCTATGGCCAAATATGGCCTTTTTCAACGGGCTATATCTCGGTCCACAAGGACTTTTGGGTCATGGGGTAAAAACTCGTGAATTCCTTGATGGAACACCTTATCACCCAAATAGGTCCGATTCCCCCAGAATTTTATCTTTTACCCGATTTTTCGAATAGTTAATGTGTCTATGGCCAAATATGGCCTTTTTCAACGGGCTATATCTTGGTCCACAAGGACTTTTGGGTCATGGGGTAAAAACTCTTGAATTCCTTGATGGAATACCTTTCCACCCAAATAGGTCCAATTCCCCCAGAATTTTATCTCTTACCCGATTTTTCTAATATCTTATGTGTCTATGGCCAAATATGGCCTTTTTCAACGGGCTACATCTCGGTCCACAAGGACTTTTGGGTCATGGGGTAAAAACTCGTGAATTCCTTGATGGAATACCTTTCCACCCAAATAGGTCCGATTCCCCCAGAATTTTATCTTTTACCCGATTTTTCGAATAGTTAATGTGTCTATGGCCAAATATGGTCTTTTTCAACGGGCTATATCTCGGTCCACAAGGACTTTTGGGTCATGGGGTAAAAACTCGTGAATTCCTTGATGGAATACCTTTCCACCCAAATAGGTCCGATTCCCCCAGAATTTTACCTTTTACACGATTTTTCTAATATCTTATGTGTCTATGGCCAAATATGGCCCTTTTCAACGGGCTATATCTCGGTCCACAAGGACTTTTGGGTCATGGGGTAAAAACTCTTGAATTCCTTGATGGAATACCTTTCCACCCAAATAGGTCCGATTCCCCCAGAATTTTATCTTTTACCCGATTTTTCGAATAGTTAATGTGTCTATGGCCAAATATGGCCATTTTCAACGGGCTATATCTCGGTCCACAAGGACTTTTGGGTCATGGAGTAGAAACTCGTGAATTCCTTAATGGAATACCTTTCCACCCAAATAGGTCCGATTCCCCCAGAATTTTATCTTTTACCCGATTTTTCGAATAGTTAATGTGTCTATGGCCAAATATGGTCTTTTTCAACGGGCTATATCTCGGTCCACAAGGACTTTTGGGTCATGGGGTAAAAACTCTTGAATTCCTTGATGGAATACCTTTCCACCCAAATAGGTCCGATTCCCCCAGAATTTTATCTTTTACCCGATTTTTCTAATATCTTATGTGTCTATGGCCAAATATGGCCTTTTTCAACGGGCTATATCTCGGTCCACAAGGACTTTTGGGTCATGGGGTAAAAACTCGTGAATTCCTTGATGGAATACCTTTCCACCCAAATAGGTCCGATTCCCCCAGAATTTTATCTTTTACCCGATTTTTCTAATATCTTATGTGTCTATGGCCAAATATGGCCTTTTTCAACGGGCTATATCTCGGTCCACAAGGACTTTTGGGTCATGGGGTAAAAACTCGTGAATTCCTTGATGGAATACCTTTCCACCCAAATAGGTCCGATTCCCCCAGAATTTTATCTTTTACCCGATTTTTCGAATAGTTAATGTGTCTATGGCCAAATATGGCCTTTTTCAACGGGCTATATCTTGGTGCGCAAGGACTTTTGGGTCATGGGGTAAAAACTCTTGAATTCCTTGATGGAATACCTTTCCACCCAAATAGGTCCAATTCCCCCAGAATTTTATCTCTTACCCGATTTTTCTAATATCTTATGTTTCTATGGCCAAATATGGCCTTTTTCAACGGGCTACATCTCGGTCCACAAGGACTTTTGGGTCATGGGGTAAAAACTCTTGAATTCCTTGATGGAATACCTTTCCACTCAAATAGGTCCGATTCCCCCAGAATTTTATCTTTTACCCGATTTTTCGAATAGTTAATGTGTCTATGGCCAAATATGGCCATTTTCAACGGGCTATATCTCGGTCCACAAGGACTTTTGGGTCATGGGGTAAAAACTCGTGAATTCCTTAATGGAATACCTTTCCACCCAAATAGGTCCGATTCCCCCAGAATTTTATCTTTTACCCGATTTTTCTAATATCTTATGTGTCTATGGCCAAATATGGCCTTTTTCAACGGGATATATCTCGGTCCACAAGGACTTTTGGGTCATGGGGTAAAAACTCTTGAATTCCTTGATGGAATACCTTTCCACCCAAATAGGTCCGATTCCCCCAGAATTTTATCTTTTACCCGATTTTTCTAATATCTTATGTGTCTATGGCCAAATATGGCCTTTTTCAACGGGCTATATCTCGGTCCACAAGGACTTTTGGGTCATGGGGTAAAAACTCGTGAATTCCTTGATGGAATACCTTTCCACCCAAATAGGTCCGATTCCCCCAGAATTTTATCTTTTACCCGATTTTTCGAATAGTTAATGTGTCTATGGCCAAATATGGCCTTTTTCAACGGGCTATATCTTGGTCCGCAAGGACTTTTGGGTCATGGGGTAAATCTCTTGAATTCCTTGATGGAATACCTTTCCACCCAAATAGGTCCAATTCCCCCAGAATTTTATCTTTTACCCGATTTTTCTAATATCTTATGTGTCTATGGCCAAATATGGCCTTTTTCAACGGGCTATATCTCGATCCACAAGGACTTTTGGGTCATGGGGTAAAAACTTTTGAATTCCTTGATGGAATACCTTTCCACCCAAATAGGTCCGATTCCCCCAGAATTTTATCTTTTACCCGATTTTTCTAATATCTTATTTGTCTATGGCCAAATATGGCCTTTTTCAACGGGCTATATCTCGGTCCACAAGGACTTTTGGGTCATGGGGTAAAAACTCGTGAATTCCTTGATGGAATACCTTTCCACCCAAATAGGTCCGATTCCCCCAGAATTTTATCTTTTACCCGATTTTTCGAATAGTTAATGTGTCTATGGCCAAATATGGCCTTTTTCAACGGGCTATATCTTGGTCCACAAGGACTTTTGGGTCATGGGGTAAAAACCCTTGAATTCCTTGATGGAATACCTTTCCACCCAAATAGGTCCGATTCCCCCAGAATTTTATCTTTTACCCGATTTTTCTAATATCTTATGTGTCTATGGCCAAATATGGCCTTTTTCAACGGGCTATATCTCGGTCCACAAGGACTTTTGGGTCATGGGGTAAAAACTCGTGAATTCCTTGATGGAATACCTTTCCACCCAAATAGGTCCGATTCCCACAGAATTTTACCTTTTACACGATTTTTCGAATAGTTAATGTGTCTATGGCCAAATATGGCCTTTTTCAACGGGCTATATCTCGGTCCACAAGGACTTTTGGGTCATGGGGTAAAAACTCGTGAATTCCTTGATGGAATACCTTTCCACCCAAATAGGTCCGATTCCCCCAGAATTTTATCTTTTACCCGATTTTTCGAATAGTTAATGTGTCTATGGCCAAATATGGTCTTTTTCAACGGGCTATATCTCGGTCCACAAGGACTTTTGGATCATGGGGTAAAAACTCGTGAATTCCTTGATGGAATACCTTTCCACCCAAATAGGTCCGATTCCCCCAGAATTTTACCTTTTACACGATTTTTCGAATAGTTAATGTGTCTATGGCCAAATATGGCCTTTTTCAACGGGCTATATCTCGGTCCACAAGGATCACAAGGATTTGGGTCATGGGGTAAAAACTCTTGAATTCCTTGATGGAATACCTTTCCACCCAAATAGGTCCGATTCCCCCAGAATTTTATCTTTTACCCGATTTTTCGAATAGTTAATGTGTCTATGGCCAAATATGGCCTCTTTCAACGGGGTATATCTCGGTCCACAAGGACTTTTGGGTCATGGGGTAAAAACTCGTGAATTCCTTGATGGAATACCTTTCCACCCAAATAGGTCCGATTCCCCCAGAATTTTATCTTTTACCTGATTTTTTTAAATTTATTTTATATTACTGTATGCTTTTATAAAACTCCAATTTGTACAATAACAATAAATATTTTACATTTTCTTTAGTAAATATTTTAGAATTTCTTCATACGCATTACTTTTTTTAGATTTTAATGTTTTTTAATTATCTTTCAAATTAAAATATAACACCTAAAAAAATGTGGCTTCGTAAAGTTAAATTCTTTTTTGCAAAGTTAAATTCTTTTATTTCTACTGTTATTGAAAAAAGAATATAACTTACGAAGCTAACTTCACACTTTTTCATGTTAAATAACAGTGACTGTTAAAATTACTAAAATGTTAAAAAAAGAATTTAACTTACGAAGCTAACTTCACACCCTTACATATTAGAGGATAATTTCATAATATGTAATATTGTAAGACTTCCTTTATGTACAAATAACAACCCTTAAACTCTAATTTATTTATATACAAACAAGAAGACACAAAAATGCTTCAGTTGGGGGGTTGTTATAGCCTTGAAAATTAAAAAAAAAAAACTGTATTCCTGCTCATGTCAAGCAATCATAGGTTCTTTGTATTTGTTTTTTGTATGAATTAAAATGCAGTACAATTTCCTTTACAATTAAAACAATATTTGTGTGTCTATATAAAAATTGTCATTAGCTGATGTTGAAGACTACATATCGGGCATTACTAATACGATTCTGTCAAACGAGCACATGTGTGAGAGGTGATATTCCAGGTCACAATTTTAAGAGAATAATTAAAGCAAAAATAATATGAGGAAATTATCCTGTTACAACCCAGTAAAGAAATAAATTCTGTACTCTATTGCACATTACTCGATCGTTTGAACGAAGCAATAAAAAAGCTTTAAGAGGAAAGATATTGTAATTCATCGTGACAAGCTCCTTTGATGATCCGCTAAAAGTTGTCTGTACTTGGCTGGAAAGTTTTAATATATTTACCGTATAGTCAGTAGCTAGCAACGTCTGATTACCATTTGCTTCGATTCCTAGAAAGCTCTGACAATGATAGAAAGGTCATATGTAGACAATAATAGCAAATGTGTATTTGAATAAAATTAGATTCTTATAAAGAAAATGTTATTAAAAAAATTTACTTACAAGTTCTGATATTTTTCATATCAACTAATACTATATCCAGTTTATTATACAGGCTTTACTTACCTTTGGCAAATCTCGTATATGATTCGCATCCAAAAATAATTCCTCCAATGTACGTGAATAACGTAGTATTTCTTCGGGTACGCTTGGCAGAGAACAGTGGCGTTTGTCCACAAACTCCACTTGGCGATTACAGCCTTTAAATATTGGAATGCACTTGAACATGATGATGTTGTGTTATTACAATCGTAAATGAAAAATGAAACGACAATAACGAAAACGAAAAAAAAAGACGACAAAAAAACAAAAACGCACCGCACGGTTTTAAAAACTACGCGATTTTAAACGCGACGCCCCGATATTGTAAAACACTTTGAATCATAAAATTTCATAAATTTCTTATTGTTTGTAATTTAACTGATTTTTTAATAGGTATTGAGATTGGTTTTTTGCGTATAGATTTTATTTTATATTTTCATAATATATAACTGTCTTTTTGTTTAAGTTTTCTTTGTTTTCCTTTACGGCTTTTAAAGCTCCTGTAGAGCTTCGTATTAAAAATTTTCCTTATCAACAGTAATAATCAAATATCTTTTTTATTTTGCATTAAATGAAACAGCAAACTTAACAAATTATCTGAAAGAAAAGAAGGAAAAGATATTTAAAAAAGTTTCAAATTATTTTTACACTAAAAATCTTTTGCGCGAGAAATTCAATGGCCGTGTTATCTCATGTCGAGGCGATGTTAATTGATTTCTTTCTATGAGGATACTTAAATGAAAAAGTTACGTCAATAAGCCAAGAACAATTCAAGAGCTAAAGTATGAGATAATTCGCTATATTAACGACATTGAACCTCACTTATGTCTTAGAATCATTGAAAATATAGAGGAATGTCACCAAAGCCGCGGTGAGCATTTGGCCGATATTTTGTTTCACACATAATGGTCATAGATCCTTCTATCATAATAAAAAATATTAAGATAATTCTGTGAAAACTTTTTGTTTTATTTACAATTACCATCGTTCGTTTTGGTTGGACCACCCTTTATTAACATTAATTATTTATTATTATTATTTATTATTATTATTAATTCCCATAACATTCCATGAAGGAACATGGGGACTTCTCTCAGTCAATGAGCTGCACCCTACTCAGTTTAACGTCGGCTCCGAACGGTAAATGCATTTAGAGAAGTTTTCGATAGTAGTAATACTCATAACCAGTTACTAGCTAGTGTTATGAGGTGATACCGTTGTCGAAAAACTTTTCTTTTAAGACGACTTTCTGATTGGTAGGTGGGTGTTTTACCTACCATGCCACAGCGGCACACTATTAACACTAATAAATCACAAAAATACTTAAAACTTTTATAACATTCTTGTTTAATGTAAATTTATAAATTAGGTTTTCATTTTTCTAAACTTTTTGTTTTATTTTTTTAAAATTATTTAAAATTATATCTAACTATTCAACTTCTCCTGTTCCGTTTTTCTCGTAGTATATTTTTTACCAAGTGAGATCATTTGGCCCCTACGAGCAGCAGCAGCAGTTTTCCATCTGAAAATATAGTTCTACAGTCACATAAGCTCCTCAAGTTAACGTTGCATTTATCAAATTATATATGATGCGTCTGTTTGATTTCGAACGAATCCTTTAAATCGGAAAATAAACGAATTTTTGTTATATTTTTAGCGTCAAGAATTTCGCGAAAGCGAAAAAGAAAATAAAAGGAAAGAAGCATCAAGCCGTTCTAACAGTAACTTACAGTCACCTAGAAAATATCAAGTCAGATTGCAAATCGAATTTTTGTTTCGTGGACTTCTCTCTTAGGAAAGCATTCCTTAGGGAAGCATTTTAGCACGATTTAATATTTATCCGCTGCATATCACTAACATTTGCGA